>OW964829.1:20875202-21256786 GCA_943142095.1 Ophonus ardosiacus | reverse complement strand
TGTAATGAATATTTAATAAAGTAGGTTGAGATATAGTGAAATTTATTAAGTAATATATCGTTTAAAGTTTTAGCTAGTTTATGTGCCGGTAAGCCAATAGAAGAAGTGATCGGTCGAATGGATTTGTCAGTTTTGTGTAATTCAATCAGACTATATAGATTTGGTGTTCTGGGGGTTTTTTCAATTAAATTATAAATATTGATTTTCAGTTTTTCAAGTGTTATTTTAGAGTTATTAATAATTGTTCTTAATGATTTTGAATAATTTTGTAATTGAGTGGATTTTGTTGTTTTTGTTATTGTTATTGAAAAAATCGAGAGTTATTTGAATATATGTCAGTGGGTAAAATTACTAAGCCAACGATTTGTCTGCTTTTGTTATTGTTAATTTATTTTCATCCATCTTATGTTTAATGGTTTTAATATTATTTCTAAATTTATTTGAAATGATATTGTTTTTAATGTTGAAAGTAGAATTTTTATCAGCTACACTTACTTTACTATTATGATTGAAGTTTAGTAAACAGGTTTTTAGTTCTTGCTTTATATTGACGAAATCTGGTTTGTTGTGTAGTTGGCAATCAATATCTATTGCTAGTTTATGGATCTTGAGTGGTTGTGGGGCTAGTGCATATTTAAAACCTAAGTTGAAAGTAGTGTCTTCTTCTGGTAAGCATCTTAAATATAAATCTTAACAATAATCAAACATTCAAAAATATTAACAATTTAACAGATTTAGACATCCAAAATTTAATGGATCGTTAAAACTAGAATGTGGTCTTCCTATGGGTTGTCCCTTAAGCGGTTCATTAGCAAACATTTTCATAGATAACTTAGAATCAAAACTAATGTCTCATTCAAAAAATTTTATTCTGGAAGCGTTACGTAGATGACATTCTCTGTTTTTGGATGGATTCCCTTACTGAACTTCAATAATTCTTAACACAAATAAATAGCTTATCAAAAATTAAATTCACTTTAGAAATTGAACAAAATAATACCCTGAATTTCCTGGACCTTATATATATATATAGAAAACCCACCTACTCAGACATAATCATCTCCTACAACTCTTTTCACAACCCGACTATCAAAAAATCAGCCTTTAACTACTTATTTCACCGTTTAATTAATATTCCCTTATCTCCAGATAACTTCAAAACTGAATTAAACACTATTTTAACAATTGGTTTCAATAATAATTATCCCATAATCTACATGTTACAAATTCTGAATAAAGGTAAATTAAAAAACATCACAAAACAACTATACCCCCATTACAAACTACCACCTACATATCTATTCCTTTTTATTTACTAAACACACTCAAACACATAACTACCCCGTACAACATTTCAATAACAAGTAAATCACATCAAACTTTAGGCAACATTTTAATAAACAACAAACCTAAACCACATGACCACCAAAAATCAGGCATTTACAAAATTTGTTGCGATGAATGTAATTCTGTATATATAGGACTCACCAATAGAAATCTTAAACCCCGATTTACAGAACATATTAAAAACAATCCTCCTTCAGCTATGGGAACCCATCTAAAAACAGAGAATCATACCACTTCAATTGAAAACTTAACACTTTTACATCATGAAACCAAATATAAAAACTTAATTTTGCTTGAACAATAAGAAATCCTTTTACATAAAATCAATCATGAAAATTTAATAAACAATATTACAACTTCTAATAATAATTCATTATTTTTAAAACTACCGCCATTTTCCGAACAACAGAACGCGCACATTTTCACATAAACTTATAGAGAAGAGACATTTTGATATTCAATATATCTTCTCTCTTTGACTTGAAAATGTCTAAATTTGACTTTGACATTTATTTTCATTTATCTTATATTCTAAACTCAATCCAATAAGGATACAATATCTATTTTCCATTATTTTCGTTGCTAAACTTCTGAACGGTAAGCGTTTACATATTTTCTTTTAGATTTTTATCAGCTACACAACCTCACTTTTCAACACATGTTGTATACATGTACATATATTTTCTTTAATGGTTTTCACATTTTAATTTTTTTAAATTAATATAGAACAATGTATTTATTAACTTAACGAAACTTAACTTTTACATTTTTTGTTTATATTTTATAATATTTGCAACAATTTTTTATATTTTTATATATTTTTCTCTTTCATATTTACTTATATATCTACAGTGTTGCATATATTTGTACAATGTTTTTTATATAAATATATTTTACACTGTACATATTTAATATTTAATCTATTCATTTAGAATATATGTAATATTTTCAGCTGGTTATGCCTGATGATGGGATTCTCTGAAATACCGAAATCGATCGCAACCATAGGAGTGAATAAAAATTAAAATATTCAACTATATACTTAATTCCTACACCACTCCTAAAATAAATCATGTATACTAAACTGAAGAACTTTATCAAAGATATAATCGCATCGGAGACATCCTACAAACTTCAGCAGCTGAAAATAACACTTGATAAACGCCATAAAAATAAACAACATTTAGATATTTTACATATAGTCCAGTCATTAGGTAGATTTACCCTGCAAAAGGTCGGGTATTTTTGATTTTTGGATATGTTATATATTTAGAGGTCTCGACAAAAAATGCAAGTTTTCCCCCTCGGGGGCCTTCGGGAAGCACCGCCAACTTGAGAAAAAAGGCGCAAAATAGCGGTTTTTTCTAAATATCTCTTCACTTATTTGCATTAGGCAAAAATAGTTATTATCTAATTTGTTGACTATAAAATTCTCTATAACTTTTATCTAAAACATTTTTTTCTATAATTAATAGATAGCGAGCTAAAGTGCTTCAAACAGAGCAAATTTTTTGAAAATTACATGAATACTTCATTTAAATAATATTAATTATTGTTCATAGTTTTTTTTCATTCTAAAGATTTTTTATAGTCCAGCAAATTTATGATTTTACCTTAAAGTAATTACAACAAAAGCTTTTTAACGGAATCCAGTCCCAGAAAAGTACGCTGAATAACATATCAATATTTTCCCGAAATCGGAGCATGGGAACCTCCCGCCAATTTAGACAAATGGCGGCATATTCAGGTTTATGGCCATTTGCTTAAAACAATTATGAAAATATTTAAATTATTCAAAAAAACAAACAATATTACGTACTTGATACTTAGTCTAATAGGTTTCACTATTTACAACAGTTTACATTCGACGTGGCATCGAAAGAAGTAAGTTGTCGGTAACTGTTTTATAAAAATTGTTAACGTTTTCCTGCAATTTTTTAGTTTTTCATCCACCACTCTGATCTCGTTAAAGATACGATGATGCGGTTTTAAAATTTGAATTCAGCATGAAATTTTCTTTAATATCATGTATTACACGATTATTGCCGATGAACAATTGGCGAGTTACTAACAACTAAAACTCACATGAAATTCCTCTAAAATTTTAAACATCTGAAAATCGGCTCTTTTCTCAATTTTTCATCAACCACTTTGACACCTATTACATACTTAATATTGGTTATCTGTAAGCTTGTTGAAATTTTGAATGAGAAAATGAAAAAGAGCCGATTTTCAGATGTTTAAAATTTTAGAGGGATTTCATATGAGTTTTAGTTGGCAGTAACTTGCCAATCGTTCATCGGCAAAAATAGTATAATACACGATACGAAAGAGAATTTTATGCTGAATTCAAATTTTAAAACCGCATCATCGTATCTTTAACAAGATCAGAGTGGTGGAAGAAAAACTAAAAAATTGCAGGAAAACGTTAACAATTTTTATAAAACAGTTATCGATAACTTACTTCTTTCGATGCCACGTCGAATGTAAACTGTTGTAAATAGTGAAACCTATTAGACTAAGTATCAAGTACGTAATATTGTTTGTTTTTTTGAATAATTTAAATATTTTCATAATTGTTTTAATCAAATGGCCATAAACCTGAATATGCCGCCATTTGTTCAAATTGGCGGGAGGTTCACATGCTCCGATTTCGGGAAAATATTGATATGTTATTCAGCGCACTTTTCTGGGACTGGATTCCGTTAAAAAGCTTTTGTTGTAATTACTTTAAGGTAAAATCATAAATTTGCTGGACTATAAAAAATCTTTAGAATGAAAAAAAACTATAAACAATAATTAATATTTATATATTAGTTAAATAATTATAATTAATGATTATCAAAAAGTAATTTTAAAAAAACGTAAAAAATATATAATAAAATATTATTTAAATGAAGCATTCATGTAATTTTCAAAAAATTTGCTCTGTTTGAAGCACTGTAGCTCGCTATCTATTAATTATAGAAAAAAATGTTTTAGCTAAAAGTTGTAGAGAATTTTATAGTCAATAAATTAGATAATAACTATTTTTGCCTAATGCAAATCAGTGAAGAGATATTTAGAAAAAAACGCTTTTTTGCGCCTTTTTTCTCAAGTTGGCGGTGCTTCCTGAAGGCCCCCGAGGGGGAAAACTTGTATTTTTTATTAGGACCCCTAAATATACAATATATCCAAAAATCAAAAATACCCGACCTTTTGTGGAATAAACCCTTATTTTTCTACCAAATGACTGGACTAATATAGCAAAATTAAACAAAGTTACACCGAGCTTCCTGAAGATAAATTTCAAAAGCAACATTACAAAAAGTCAAAGAGAGAAGATATACTCAAAATTGTTGCAAATAGAAATAAAACTACAATTCAAACAGAAAACATTCACAAACATGAAACTCAAATTTCTACATCACCATCTACTATCCATTTTACATACAATAGAATATGAAGTACTTATCTTAACCCTGGAAGAAAAAATTATAATTAAAAACATCAACATGGATCGAAAAAGAAGACAAAAACTCAACAACCTAATCACCAACAAGAAGAAAACTGAAGATAAATACTCCAAAACAGACCCGAGGACACCTTCAACTTCAACTACAGTCACATTCAACCCGAGAACTACAAACCTTTCCAATACCACTTTCACACCAGAAGAAGACACTATTTTCAACTTAGGTTTTAAATATGCCCCAGCCCCACAACCACTCAACATCCATAAACTAGCAATAGATATTGAATGCCAACTACACAACAAACCAGATTTCGTCAATATAAAGCAAGAACTAAAAACCTGTTTACTAAACATCAATCATAATAGTAAGGTAAGTGTAGCTGATAAAAATTCTACTTTCAACATTAAAAACAATGGGTGGAATTCAGTGGGTTGTATTAAGGTCTGTACTAAAGCTTGTATTAAGTATATGGCAACATTGTAATATTTTCCACATGGATCAATGAGATTCAATAGGGCTGTTGCAAGAATTTTTATATGACTTCTAAGTATTAAATTTTAAAAGATATTGTTCTTTAAAGAGCCTCAAATTTAAAAATATCACGAAATATCCTTTAGATATTTTACAATTCATTTTTGAAATTTGGATAAAATTTTGAATAAGTCACGTGATTTGAAACAGAATGTGACGTCAGAACACATACATCTTCAGCGGTTCTAATTGGTCCGTTTATAATGTAAAAATTTTTGTGTTTGATGTCAAGTGTATTGTCAAAGTTGTCAAACAAATGTCAAATTTTTAAGATTGGTTCAAGTTGTATAATATGTAGGTAATAAAAAGTTCAAAATAAAATGAGTAATTTACGATATTGTATTGTGCCTTCTTACAAAAATACTGTTAGCAACAAACCTACTATAGAGTTCATATATTTGTCAAAAGATGCGATGGAAAGAAAATTGTGGCTAGAAGCAATAGGTTGAAGAGCTGATAATGTCAGAAAAATCGTGTTTTCATGTTTGTGAAGATCATTTCAATTTTCATCCACCTTCAAGATAACAGTGTATTTTTGTTGCTTCACTTTATGTTTAGGGAAAACATTACATCTACTATACAGATATTATTTCTCGACATAGATCTGCATATCCTATAGCAGATTCAATGTAAGAATCATAACCAGAACCTTAAAGTAAAATATATTATCAATTTATATAGTAAATTCAGTTCTTATATTTTATTTTATCTCAGATCTTTAACACCCCTTATTTCGGTAGCAATAAAACAATCATTCTCTCGCTTGAGTGTAATTATTATTCATTTACAATGAGCAATGTCAGCGTCAAATGTCAAATTAAAAGATTTTTTATTAACATGTGACAAACTGTAAGCCTACCTTTATTTATATAAATAATATGAATAAACCTAGGTGATGGAAAAACTATTTTCCTATTGGCTATTAATGATGTAATGTATGTGTTTCTACGTCACAGGAGTGGGGGGTAGTTTTTCAGGACGCCAATCTTTTTATTTAATTATTTCCACAAATAACAACAAATTATTAAAATAAAAATTATTACTAAGAAAATCATTGCATAAACTTTCATTTAAAATAGTTTTTGAAAAATGTGAAACAGGCTCATTGTGATTTAGAAATTTTACCACAGGGAAAAGTAATTCAGATATCCTTTAGTCATATGAGGAAGTATTATTGTAAATGGAAGGTATAAATGGAAACTCATTATTGCAAAATTAGGTTAGAAATATGTCAAATTTTATGTGTCAAATATTTCATACCTGAATGTTAATGAATTTTAAAATATCTCAAACCCCGTTTTGAGTAGTTTTGACATTTGTCCTTTTTTTCTTACTTCTGTTAATAATATTTTTTTCCTTATTTGATCCTTTGGTCACTCACTTTTTTCTGACAGGTATTACAAAGTTGCCAAAATATTTTTGACAAAGGACTGTTTTAGCTTAAAACACGCTAATACAACCCACTGAATCGCACCCAATATCATTTCAAATAAATTTAGAAATAATATTAAATCCATTAAACATAAGATGGATGAAAATAAATTAACAATAACAAAAGCAGACAAAAACGTTGGCTTAGTAATAGTAATAGTAAACAACAAAATCCACTCAATTACAAAATTATTCAAAATCATTAAGAACAATTATTAATAACTCTAAAATAACACTTGAAAAACTGAAAATCAATATTTATAATTTAATTGAAAATACCCCCAGAACACCAAATCTATATAGTCTGATTGAATTACACAAAACTGACAAATCCATTCGACCGATCACGTCTTCTATTGGCTTACCGGCACATAAACTAGCTAAAACTTTAAACGATATATAACTTAATAAATTTCACTACATCTCAACCTTCTTTATTAAATATTCATTACAACTCATTCAAGAAATAGATAACAAACTACACAATAATAATCAAAATTTCTTTATAATTTCATTTGATATAGTTAACCTTTAGACTAAGATTCCCGTACATGAAACACTTAACATCTTAAATACAAATCTTAACAATAATCAAACATTCAAAAATGTTAACAATTTAACAGATTTAGGCCCGGTTGCACCAACAAGAAATTTAATAATTATTAACAAATGGAACATTAAAATTTAACTTAACATTAAATTAATGAGCGTTGCACAAATATATTTTTTTATTCTTATTTTGTCATTTAGTAATGAAGCATTTAATTTAAGTTGGTACTGATTTCAAATGATGTATTTACCACTCCGGTGCAACTTGTATTGGGAAACTGGCAGCAAACAGTAGGCAGTGAGAGTAGTTGTGCCCCCTGCGACCCAGATGTCTCTAACAGGTTCATGTCGCTGCTAAAGTTTGAAATGAATTAAGTGATCTATGAAGTAAAAAAGAAAAATTTATAAAATTATTTCTCAGAATTAAACAATAGTAAAAAATATTATTGAAAATGTCATTGATGCATTATGCCATTGTTGTTCTAAAAAATACACTATGGCTTATGATAAGTAAGTAATTTAATTTTATTTCAGTTTATTTTTTCTAACAATAATATTTTCAGTTTGAATTTTCGTTACAAACGAGGTTACAAATATAAATGTCTGCATTCCAACTGCAAAAATAAACGTATGAAAGCAAGACAAGCACAAAATAAACACTTTTTTAGATTACCTGTAGGAAATACGGCGCGATGTGATATTTGGAAGAAATTTTGTAATATTATCTGTGATGAAAATTTGTTATATTCCTTTATTTGTGAAGATCATTTTGAAGCAATTTTTTTAATAACAAGAAAAATCGTTTATTAGGTAATGCAATTCCAACTATTCATTCTGGCGGTATTACAAATTCTCATTCAGTCGCTTTAACTTCTATTACGACAACTGATATTTTAAGTCTTTCCGACAGAAATCAATTTTCTGAAAATGAATTAGAGTATTCGTGTGACCGAGTACGTGGGGACAATATAAATCAAAATTTTAATATCAAAATTCCGGAATATTCAAGTAAAAATTGCACAATAAAAAAAGGTTTAAATATTCAAAATTTGGGGAGAGATGAAAGAATGTTTTATAAATTTTATAGAAGAGAACAAATAAAAGTTATAAAATTAAAGAAAAAAATTATCATCTATTAAATGTTCACAGAAAAAAAATAATGAAAATTTATCTAATCAAATATTAGAAAATATTGAAAGAAAAATTAATAAAATACCAGCTATATTTATTAACTCCCAATTGAGGAATATAAATAGAAAAAAAAGGGTCGTAGATGGACATTGGACGAAAAAATTTTTGCGTTATCTGTTTACAAAAGAGGTCCACGATTCTATAGATATTTAAAACAAAATTTAGCATTTCCTTCTAAACGAACTTTACAGAGTCTTTTATCCACTCTTCCATTTGAACCTGGATTAAATGAATTAGTTTTAAATCATCTTGAAATAAAAATGAAAAAATTAAAAAATATTGACATCTTTATTAATATTACAATTTTTCCCTAAATACTCACTTAGAGCGCAATGTCTGTAAGGGATATATTAATGTATTTATCTTTGTGGTGTTTGTGTGGGTACGTGGACGCTGTTGGGTTTTGCTATTTTATTTTATTTGTTTCGTTCAAAAAAATCACCAAAGTCTATGTTAAGGAATTCCTTATCTGTACTTCAAACATCTGTTCCTCTTCACGTACTTTGCCGACAGGAACAATACAAAATTTCAAGGATTTATCCAACTCTTTCTGTGAAGAAAACTGAAACTTCAGCTTCAGGTTTGATGTGATAGTGTTAGCCACTTTGGTCTTCGCCCAAATAACGACAAAAGAACTTGGAATGAAATTTTAAGGTCGAATCTTGAAAATGAATTTATAATGTGTGGTATAAAATGCAAATCAATCACGAAATTTACTGAGCAGTGGCGGCTCGTGGTATTTTTGACCGGGGGGGCAAATTAATCTGTGGTCATGGAACTTTATTTAGAAATCCGATTTGCTTACTAACAATTTTAATATGAATTATCAACAAGAATATAAATACAATAGAAAAAACTAGAAGAAGACCTCCAAAAACAAGAGATAACGATACAAAAATATATTACAATAGAAGGAAGTAGAAGTAACAAGATAAGAATAAGTAGTAAAATTGGAATATTACAGTACTACACATTCAAGCTTTGAGTAACGCAAGTTATATACGATTGAGACCTGAGACTAAGGTGCTTTGTGAGACTTGCTCTTGCTACGCGAAACGCGAGGTACGAAGTGCTCCGAGTACGAGCGATTCTTTCCGAGTCACAAGGTGGGCTAGCCACCTCTGCGGCTCTCTCACTCAGATATTGGGATTATTTCTATGAATTAATTTACAAGCTTGAAAAATAAGCAAAACATTCATTTGGAAATTAAAATATCAATTTTGTTAAAAAAAACTCTTCAATGATTTTTTTTAAATACATGCATATTTATTTATTAAAATTCGTTAATAAATTTTTTTTAAATACATGCATATTTATTTATTATAATTCGTTAATAAATTTTTTTGAAAATACTTTATGTATGTTGTTATATCAGTTTTACAGAATGTTTACTTTAAATTATTATTTTGTTTTATACAAATTAATTCTGTATAACTCCATATTAATCATTAATATCATAGAATTTATTATAAATATAATATATACATATTTATTATTTAAATAATAAATCCAATGTTTAAATGCGAACAAACCGGTAAATAGATTTCATATTTTCACAAAAATAAAAAGAATACTGAAAATATAGTGTACCCATTAGCACGGGTAATTTGCTGTAGTACATAAGTAAAGAAATCAGTATTATAGATGGGCAGGGGGGCTTGCCGCCTCTGTGTGCTGCGTGACCCGACGTACATCTCACTTGTGCATCACTGGTAAGCGCTGCACTAGTTACTGCACAAGTTTGGAACGTATCGCGGAGTATAATGCCATAATTCTTCTCTGAAGGGGGCATGCCCCCTCAAACAGAATTCGATGAATATTGCGCTTTTGAGCGGCACAGCGCTAATTTAAATTTAAACAGTACATTGTTTAATGCTAACTATAGGATAAAATTGATACTTTTATAATAATTAATCTATAATATATTGATGTAAAATAATCTGAGGGGGCACTGCCCCCTCTGCCACCCTGGACGAGCCGCCACTGTTACTGAGCGCCGCTTCTACGAGAACATATTACTTAACTACCGTACATACGTACACCATTTTCCTTCTGTTATAAAACGTCTCGGCGGAAGACCAAAATATTGCCGAAAAGACAAAATCAGGGCAGATATAAAATAGGAGAATCTACGGTCCGAAAATGTAAGCGATCGTTTAAATTTGGCACTTCAAAATCCACGCGAAATAACGTTCATAAGGAGACCAAGAAGATCGTATAAAATTGATACAGTCTGAATAATGTGTAATCGTTATAAACAAGAACTCAGCTGGCTCTTCCAAGTAATCAAGAATAAGAAGAAAATGCTCTTTTATTATAAATTATTTTGTTTAAATAATGTAAGTTGAACATGAGATAAAAATCATGAAAATCAATTATTTTTTATTTGAATATACCTACTGAAATTATAAAAATTAAGTAATCATTGTAAATTAAACAAATGAACGTTGACAGGTCCATATGACATATATTTGACGTTTACTTGACATATATTTGACATATGTTAAAAGTAGTTTGACCCCCTGTGACCCAGGGGGCATTAATTCCGTGCTGCCAACTTAATGCATTGACTTGCACTTCTCGTTTACGTTATTGTTTTGTGGTATCTACATTCCATTTTGTTTAGACAAAAAAATAATGTGTCAATGTCAAATATAATATTTTGTCGCAGAGTACATTACATTTGGTTTCATTAAAATATATTATTTAAAACATGACTTCTAAAGAAAAAAGAATAAGAGCAAAAAATTTCACGGAAAAAGAAATGATTGTTAATATAATAGAAGAGTATCAACAAATTATCAAAAATAAAAAGAGCGATTCAGAGTCATTAATGACGAAAAATGCAGCGTGGGAGGAAATTTGCGTAAAATTTCATGCTGCAACTGAAACGTCAAGATCTGTCCAGTCAATTAAAACATTTTATGATAATTTCAAAATGAAACTGAGGAAAAAAAGGCCGAAGATAATAACAATTCTTGGAGAGAAACCGGTGGTGGACCATACAAAAAATCTAAATTAGACGACAATGAACAACGTTTGTTATCTAATTTGAAAGAACAATTTACCCCCTAAATAATGCTGCATATGACAGCGCATCTGATTATTTCAGTTTAAAAAACTGTACTGAAATGCCATGAACTTCAAAAAATGATAAATACGATGATATTTTAGTATTTGGGCTTCAGATATAATTATTATAGGTGTCAATTTTATTTATTAATTATTTTTAAATCTTTAGAATACATCTACTCTAAAAATAAATGAAATTTCATCTGATAATATTCCATCATTATCAAAAGATGCACAAGCAAAGGAATTACCCTTTATCACAGGAACCGTCTCAACCAAATATATATAAAGAAAAAGGGACACCGAAATAAATTATTAAAAAACCATCGAAAAACTCAAAAGCAGCCTAAGTGTAAACAGCAATTTTCAAAAATAATATATCAAAACATACATTAAATTTAGAAAAAGAAGGATTTATGAAAAAATATAACGAATTAAAATTTAAAAATTTAGAAGCTGATCTAAAATTAAAAAATTTGGAATATGAAGAAAAAGTAAAATCTTACAAATTAGAAAGAGAAATAAACGAACTAAAATTAAAATTATTACAGGAACAAATCTTAAAAAAATAATTAAAACATTAATTTATAAAAGAATCTTGGTTTTTATTATTGATACTAAAATGTTATAATTTTATAAAGTTAAATAGTACAATATGATTAATTCTAAATTTTCTTTAAAATGTAATTTCTTGTTTAATTAAATGTATTATAGATAAAAAAATTATCATGCTTTCTTTCTTTCGTAGTAATTCTATTTCAATAATTCTTATTCAGTAAAAACACCGTTAATTAATGCATTTCTAACAGACAAATTAAGATTTACATATGGTATATTGTTATCTATAGGAACGGGATCAAAAGCTTCTGGAGGAAATGGTACTGCTGGATCATATGGTGGTTTCTCGTCGTTAAAATATCGTGCTATATTATGAAGAACTGCAGTGGCGACTATTATTTCCAATACGTTGGATATTTCTAATCTCATACCTACAGCAAGACAGGGAAATCTTCTCTTCCAAACCCCGAACGTTCTTTCTATGGTAGTTCTAGTTGCTATATGAGCATTATTGTACCTCTGTTCCGCTTGTGTGCTTGGATTTAGTAAAGGCGTCAATAAATAGCTTTTACAGGCATATCCACTGTCTCCCAAAAGATAGCAATCACGATACATACCATCTTCTAAATTTGCTTTCAAATGCGAATCATTAACAATAGTACTGTCGTGAACAGACCCAGCCCATCTTGCTATTATATCTATAAATTTTAATTTAGCATTGCACACTACCTGGACGTTAATGGAGAACCAACCTTTCTAATTTCTGAAAAGTTCTCCATTATTACCTCCTGGTGATTGGACTTTTATGTGACTGCAATCAATTGCACCTAGTACGCAGGGAAATCTATGTATTTTATAGAAATCAGTTAAGGTTTCAAGTATTTCTACTTGAATTGTTGGCATCTGAATAAACTGATTAGACATGGAAGCAATTTGTCTTGTTACTCGTGGTATAATACAGTAGATTTATGGATATTAATATGATAACCTACAACGGCTTGAAAAGATCCAGTGGAATAATATCGAAGTGTGATCAGTAACTGATTCATAGGATTTACAGGAAAGTTCCTATTCGTAGCATGATCTAGTGCATCAACAATACCATTTAGTAGAATAGCGACGGTGTTCTTAAATAATCTGTAACGCATTTTAAAATTCAACTCATCATACATATCAAAGGGATTATTTCTTTGTCTGATAATTCTCGGTCTCGGCAATATATTAAGAACATCCATTTCATCTTCCGATGAGGATAAAGAAGACGATGACATTTTCTCTAAAACAATTTCACCTTTTTTACGTAATGCTCGATATCAAATATAAATCAATTTCTCTTTCAAAACTTACCTTGCCTTGTCAGATTATAAACGTCAAAAGACGTACAAATCAATGAATATCATATTTTAATGCTTCATTAAACATTTAAGTACAAAGAATCGGGGAATTAATTTAATGTTTAATTTAATGTATCATTAACATAAATGTTGTTTGGTGCAACGAAATTATTTAATTTTTAATTTTCATTAATTTTAAGCCTTCATTAAAATTTTACGTATCGTTGGTGCAACCGGGCCTTAGAAAAAAAAATTTAATGGATCTTTTCAAAACAGCCACAAATCAAAATTTCTTTACTTTTCAAGGTAAAAAACATACAAACTAGAAGACGGTCTTCCTATGGGTTGTCCCTTAAGCGGCTTATTAGCAAACATTTTCATAGATAACTTAGAATCAAAAATAATGTCTCTTCCTCTGTCAAAAAAAAAAAAAATATTATTCTGGAAGCGTTACGTAGATGACATTCTCTGTTTTTGGATAGGTTCCCTTACTGAACTTTAAAAATTCTTAACAGAAATAAATAGCTTATTAAAAATTAAATTCACTTTAGCAATTAAACAAAATAATACTCTGAATTTCCTAGACCTTTCCCTTCACAGATACAACACCACAATAAAATTTAATATATATAGAATGCCCATCTACTCAGACATAATCATCCCCTACAACTCTTTTCATAACCCGACTATCAAAAAATCAGCCTTTAACTACTTATTTCACCGTTTACTTAATATTCCCTTATCTCCATATAACTTCAAAACTGTATTAAATACTATTTTAACAATTGGTTCCAATAATAATTATCCCATAAGCTACATGTTACAAATTCTGAATAAAGTTAAATTAAAAAACATCACAAAACAACTATACCCCCATTACAAACTACCACCTACATACTTATCTATTCCTTTTTATCAAAATTTACTAAACACACTGTAATTCTGTATATATAGGACTCACTAATAGAAATCTTAAAACCTGATTTACAGAACATATTAAAAACAACCCTCCTTCAGCTATGGGGACCCATCTAAAACAGAGAAGCATACCACTTCAATTGAAAACTTAACACTTTTACATCATGAAACCAAATATAAAAACTTAATTTTCCTTGAACTTATGGATTCAAATCATTGCGAAAATATTATCCATACTGGTACACGCATGATATTATATCAGACATACGTAAAAAGAATATTGCACACAAAACTTATAAAAGAACGCTGAATTCAGGGAGTTGAGGAAAAAAATTGAATACAAAGTTGCCGAATCATACAGACACTTTATAAAATCAACTGAAATATCTTTTAAAAATTACCATAAGAACTTATGGAATTTTATACAGATGAAAAAGTGCCAGTCTCGAATTCCAGGAAACATGTTCATGGATGACGTTAATTATTACAATCCGGAAGAAATTTTTAATGCATTCGTTTCATTCTTCAGCAGTGTGTACCAAAATCCGGAATTAGATCAAAATTCCATAATTTATTATAACAGTGATTGGGATACATTTTCGCGTCATTCTGTCAATGAAGAAGACGTACAGTTCGCTATAAAGAAATTAAAGAACAAAATGACAGCAGGCTCTAATCAAATACCATCTTTCCTAGTAAAAGACTGTGCATACCCATTATCAGGTCCACTTACATACATTTTCAACTTAATTTTGAAAAATGAAAAATTTCCAAAAATTTGGAAAGTTTCGAAAGTATGTCCTATATTAAAATCAGGAAATGCATCAAACATCAGGAACTACAGGCCTATATCCATATTAAATAATTTTTCAAAGGTTTTTGAAATGATATTACATTCCTATATCCATAACAATATTAAAAACAAGATATCCAACTCACAGCACGGTTTCAGGGTGAAGAGGTCCACAGTTACCAATTTATCAATCATCACCCAATATTTAACTGAAGCTGTGGATAAGGGTGGCCAAGTCAATGCGATTTACATGGACATTCAAAAAGCGTTTGACCAGATCAACCATGCTATTTTACTTCAAAAGCTTAGTAATCTCGGTATGTGTACATCACTTCAGCAGCTGTTTACTTCCTACCTTAATAATAGAATACAATTCGTACAGTATAATGGCTTCACATCAAATATGTTTGAAGCGCTTTCTGGTGTACCACAGGGGTCCAACTTAGGTCCTTTATTATTTACCATTTATATTGACGATGTTTGTGATAAAATTAGCTGTCAAAAGTTGTTATTTGCTGACGATTTAAAACTTTATTGTACTGTATCCAATATATGTGACTGTTGTTATTTGCAATCTATGATTGATAGTAAACGAATGGTGTGAACAGAATAAGTTAAAATTAAATCCATTGAAATGTAAAATAATGTCTTATCATCGCAAAAGAAATCCTGTTATGTTTGAGTATAGAATTGCTAATTACATATTACAACGACAAGTGAATATGAAAGATTTGGGAGTTAACTTCGATATTTCACTTACCTTCACATTCCATTACAATGAAATTATTATGACAGCAAATCGTATGTCCGGTTTCATTATTAGAAATTGTGCAAATTTTACTGATGTATCTGCAATTTATATTCTTTATGTGAGCTATGTAAGATCTAAATTGGAATACTGTGCATTAATATCGAACCCAATATACAATTATCATGTTAATCAGCTGGAATCTGTACAAAAACGGTTTCTTAAATATCTGTGTCTAAAATGTGATAGGCAATATCCACCAAGAGGTACTCTATATAATTTTCTGATCGATAAATTTAACGAATTATCACTACAACATTGTAGATATAATATGTCAATTTTATTTTTATTAAAATTATTAAATAATGATATTGACTGTCCAGACCTTTTAAAACAACTTAACATACATGTTCCCAGAATATCATCTCGATCATGTATTGCATTCCAGCCGTACCACACCAGAACCAATCTTTTACTCCGATCTCCAGTCAACACAATATGCAATAATGCCAATAAAATAACTAGCTTCATAGATATTTATAATATATGTTACAATAGCTTGAAGAATTTCCTGATCAACACTGCCATATAAAAGTTTTCATTTTTCTATTTACTATTATTAATATTGCATTTGCATTTATTATTTTTGTTTACCTATTTTTTTTTTTTGTACATGATTACTTAAGTCTTATATTTTTGTCCTGTAAGTAGTGTAAAACTGTTGGGCAAATAAACATTATTATTATTATTATTATTATTATTATTATTATTATTATATCTTTTAAGTATCGTATTTTAGTGAAATAATATAATACTTAATATTTTTGAAATTATTTCATATAATATTAATTATATATATTCAAAGTTTACTACGTTCAATAATTTAAATCTAGTAATACAACGAAAACACAAAAACATTGCGTTCGTCAGGCATATCCCATATAAGCTGCGCGTATAGACAGACCACGGATGTGACGTCACACTGTTCGCATGCAGCCCTGCCCTACCACGACCGTACGTTAGCGCAACGATGCCGGAGCTTCGTGTGCACTGCTACATTTTCTTAGTAGTAACACAGACCGGAACTCCGTCGCCGCAGCGTGAGCATCGGGCCTTAAAATTATTTATATTTTGTTAATACAAATTTAAAATATTTAATTAAATCAATTTAGATTATTTATTGAATCATATTAGTAGACTGAAAAATGTGGAATTTGTTTAATTAATATTCCTATAATTTAGTATATCTTATTTTCTTCTTGTATATAAGTAAATATAAGTAGTCTTTTCAAATTGTTAACTTTCTGTTCTGCCAGAGCAACTGCAGTTTTTCTGTTTAAAAGCGGAAAGTAAATTTTTCTGGTAGAGTATAACAATAGTAACAATTTTTCAATAATGTTTTTTTACATTATTGAATTCATAATTATATTTGTAAAAATATACTGGTTCTTCTATTTGAAATAGGATATTCGATACCGTTTTCTTCTATATTTTTTGCGCTCCTACGTTTATTTAGAATCCTTATTTATTTATCTATATTTATTTTACGTATGGCATAATATACAGAATACGTTTAAGTACAAGTACAAACAAAGTATTTTATAAAATAATTTGAGATTCCTGAAAATGACATTTGATTCCTATGACAGGTATCACCATTCTTGGGAGAACCATTTACGTCTCTGCGTCTTTCCATGCCGTATCATAAAAATGCTGAAAAATCTTCAGCAGCCGTGTTTGTAGACTATTTAGCCGAAATAGAATTTTGTTGCCCGTGATGCACCACTTGGAGGTTAGTCTACTTTGCATCTCTCCCTTTCCTAGATGGGTTATATTTATATTAAAAATATATCACCATTGTAGAGTAATGCTTCTAAATGTAGTGATAACTACATTATTTGTATATACTTTTGTAAATATTGAAATATTTTAATGTAAAAATTAAAAAATGTTCTGACATATGCAATAAAAAACAATTTCACCTGTGCTTAAGCATTCTGAAAAAAATTTCGTTTCGATATATTAAAAACGAAAAAGTTAAAAAGTTAATAAATAAAATGATAATTAAACAAATACAGGGCGTTTACCAAGCGTCACCTAACGAGCTTTCAAAGCTGTTGAGGAGAGAGCACCATGGGGGTGCTTGTTGAAAAGTGGAATTAAAAGCCACACTATCCCATATTGTTTTATTTTAATACTTAAAAAGAATAGTAAACAACACGAATGAAGTGAAATTTTTATTTAATATTTATGGTAATCATACATCAATATTCTATAAATTCATATTTGTATTCGTACACAATAATTGGAAATTTCTATTAGTGTATGAATGAATAAGAAATATATTTCAATTTAGGAGATATTGAAAAGAAATGGATGCAAGTGCAATATATTTTCTTTGCGATACATCATTTCAGGTATAACGGTACAAGAACAATATAATATTCAGACGGTTCTATCATGTAGGCATTTGCGTTAGATTAAAATGAAATGCAAATAGGTATGTTAGTTTTCATGATTTTTTACAGAATTATGAGAAGTTTTGCCCCTGTAAGCTCATATATTTAATGCTTCGAAAGTTGGGAAATGTTGTTCGATGGAATTTTTGGATTTACTAAAACAGTTATATATTGCTCATATGTGTGCAATTGTGTCTTGTGTCTCGTAGAATTAAGACGTGTTTTTTTTCTTGTGCGCTTGCACTTTATGTTTTGGCCTTTCTTCGCTTTATATTGTGACAATTATGACGGGAACGCGAAGTAAAGTGAACGATGATGGTGTTTCCGCGCTTAAAAGTGTTTTTGATAGTGCGGTTGTGACCATTATTTCGAAATTCGAGAGTTGCATAGTGGATTTCAAATCTGAGATTGATGTTTTAAGAGCAGAACTTGCCAAATGTAAGGGTGTTATAAAAGAGCAAAGTGATATCTTGAAGAAACTATCTACTGGTTCTCCTCAACCTTCTGGCTCGACTCACATCCCTGAAACCCCGCATATGTATTCATCAAAAGTGAAAGATAAAAATCAGCGTGGCGTGTCAAAATCAGCTGAGAGAGCTCATTCTCCTTCCTCCCACTAAGACGCCTTCAGCTCCAGCGCATGATCCCAATCGTGTGCGCACTTATACTCTCGGTACATAGCAAAGTAGTACTCAGAGCAAACTCACAAGTGCTCCTCGTCGTCAGGGTCGCATTTAAGCAGAGGCGCATGAGGCGCTACCTGGGGGCCTCACATTTTTATTTTGTTCATATACTACAAAAAATAATCATAAAACTTAAAACACTTGCTACTATAAGCTTTGATTTTGAATCTATTCATAATTGTTATTGTTACTGTTACTGCCACTGCCATCTACTTAATGATAAAGTGACTATGTATGTATCTCATTCCAAATTTTTGATATTGTATACCTCATTCGTATACATTTGACAACTTTTGTGCGATTGTACCTATATTCACGTTTTACTCGCTGGATTCTAACCCTCGAATAGTTGCTGTTGAATTTTATTCAGGAGGAAACCAGTGTTACAGGTTCTTTCAGCCTCTGAGAATGCCTCTTTTCTATTTTTATTTTGATAATATCACTGTAGGGTAACCATAGTAACCGTTAAATGTTATGTACGTGTGTACTATGTAGGTAGATAATATTTTTATTTACAGTTTTCGAACTATTTTTGTTTTTGTGATACTAATGATAATAAAATTATTTACTATTATTAATACTCCATAATTTATTTTGATTTAATAACCATTAATAAAATCCTTTAATTTAAAATAGACAGGTGTTTTTCACCGGATATATTTTAAAGTATATAAAAATAGGGTTCTCAACAGGTTACTGCGCCTCGGGCCTCTGAAGATATAAATGCGGCCCTGCTCGTCGTGCTTGGCTTCATGTTAGCAGAATTGCCAGTAAGGATGTCACCGACACGGATCTGTTGGATCATCTTGCCTTACACAACGTAAATACTAATTTCGTGTACGAGAAGATGGATCACAAAGGTGATCTCATTCAAGCTTGGCGTTCCATATCAGCTTCGCGAGAATTATCTCAGCCCTAGCATTTGACCAGACGGCATTTTAATTAAAAGGTTTTGGTTTCCTAAAAACAAAAATAAGTTTTTAGGCCAAAATCTACAAGCTCAAACAACTGCTTCATAACCATGTCGTTTTATTATCAAAACGTACGTAGTTTATGTAATAAAATAATGATTATAGGAGACTACAAACTACTTAATAATTTTACTGAACACAATCATTTAACACAGTTTAATTCAGTTTATAATAGTCAAAATCGTTTGCTTGATCCAATTTCTAGTAATGTTTCTTGTGAAGATAAAGATTCCGTGCTTGTTAAAGAAGATAATTTTCACCCTGCATTGTCTATTTTCCTGCATATTGAATGCTCACGTGGTATTACTTTTAAGCCTAATATTTGCACGAGAACGTATAATTTTAAAAAGGCGAATTTTAATGTTTTATACGACATGCTTTTAAACTGTGACTGGTCTGCAGTCACTAACCGTAATATTATTAAAGAAGCTTTTGGTAAGTTCTATGGCATATTGTATTCAATTTTTGATTATTGTGACCCTATGTACGCTAATCGTAAAGCTAAATTTCCACCTTGGTTTACAAAGGAGATCGTTATGAAAGTTAAGTTAAAATCTAAACTTTACAAAAAATACATAAGACATAGAACTCACCAACAACTTCTTCAATATAAATAGATAAAAGATAAAACAAAACATCTTATTAAATTGTCATATAAAAAATATATACCTGATGTTGAAATTAATATTTCTAAAGACCCTAAAACGTTCTGGTCATTTGTACATAAAAAGAAAGGCACATCTAGGCAATAGTAGTGAGGATCCTGAAGTTATTTTAAATATGTTCAATGAATATTTCTCGAAAAAATTTTCTCTTAAACTTTCATCTACTAGTTCACCCAACAATATAGTCGCTAATAACTCGCTCTTAAATTCACATAACATAAATGTTAAAATTAATGAAAATGATATACTTGTAGCTGCCAAAAAACTAAAGAACTCCATGACAGCTGGACTAGATCAAGTTCCTAGTATTTTGGTTAAGGAATGCATTTCTGATTTAACAGTACCTTTGTTGTACATTTATCAGCACTCCTTCTATGTGGAACCGTACTAAAGTTGACAGTTAACTGTTAACCGTTCAGCTTTATCTTAACCCTTGGAATGCGTCCACGCCTCTTTGTTTGGTAGTGTAGAGTGAAATACACCAGTGACAAAAAAATGAGAATCGCCATTCGAAAGAGCTTAAAAACGTGTCCTAAAGAAGTGCAAATCAAAATCTGGAAACATGTCCTACTTAGAATTTTTTCAAAAACAACAAAAACTACAAAATTTACATATATGTCGGTATCTAGTGACCCATGCATTTCTTCTGAATAAACAATACGTTGCTAAAATGGCATCCTAATATAGGATAACTTTCGTCTAATTAACCCACTTCATACCTCTTATAATTTTCGAGATAATAAAAATACACATTTAAGAAACCAAGTGTCCGATTTTTTTTGTCCGGCAGTGTATACTCAAATACTGCCCCACTTTCGTCACTTTATATCGCCTCAATAACACGGGTTTTTGCTGAAACGTTCCACCATTTCTAACTATGTATTTTTACGTAGTTTGCATCTGAGGTTCTAGATATGAATGGACAACTTAATGTAGTTTACACTGATTATTCCAAAGCTTTCGACAAATTAGATCATGATATTTTATTACATAAATTGGTTTTATTTGGGTTCAATAGTGATGTTATTAATTTTTTAAAAAACTACTTAGCTGTTCAGTTGTTATTGGATTCGTACAATGAATTTTATTAGACAGGCTTTTCCTGCTACTTCCGGGGTACCTCAAGGGTCAAATCTTGGTCCACTTTTCTTCATACTTTTTATTAATGATGTTTGCTCCTCTATAAACTGGAACATACTTTTTACGCGGATGACATGAAAATATTTCGAGAAATTAATTCTTTACAAGACTGCATTGACTTACAGAATAATATTAATACCTTTCACGAGTGGTGCAAAATTAACAATTTACCTTTAAATATTAGTAAATGCAAAATTATGTCTTATACATGTATAAAGAATCCATTGCATTTTACGTACTCTATTGAAAATGTGCATTTATCCCGTACTTTTTCCATGAAAGATTTAGGCATAGCATTTGATCCTGAATTAAAATTTCTTGAGCATATTTTTGAATTAGTTTATTCACTTAACAGATTACTCGGTTTTATTGTCAGATATAGCAGACAATTCTACAATGAAAATACATTTAAAATATTATTCTTGAATTACATTCGTTCTAAACTTGAGTAGGGTAAACCACCCAGTTATTGGACAAACAGGGGTTATTGGACAGTTTGCGTTTCAAACCTTAAAATAAGATTCCTGTTTTATTAGTTCATTTGGTTTCTCATAGACGGCACTAAAAATCCATTAACCTAACTTTATGCAACGTCATACAACTTAAAATCTCTGAAAAGAGCGGAAAACTCCTATTCTTCTCATATACTGCATACTGTAAGGTGTTTTGTTACGTGTTGGTTAAGGTAAGTTGATTTACTTTTTTTGTACATTTGATGTTGTAATATGAATATTGAAGAAAAACTAAATTTGCTATATAAATACAAAAATATGGGCTTTAAATTATCCTATCTTTAGCAACTTAAATTGTTGAGGTTAGATTCTGAAAGAGGTGTCCAATAATTAAACAAATTTTTTCATACTTTTTAATTATTGGACACTATGTCCAATTACTGGTTTGAGCAAGATTTCTTACTTTATATACAACTCTGTACATTTTTTCATGCTGATTCATCATGTAGAACTTTTATTGAAAAATTCACAATAGAAGCAGTTATTGGACATGTCCAATAACTAAAAGATGAGTTGTCCAGTTACTAACACATTTTTTTAGCTGTGTTAATTGATTATACGTAATTATGCCTAAGAAGAGATTCTATGAGGCTAAATATATAGAGCCCGCAATAAATGAAATCAAAAATAATAAAATATCATTGCGAGCAGCTGAAAAAAATATGGTATACCAAAATCTACACTGGAATTTAAATTAAAAAATCCAGGGCATAAAGAAACCTGTGGCCCTTCACCATTACTCTCCATGCAAGAAGAGTTAGAGTTGGTGAAGTAACTACCTAAGTTATTAAAAAACAAGTCAATCTAATAATTTATAATTTAACATTTGTACTGAAGGTGGATAGAAGAACTAGCAACGCGAGGATTTCCAAGAAAAAAAGAGGACATTTTTAATAGTGTTCAAAATTTCTTAAACGAAAATCCGCGACCAAATTCATTTAAGAATAATAGACCAGGTGAATGCTGGTTTAAGGTAAATTTATTTAGTACCTATGTAGAATGGTTTTACAATTTTAAGCTTTTTAGGCATTTTTAAAAAGACACCCAACTATTGTACAAAGAACTAGCGAGCCAGTAAGTGCTGCAAGTGCCTGTGTATCAGAAGCAAATATTAGAAAATGGTTCAAAGAAATTGAGAATTATCTAGCATCTAAATATATAGATATTAAAGATCCCTCTCGAGTGTACAATGGAGACGAAACGGGTTTTCAAATTTGTCCGGGAACTGGTAAAGTGTTTGCTACAAAAGGCATGAGAAATGTTTATAGCATCGATAAAGGGTCACAGAAAGAAAATATTACTGTAATGTTTTCTTTTTCTGCTTCTGGATTGTTGTGTCCACCAATGATAGTTTATGCTTATAAAAGAATACCTGAAAAAATAAGTAGCACTGTGAATCCTAAATGGGGAATTGGGCGATCAGACAATGGTTGGATGACAGCTGACACATTTTACGAGTATATAAAAAACATATTTTATCCATATTTAATAGAAAATAATATAGTATTCCCTGTTCTATTATTTTTGGATGGACATAAATCCTATCTAACTTACGAGTTGAGTCAACTGTGCAATGAATTGAACATTGAAATAATTGCACTGTACCCGAATGCTATTAGAATTTTGCAACCATGTGACGTGGCAGTATTTAGGCCAATAAAAATTGGCTGGAAAAAAGCAGATAGAGAATTTTATGATGAAAATCCTGGGCTTGTGCTCAATAAAACATCCTTTGCACCACTTTTAGAAAAGGTTGTTACAGAAGTTGTTAAGCCTGAGACATTAATAAATGGATTTAAGGCGTGCTGATTATTTCCATTTAATCCTGATGGAATAGATTTTTCGAAATGTTTAGGAAAAGATGATAAACCAGACGAGGTGGTAAGTATCTTGATATTCATTTTAAACTTACATCGTACCGATCAGTAATGTTACAAATCCTTGAAATTACAGACAACACAATCACCTTCTGTGACTATGGATTATAAAACGTTTCTTAACTTTCTTGGTAATGATCTTACAAGTAAATTTAAATCATTAGATATGATATTAAATAATCAGGAATTTAATGAAGAGTTTCTAACCCTGTACAAAATATGGAACTTTTACAAAAAAGATCATACCTCAGATCACACAGTAGAAAATGACATACTAAATAATAATCATCATGAAATTGAAGTTGCAGATTTTGAACAACCCGATATAATGATAACACCTAAGAAGAATGTAGAAAATATGGAAGTTTTAGATAATCAAGAATTAGCAGTAGAATCTAAAGAGATTGTAGTGTCCGGACATAAAGTACATTCTGCAGCTGTAGAAAATAATAAAATTAATATAATTTCAAATGTCATAATTAAACCAGCGGATCATTTAACAAGTTCTATACATTCGTCTCAAGTTCAAAGTCTGCCTTCAACAAGTAAATGTATTAGTACTTATCTAAATGTTCCAGATAAACCTCAGGGAAAATATAAACGTAATACAGAGCGCGTTCCATTTGCTATAACATCAAGAGACTACCAAGAAATGCATGAGAAGAAACGTGAATTAAAATTAGAAGAAGAAAACAAGAAATTAGAGAGAAAACGAAAAAGGGAGGCAGCTAAAACTAACTCTAACAAAAAATTGGCGGTTACTGCAAATAATTGCTTTGTATGCAAAAAACGTTTGGTAAAGAGTAATTACCTAATATGTGATACCTGCAATAAACATTTTCATCAGGCGAAATTTGCTAGTTTAGTTCTGTCCAATAACTAAAATTCCTATGTCCCACAACTGCTAAAATTGTCCAATAGCTGATATTTTTGATTTGCTGTATTTTTTTTTAATGTTTTTTAAAAATTACGTAATAATAAATAAATGTGAGTAATAGTGTATGAAGACGATATAAACACCTTTCTTTTAATGCTATGTTCGCTTTCGTATGTCCACAAGTTCCAGGTTGACATATATTGAAACTGAAAAAAAATCTTAACTGTCCAATAACTGGGTAGTTTACCCTATGGATATTTAATCTGGTACCCTCTTCAAATCAGTTACAAATATTTACTTGCAAGTAAACTATCGAATGCTTTGCTATAGTCTATGTATGCCGTGTGCAGTGCTTCCTTCATTTTTTTTTGCATGCTTTGTGATTATTGTATCTATTAACAATTGTTCCTTTCATCCTCTTGATCCCTTGCGACATCCCTTTTGTTCATAATCCAAAAGAATGTTTGTTTTTAGATGCTGATAGATATTGTTTGCAATTATTGAGGTGTGGAGTTTTTATATAGTGGGTAGGCAAGTTATTGGTCTATAGGTTGATGGGTCTGAGGATAGTACTGGTATCTTAGAAATCAGGTATATTTTCCACTGGTCATGAACTTGAGCATAATTTCAAGTTTTTGAAGAATGTCTGTAAGGCGGACTGCGACACTTTCGTGACTTACAGTAAATTTTTTAAGCCAATAATTATGTAACTTGTCTGGGCCTGGAGCTTTCCAATTGTGTGTTTTCCTCATAGCACACTCGACATCATGTTTACTAATTTCCCATTTTAACATGGTTTGAACATTTGATGTATTTTTCTTTTCGTCGCTGAGAAATTTTTCTAGTTTATGTTGTACCGGATTATCCCATAAGCTCTCCCAATATGCCTTTATTTTTCTCGGATCTGGTGATTCTGACGTTACAGGTGTTTCTTCGTGTCTCGGTTTTCGGATATTAGAGTACAAGGCTTTTTCGTTTTTTGTAAATTGATGGTTCTGTTGTCTACGTTTGTTATTGGTTTTGTGTCTTCTTAGGTCGCGTACACATTGGCGAGCGGTGAGCGATGGGCTGTGTGCGGTGAGCGATGAGAAAAATATTTTTAACAATAGCTTTTACAAGATAGTGTACACATTAACGTGAGCGGTGAGTGGTAGTGGCGCGCGGCATCGCTCATCTTTAGGTTGACTTGAAATGCAAGCGGTACCGCTCAGTCTTAAATGGTAAATAAAAGATTTAAGATGTCGAAAATGTGTTCTGGCGAAAAATATCTTAGAGAAGTATTAATATCAGAGGTGCAGGCAAGACCTGCATTATGGAATGATCAAGATCCTAAATATAAAAAGACAGATGTTACATCCAAACTGTGGCTAGAAGTGGGAAAGTGGGACTGTCATCCGTAGAAATTCATAGAATCTTGTAGGATTTATGCGAAGCCCAGAGTATAAATGATGAAATTCACCATATAAGGAACGAAGTTGGTTCAATTTATGGATTCCTTGTCTTTTCTTTTTCTTCTTTTTGAACAATAATCTTGTTAACCTAGGATTTTCCACTAGTAAAATCATTTTTCTCGACGTCAACATCGTTGTAGTTGGACGAAACTAACACATCAACGCTTTACCAATATACACACAACACCGCTCATCTCTCATCGCTCAACGCTCACGGCTTACCGCTCGCCAATGTATACGCGACCTTAGTCCTTTTGACAAAGCCAATAGTTTTGTTTTTGGAAATCATGTATTTCTATTATTCCTGGATTAACAGTTGATTGATACTTCATTACTATTGTGTCTGTTTTCTTCTACACTCTATTGCTGGGGTTCGGTCTTAGGTTCTGAGTAAGTATTACTATTTCTGCTCATAGTGTATTGATTTTGTTGGTTAGTCTCCTTTCCCAAGCTGGGGTTTTCTTTCGATATTGACTTCTTAAAGTATCTATAGGTTTTTGTCCATGGAGTGCCAATGCTGTAGCTGCACCTCACTTATGTATAACAGTGTATGGATGTCTGCTAATGTCTAGGTTGGTGTTATGTGTTTTCTTATTATTTTATTGATCTCTCTGAGGAAGTTGTGTGTATCAGGGTTTTTAATTTGGGCAGTGACGGTCTGTAATTAGTATTCATTCCATTGAAAATTATTATTACTATTATTATTATTATTGTTATTATTATTATTATATTATTATTAATTATTATTGTTATTATTATGATTATATTATTGTTATTAATTATTATTATTATTATTATTATTATAATATGTATATTAAATGTTCTTTTCATTTGTGATATTTAAAACAATATAATTCACTTCATAACCCAAAATTATTAAAAATTTATAAGTAATTTTTCTTATTGCCAACTGAATCAGTCATTTTTGATTACTCTGTATTTATACAGGATGGTGGCGTTTTGGCGTAAACATAGCAGGAATTTAACATGGGATTTTAATTTTATGCAAATTCCTGCTCTTCTAGTCATTTTTGGCAGTAACTTTAGTGTGCACAGTTTAACAGAATTAAAAGTTGCACATAAAAATAATTTTTCTTGTTTGATTAAGTGTTTGGTTTCTTCAAATTTTAAACTGAAAATTTTAAAAAGTTCCATTACTTAGTAGCAGTAGCCATAACTTATGACATGGTGAAAAACAGTTAGTAATATGCCAATTTCTGACTTCCCACTCTGAGATATCAGTGATAGGTATTTACATGTAAATAAAGCTGTTTTACTTTTTATGTGTAAAGAAAAGAATGAAATTGTAGATAATATAAATACCTGAAATAAATGTAAATAAGAAAAAGGTTAGAAATCAAATAGACAGTTCATACGACAAATGAACATGCTCAGGCCATTCGTTTATTTATATTAGATAATAATTATTTGATTATCAATTACTGATGATTAGTTTCCGACTGTGAATAAAGTAGTATACAAACCTCTTTGAAATTTTTCAGTGTCTCCGGCTAGCTAACCATGGCGCTTCACCCTTGACAGTATAAAACACTTTTAACCTCGTTTGGTAATATACTATTTAATCATGTCATTTTTCTTTGTAAAAAGTAAATTAACATAAAGATATATTATATTGGAAATAGTTATAAAAGAATACGGAATTTACTTTACATAAGATATGTCGACGTTTGACATTAATCAATAATTTATAAAATCAGAAAAAAATAAAGCAAGTATTATGCCTATTGCTACTAGTCGACGAAACTTTTTAAAATTCTTTTTAAAATAGTGAAGAAACCAAACAAGTTCCTAATAAACAATGTAAAAACAGTTTCGTGAGTAATTTTAATTTTTTAAAACTTCCTACCGTATTGTTTTTGCCAAAAAATGAAAAAAAAGAGTAGGAAATTGTACAAAACTTAAAACCCATGTTAAATCTTTTTGTTTACCCCTAACCACCACCACCCGATATATTTTAATGTGTTGAAAAGATCAATTTATATGACTCCAATTATTATCTCTACTGTTTCATAAATAAGAATAAAATAAGTATAACACCAGTAAAGTTTTGACTGATGCAGAGCTGGAGAACATAGTACAGTCCTACGAAATAAAGGGAAACATATTTAGATGAGTTTATGCCGAATATTCCAGAAGTGGAGAGCGAAGAAGATGAAAATGGAGATGATGACAATGCAGTTTTTATTTTTGTTAAACAGAGTTAAAGTTTTCGTTTCACAATAAAGAGATATAAAAATAAGTTTTTAATTTTGTGTAAAAATCAAATAAATTATATAAATATAAAGTATATTATCTAGAATTTCAGATCGCTTTTAATTTACATGAAGTTTCATAAAAATAATAACAAAATAGTGAAGGACCTTGTTGTTACCATAATTACGAATTTAGTTTTTTTTTTCTTCATCGATAATTCAATTGACAAAATTTTAATTGTAAATAATTGTGGTATTGATTTTCAGTCTGAAATTCATGCGATTGTAAAACTCAACAGGAAAAATATCTAAGTTTTATGATTTATTAGTTATAATTTATTTTACTTCTGGTACACCGCACGCCATTATCAGTTGAACTAAAAAATAAATATCATATCTCCTGTCTCTCTTCTACATGTATTTACATCATTTACTACAATGAAGGCGTTTGTTTAATCAAAGTATCTCTTTTGAACTAAGTTGAAAAGAGATAGAGATCAATTTGATAAATAGGAGCAGATGTTTTCTAATCACTACTAACAAAAAATTAACAGGCTACAATTTAAGCAACATTATTCTTTTTTTAATATTCTCACGTCTAGATGAGATTAACTTTTAATAAATTTTGATAAATTTTTTAGTAGAGTCTAATATGGGAGTTTTGAATATATAATGATAATTTTTTATTTCAATTTTTTATTACCTTTAATGTAACTAACATTAGACAAATAATTCAAACATTACACATGAAAAGTAAAAGGCAAGCAACAAAAATTCAAAACTCGCTGGGGAGACCTAAAAATAAGAAATACTATTATTTTTAACATTTAATTAAGTTTGAAATTAACCGAAGAGCTCTTAGCAAAAACATCCTTAGTCCATTTTTTTGAATTTCAGATAATCAAAGATACAACTTTCTAGCTTCCTTACTTTTGTAGATTTCTGTAACTTAATATTTAACACAGGATCATGTAAGAAATACGAGTAGAAAAATAAATATTTATGAATAATAAAATAACAAAAAGACGTTTTTGTGGAAACGCTCAAACTTTAATATGTATCTAATAACTTGTGACTATCATATTTTTTGTGAAAAACAGTCGTGCTCCCTTGTTTTTGCGCAGAGCTCTTTAATTAATTATCACAGTCATTTGAAACAATGTTACTATTAGTACAAATTCACTAGTACAAAGCTCGGCTGTAATGCTATTTGACACAAAAAACTTCTACGTTTTCTGTATACCTACAACAAATATTCATTGATATTTATTCCGAACTTTGTATGTAAAATAGTTTAGGAATATTTGTCAGACAATATGAATAATGGATAAAAAGATTCCGATCTGTTATCTTATCTTCACCATGACAACCATTTCCATTAAGAATATAATATTCATTTGTCTTTTGAGAGTTTTACGTTTGTGTTTTAAACATTAGATATTCAATATTGGACCATTTACTTGTATTTCATTAATATTAGTGAAAATAAAAAAAAATATATTATTTAGATAAATTTATTTACGTATTTTTTAACAACCCTTGCTTTCTTCTCTGCTCATGTGGCAAACATCTTTGGTAATAAGAGCATCCATTCAGCGTCGTTTTATAAAATACACACATAAGTATCTTAGAATTTCTTGGTGATGCTTGACACTGTTTTCCATTTTATCCAAAATCCAAATACAAAGGTATTGTAGACTGTATTCATCAAAGCACTCATTAAGAGAGCACCAAAGTTATATACAAATAAAAATGGAAATACCTTGTCGATACTTGCATTAAATGAAACCCAAATAATCATTACAGGTACTACATATTCTTTGTAAGATTCACCTAGTAATGGATATATTCCCAAAAAAGCGGCTGAGAAACCCAATGCAATGAACAACTATGACCATTAAAACACGCTAAATTTTTGAGTTACCTAGGTAACGAAAAATGACAATAAATATGAATAACAACTAAAACAATGAAAAAAAAAATATTGACTTTTGACAACGTAAACAATACCAATAATTTCTAACTGTCTCCTTGGAAATGCTCAAACTCACTAGATCAAAAATCAAAACCGTATGATTTGCAATAATTTTCAGTTTTAAATGGTTATGATGAATTTATAATAAAAAATAGCGTATGATACACGTGTATAAGCTAGCCTTTAAAACACTACGCCATTAAAGACACTCAGCTACACGTCGTGACTTTATACTTCTCGTGCGTACTTTAAAGGCTAGCTTATACACTTCTATCATAAAATACTATTACAGCTTCATTAAGAAAAACCCCTTTGCTCTAAATTCTCAGCTTGACAACGGTCTTGTACATTTTTTAATAGACTTCTAAATTTCTTCGATGTAAATATTAATGGATACGCTTTGAAATACTGTGATAATACTATCACCAAAACAAACAGAACACAACTATTTCCTCAATATTTCTCCAAAATTTGATCATATGAGCCATAAGGCTTAACACATATGAAGTATGAAATATTCCAATTACAAAAAAAGTGTAGAAAAAATAAAGCGTTCTCAAAATATTTTTATTTTGTGGCATCCAAATTCCGATTAATTTAAATAAAAATATATATGTATAACGAAAATGATTCTCTTAAGTGAATTTTTAATGACGTATCCATTTTGCTTTTCAAAGCTGAATGGTTTGAATTTCATGTTACCCATTTATAAAGTATGATGCAGATAATTTCCTTATTATTTTCTTATTATGTAAATTATATAGGTGAATATCTAAATAAGCGAAAATGTTAGATATTATATTACCAGCTGACGTACATTTTGCAAGTATCCATGGATATAATAGACCACTAATATTCCACATGTGGATTATGAAATATTCATATTCTATGATAAGATTCCACGTTATCCCTTTATAATGTATGATGGACATAATTTTCGTATTATTTTCTTATTGTGTAAATTGTAGGTGAAAGGTGAATATCCAAGTAAGCGAAAATGTTAATAAAGAGGGTTTTTAAAAAGATTTCAACTAGAATTTATTGCACATTACAGAGACATAAATCATAAAAACTATAAAAAACATACTGTTACAAGCTTATATATTAAATTTATGCTGGTATGTAAAAAGTGCAGAGTAGACGGTACCGGACTCGTAACTCCTCCAGACCATTTTTTTTTTGTTTATTAGTAATAGATAGAATTTTTTTTAATTCATCTAAGTTTATATTCTTTATTTTTAAAGGGTTAAATTGCATAAAATTGTACTGGTCTCCATTTCCTGCAAGAGGTAATTTAGGAAGCTCAATGGTTTTAAAATTTGGTTTATAATTTTGATAAGTTTTTATGGTAGTATCTTTAATTTTTTTCACAATAATTGTTTAGTACGTTTAAATATATTCCATTTAGAGGAACATTGTCTATGTTCTTCATACACATTTGGATGACGATGACACCGTTGGTTGTTTTTTTTTTCGATTTTCTGGATCTTCACATTTAGCACTTTGGTGGAGACTAGCTCACAGTTTGAGTTTCAATTGTACTTGAGTAATTGTATTTCGCGGAGTGCGTTCTCGTTTATGTTGTATTTGTGGACATCGTGGCTATGAATTCTTCGTGTATGATTTCTTTGGTGGTAGTACCAAAGAGAGCGTAAGAATGCTCATTTTTAATTAAAAATTTGGAATTTGGTATACTGGTTTGAAAGTGTAAGGTGTTTTCTCACTCTCAATTACGTATTTAAACAATTATTTGCTATAGGAAAACAACTAAACAATTATATCGTCTCAGTCTTTGGCAGCGGCCATTTGTACCTCCCGCTACCCTAGGTAAAAGAGGTATAGGGATCGTGCTAAAAATATAGATATGTGTGTGTGTGTGTGTGTGTGTGTGTGTGTGTGTGTGTGTGTGTGTGTGTGTGTGTGTGTGTGTGTGTGTGTGTTTACTCAAATACTATAAATCAGAAAAAATTGAAATTTTGTATACCCATCTTTTATACTAAATAATTTAATTCACTATCTATATACAGTGTGTCCCATTTAGAGGTGCCACCATTGGGATCTCGAGAACTATAAGAGATACGATGTCGGTTAAATGGAACTTTTTATGCGCCTTCGGGAGGCCACCTCAGATGTGCTTTTGTTTTTTCAAAAATTCTTATAGGGCGCTAGATAATGACGAAAAACTGAATATTGTTAATTTTTTCTTTTTTAAATAACTTTTAAACTATTAGTAATTGAGAAAAACGTTTCAAATATAAAAGATAGATATTTTTATTAACTAACCAGTGGCGTACGGAATAAATTTTTATATCCTTAAATTTTTGAGATATAACACAAACTTATATTTTTTTAAATGGAACCCATATCTGATTTTAGTCTCAAAAAAATAACTATTTTCAAAAACCTTCAAAATTATTATTTTTTCCTAATTTTGTACTAAATTTACAATTATTTTGGAAATATTGGTAGATTTCTATTTGGAAATACTCCTTGTATTTAAATAATTGATTTCGTTAGAAAATTTTGCTCAAAATTATCAAATTAATTTTTATAATATTTTGTATCAGGTCACTTTGGCTCATCATAGTGTAATTTGTAATTATGAGTAGAATAAAAATATTAAGTAATAAAGGCATAAAACAAATTATTTTGATCAAATACAATATAATTAATAAAAATAATAATGTTTTTTTGGGAAATAATAAGAAAATTCAGGAAAATAAAGAGAAAAATTAAATTTTAGGAGCAAAACAAATATAAAACATAATAACCCTTACATCAATGAAGAGAGAAAAAAATATTGATTTTTTTGAGACTAAAATCAGATATGGGTTCCATTAAAAAAAATATAAGTTTGTGTTATATCTCGAAAATTTACAGATATAAAAATTTATTTTGTACGCCACTGATTAGTTAATAAAAATATCTATCTTTTATATTTGAAACGTTTTTCTCAATTACTAATAGTTTAAAAGTTATTTGAAAAAGAAAAAATTAACAATATTCAGTTTTTCGTCATTATCTAGCGCCCTATAAGAATTTTTGAAAAAACAAAAGCACATCTGAGGTCTCCTCCCAAAGGCGCACAAAAAGTTCCATTTAACCGACATCGTATCTCTTATAGTTCTCGAGATCCCAATGGTGGCACCTCTAAATGGGACACACTGTATATTTCTATATATATTTGAATTCATCACGACAATCGGGGAAATTTTATTCGTCTCTACAGCCTGAACGGTGCGAGTGATATTAATGAAAATTTTTCTGGGATGTAGAGACTAATTCAACTTGATTTCCTGGTAATAGGTCATTTTTCTGTAGGGTGCATAGTTTTTGTGTAAATAAATTTTAAAGGTCGTATTTTGGCTTTTTGAAACAATTTGAAATCAAAAATTTAGTCTTCTTTGAAAAATTTAAGACGAATAACGTTTCTTTGACATGTCAATCAGAACATTTAAATGGAATTATTTATAAAATAAGGACATTTTGAAAAAAGTTAAATTCATAAACATGCATTATGGCAATGGGCGGTTATTCCATAGTAGTTTAAAAGGCCCAAAACATTATATTCAAAAATTATAATTTTCGAAGGTTCATGTCCGTGATTCATGTGCATTTTCAAAGTGTTGCCACACATCCCATAAGTAACTAAGTAAAAAACAAATATTCCAATGTCAAGAATTTGACAGCTCGATCGGCCTTTGTTTTTTGCTTAAAGTTGTCAGAAACATGTCGTGTTTGGTATCAAATGAGAGGTATCGACAAGGGCTGCCATGCAGAAATGTCAAAATTTTGACAGCTCGATCGGCTATTGTTTTTTGCATAAAGTTGTCAGAACCATGTCGTGTTTGGTATCAAATGAGAGGTATCGTCGAGGGCTGCCATGCAGAAATGTCAAAAATATGACAGCTCGATCGGCTTTTGTTTTTTACTTAAAGTTATCAGAACCATGTCGTGTTTGGTATCAAATGAAAGGTAACGTCAAGGGCTGTCATGCAGAAATGTCAAAAATTTGACAGCTCGATCGGCTTTGGTTTTTTGCTTAAAGTTGTCAGAACCATGTCGTGTTTGGTATCAAATGAAAGGTAACGTCAAGGGCTGTCATGCAGAAGTGTCAAAAATTTGACAGCTCGATCGGCTTTTGTTTTTTGCTTAAAGTTGTCAGAACCATGTTGTGTTTGGTATCAAATGAAAGGTAACAACAAGGGCTGTTATGCAGAAATGTCAAAATTTTGACAGCTCGATTGGCTTTTGTTTTTTGCTTTAAGTTGTCAGAACCATGTCGTGTTTGGTATCAAATGAAAGGTAACGTCAAGGGCTGTCATGCAGAAGTGTCAAAAATTAGACAACTCGATCGGCTTTTGCTTTTTGCTTAAAGTTGTCAGAACCATGTCGTGTTTGGTATCAAATGAAAGGTAACGTCAAGGGCTGTCATGCAGAAGTGTCAAAAATTTGACAGCTCGATCGGCTTTTGTTTTTTGCTTAAAGTTGTCAGAACCATGTCGTGTTTGGTATCAAATAAAAGGTAACGTCAAGGGCTGTCATGCAGAAGTGTCAAAAATTTGACAGCTCGATTGGCTTTTGTTTTTTGCTTAAAGTTGTCAGAACCATGTCGTGTTTAATATCAAATGAAAGGTAACGTCAAGGGCTGTCATGCAGAAGTGTCAAAAATTTGACAGCTCGATCGGCTTTTGTTTTTTGCTTAAAGTTGTCAGAACCATGTCGTGTTTGGTATCAAATAAAAGGTAACGTCAAGGGCTGTCATGCAGAAGTGTCAAAAATTTGACAGCTCGATCGGCTTTTGTTTTTTGCTTAAAGTTGTCAGAACCATGTCGTGTTTGGTATCAAATGAAATCGGCTTTTGGGTGGGCAAGTTGCGTAGGCAGTTTGAGTGGGCAGGTTGCGTGGGCATTTTGGGTGGGCAGGTTGCGTGGGCAGTTCGAGTGGGCAGGTTAGGTGGGCAGGTTGCGTGGGCATTTTGGGTGGGCATTTTGGGTGTGCAGGTTGCGTGGGCATTTTGGGTGGGCAGGTTGCGTGGGTAGTTTGGGTGGGCAGGTTGCGTGGGTAGTTTGGGTGGGCAGGTTGCGTGGGCAGATTGCGTGGGTCGTTTGGGTGGACATATTGCGTGGCAGGTTGCGTGAGTAGTTTGAGTGGGCAGGTTGCGTGGGCTGTTTGGGTGGGCGGGGAAAAAAAATTTTGAAAGACTTGGCGGTAGCACTTTGCATTTAAATTGTTCCTAGACGGATTAGACATACGTAAAAATTTATAAAACACTATCGGCGGAGCCCTAGGGAATACTCGGCGTAGCCGAGTTTTCGCTAGTCCGTTATACTAACCAGGTACATTCACTTTAGTTTCATCAATGACGATCGCGGAAATTTTGCTCACATATACAGTCTGAACGGTGCGTGTGATTTTAATGAAAATTGTTGCAGGTTGTAGAGTATAAGTCAACTTGATTTCCTGGTAATAGGTCATTTTTCTATACGGTGCATAGTTTTTGGGTAAAAAATTCTTAATGGTCGTATTTTGGCTTTTTAAAACAATTTGAAATCAAAAATTTAGTTTTCTTTGAAAAATTTAAGACGAAGAACGTTTCTTTGACATGTCAATCAGAACATTTAAATGGAATTATTCATGAAAAGAGGACAATTTGAAAGAAGTTAAATTAATAAACATACATTATGGCAATGGGCGGTTATTACACACTGGTTAAAAAAGCCTAAAAGATTATATTTAAAATATTAATTTTTAAAGGTTCATGTCCGTGATTTATATGCGTTTCGAAAGTGTTGCCAAACATTCCATAAGTAACTAAGTAAAAAACAAATATCCCAATGTCAAGAATTTGACAGCTTGATCGGCCTTTGTTTTTTTGCTTAAAGTTGTCAGAACCATGTGGTGTTTAGTATCAAATGAGAGGTATCGTCGAGGGCTGTCATGCAGAACTCTCAAAATTTTGTCAGCTTGATCGGCTTCTGTTTTTTGCTTAAAGTTGTCAGAACCATGTCGTGTTTGGTATCAAATAAACGGGTTCGTCAAGGACTACCATGCAGAAATGTCAAAAATATGAAAGCTCGATCGGCTTTTGTTTTAATTTTGCCAGAACCATGTCGTGTTTGGTATCAAATAAAAGGGTTCGTCAAGGGCTACCATGCAGATATCGTGTTTGGTATCAAATGAAAGGTAACGTCAAGGGCTGTCATGCAGAAATGTCAAAAATTTGAAAGCTTGATCGGCTTTTGTTTTTTGCTTAAAGTTGTCAGAACCATGCCGTGTTTGGTATCAAATGAAAGGTAACGTCAAGGAGGCATTTTGGGTGGGCAAGTTGCGTGGGCAGTTTGAGTGGGCAGGTTGCGTGGGCATTTTGGGTGGGCAGGTTGGATGGGTAGTTTGCGTGGGCATTTTGGGTGGGCAGGTTACGTGGGCAGGTTGCGTGGGCATTTTGGGTGGGCAGGTTGGGTGGGCATTTTGGGTGGGCATTTTGGGTGGGCAGGTTGCGTTGGCAGTTTGGCTGGGCATATTGTGTGGACATGTTGCGTGAGCAGTTTGGGTGGGCAGGTTGCGTGGGCTGCTTGGGTGGGTGGTAAAAAAATATTTTGTAAGACTCTTAGCGTTAGCACTTTATAAATTGTTCCCAGACGGATTTAACGTAAGTAAAACTATTATAAAACACTATCGGCGGAGCCATAGGGAATACTCGGCGAAGCCGAGTTTTCGCTAGTCCTTATACTAAACAGGTTCATTCACTATCTATATATATTTTCTTTAATCAGACGATCGCCCAATTTTTGCTCACCTCTACAGCTTATACGGGTTGACGGATTTTCGTGAATATTGTTTCATGTTGTAGGAAATTGTTCTCTTCAGGGCCCTAGTCATGAGCATTTTTTCTGTAGGATGGATAGTTTTCGAGTAAATCATTATTAAAGGTATTGCATCCCGCAATGCATCGAAGTCCACGTTGAAAATTTTAAGACTAAAAACGATGCCATCTGTCATATTTGACAAGTCATTGGTGACATGTGTCAAATTTGGCAAGTTGAAGACGAACTTCAAATGGTATTATCTTCAAAAGCAGGAGATAGATTTCGAAAAATTAAATACAGATTGGTTAAAGGTAAGGTTAAACAACTATATCATTTATGAGTTATGGCTTTAAACCAATGTTTTAGAAATTGCAATTTTTTGACATTTCAAAATATGGTCTTTGGTTAGGTAAATATCAAATGTCATCATGAGTCAAGTGTAACATTCCTAACAAGATCAATGTGAAGTCGGTACACAAGTGTTACCAACTAACTGTATTACTGTGACGTTAGTGCATTAATAATTTCCTTACTACCAATAAAAATATAGTAAATTTTAAATATAACCAGACAAGTAAGTGTTGCCGAACTTGCCATAAATAACATTCCTAACAAGATCAATGTGAAATCGGTACACAAGTGTTACCAAACATGACATAAGTAACTAAGTGACGAACAAATATTCCTAACTGTATTACTGTAAAGTTAGTCCAATAATAATTTCCATACTACCAATAAAAATATAGTAAATTTTAAATATAACTAGAGAAGTAAGTGTTGCCAAACTTGCCAAAAGTAACATTCCTAACAAGATCAATGTGAAGTAGGTACATAAGTGTTACCAAACATGACATAAGTAACTTAATGACGAACAAATATTCCTAACTGTATTACTGTGAAGTTAGTCCAATAATAATTTCCATATTACCAATAAAAGTATAGTAAATTTTAAATATAACTAGACGAGTAAGTGTTGCCAAACTTGCCATAAGTAACAAAATAAATAACAAATATTCCTAAATGCATTAATCTGAATTTCGACCTTTAACTACCGTATTGCCAATGAAAATATAGTAAATATGGAATATAACTAGACGAGAAAGTGCTGCCAAATTTGTCATAAGTAAAAAGTCAAAATTCCTAACTGCATTAATATGAAGTTCGTACAATAATATCAATATTGCCAATATTTATAGAGTAAAATAAGACAGGTTGCCAAACAATAATACTTAAAAAAAATAACAATATCGGATTTTGTTTTTTGCATAAAGTTGTCAGAACCATGTCGTGCTTGGTATCAAATGAGGTATAGTCAAGGGCTAACATGCAGAAATGTTAAAATTTTGACAGCTCGATGGGCTTTTTTTTTTGCATAAAGTTGTCAGAACCATGTCAAGTTTGGTATCAAATGAGAGGTATAGTTAAGGGCTGCCATGCAGAAGTGTCAAAAATTTGACAGGTCGATCGGCTTTTGTCTTTTGCATAAAGTTGTCAAAACCATGTCGTGTTTGGTATCAAATGAGAGGGATCGCCAAAGGCTACCATGCAAAAATGTCAAAATTTTGACAGCTCGGTCGGCTTTTGTTTTTTGCATAAAGTCAGAACCATGTCGAGTTTGGTATCAAATGAGAGGTATAGTTAAGGGCTGCCATGCAGAATTTTCAAAAATTTGACAGGTCGATCGGCTTTTGTTTTTTGCATAAAGTTGTCAGAACCATGTCGTGCTTGGTATCAAATGAGAGGTATAGTCAAGGGCTAATATGCAGAAATGTTAAAATTTTGACAGCTCGATGGGCTTTTTTTCGCATAAAGTTGTCAGAACCATGTCAAGTTTGGTATCAAATGGGAGGTATCGTTATGGGCTGCCATGCAGAAGTGTCAAAAATTTGACAGGTCGATCGGCTTTTGTCTTTTGCATAAAGTTGTCAAAACCATGTCGTGTTTGGTATCAAATGAGAGGGATCATCAAGGGCTACCATGGAGAAATGTCAAAATTGTGACAGCTCGATCGGTTTTTGTTTTATGCATAAAGATAAGTAGTTTGTGTATCCGAAAAGACAGTTAGCGTTAGCACTTTGAGTTTCAAGTGTGCCTAGACAGATTGGAAAGACGTATAGACTATCATAAAACAGTATCCCCCTAGGGAGAGCTCGGCGTTGCCGAGATTTTGCTAGTCTATATACTAAACATCCTTATACTAAAAGGGTTGAGGATCTCTCTATATATTCATCTCGAGCATCGACTAAAATTTAAGTAAGGCTACAGTCTAAACGGTTCGATGGATTTTAGTGAAATTTGTTTTAATTTGTTGGAAATTGTTGTCTTCAACATCCTGGTAATAGGTCATTTTTCTGTAGGACCCACAGTTTTTGAGTAAAACATTATTAAAGGTGGAATTTTGGCCTTTTGAAACAAAAAGAGAAATAAAATATCTTAGTCTTCCATGAAAAAAATGAAGACAAAGATCTCTGTGAAATGTCATATGATCTGACATGTCAATGTTAGTTTGGTAATATTATTGAAATATAAAGAAATGAAATGTATTTAATATCATTTAAATAAACTTCAGGCATGAATAAATAAATTAGTTACGTTGTAAGTATTCAAAATCAATTTTCATTCTATAAAATGAAATATTTTTTTAGGTTCAGGATGTCTCAAGTTAACCTGTTATATTATTAGTTTTGAGTGATGAAGATCGGTGTATTTATATTTTTAAACCAAGGAATTCGATTTTGTGCATGTATTGAAATTATTTCTAATTATTATAGAGTTATGAGAATGATCAAAATTGAAAAAATATTACCGCAAAATGTCAAAATGTAGTATAAATCATACGTGAAGAATGACAAACAAGAACAAGAAAGACATTCAAATTATTATATTGGAATGAAATGTCGAAACGTAATCATGCGCATGGAATCGTTTATGCACTACACGCATACAGAATTTTAGGTTATAAAATTTATTCTATCCAAATGTCATGTTTACTTTGAAGAACGAAACGGACAAGATTTTAAAAAAACCCCATATATTTGTATAATATTCATGTAAATCATTCCTTATACGCTAAATTTTCTAAAAGGATATGCAAAGTTTAGCATTCATTCATTTCGGCATAAACATACTTGGCTGGGATGTTTTGCTTACAAGGAGAATTAAGACAAAGGTATATACAAAAATACAAATGTTATTCTTACTGCATTATAATATTACTTCTTTATTTTACATATGTAGGTAGTTCCTGTCTTTACGAATTAATTAATCATCTATTCAAAATAACATGAAAAAAAATTTTTTGATTGAAATGTCTAAAAGAAGTTATAATAAGAATAAGAAGTGAAGAATTATACGTTGTTTGTTGTTGAATTCAATATTTTGTCGATATATTGAAAACAGACACTCGTATCTGGTAAAAAAAATGTTACATTTAAGAAGTTATCTATTCTTTTCAGCCACTTATTTTAGGTGTGTTTCACAACACAAGGATGTCAAATAGAAACGTCAAAAACGTGGATGGTGAGCAAGTCTCAGACAAGAATGAGAAATCATTAATTCTCATGGACAACAATCGAATGAATTAAGATGTATAATTTTTCGATATAATGAATGCCATTTGTGGTTAAAAGTAAGTAAAATACTACAATCTGTATATTTACATGAAAAAAATGTTATTGTTATAGTATATTATAAGACTTAAGACCTGTTTAACTATGAATTCCTCAATTTGACATTCATGGAAAGAACTGTTTTGGTAACAATAGAACAACTGGAAGTAGTAGTTTCTTAAAAAAAATCTTCTAATTATTAATTTTTGGAAATTAAAGAATATTAAAGTTTATAAAATTATTTATCCAGTACATTGAACATTTTTATTATATCTTCTATAGATTTGGAGATAGAGAGTTATAAATATATAAAATAATCCATAGTATCCATCAAACAGTCCATGGAAACTAGTTGAAAAATCAAAATGTTTGTAATTAACATAAATGTCCGTGTCAAAAATCCAGAGATATTACCGAAAGCTTTTTTCTGGGAAGCACATTTAATATTTCTTATTTTATTATTAATTAAATATTTAAATTATAGATACAGCTGCCGCACGTTAGATTGACATTGCCTTTGAATTCGGAAAACCTAAAATTCGTACTTGGATAAGTCGAGACGTAATAGTAAATATAATATGCTACTGTTATAATGAAAAGACTCCAACAATATCTAAGGTTGGTATAAAAAGACAGTGGACAGTGGTGTAGGTGAATGTAATACGCATAGACTTGTAGAAAAAATTATGTACATTTTATTTATAATAACTTTTTATTATTGTAGGTAGTAAAGTTTTCAAACATATATGACAGCTCTTTAAATTGCGCGGTAATATTAGTTGTAATGTTTGTTCACCACAAACTCACTACAACTCGAATACAGTAATTCAGGTTTTGTAATATCCAGTCAATCAAAATGTCACGCTTATAGAGTCTATTTTTAAACATAAGAGTAGTAAATAAATGTGTACATATATATATATTAACACATATGTTCTTCTTAGTTCCTACTTCTTAAAGAAAATATACCTGAATTTAGCTATTTTCAAAGAGATTGAGGTTACATATCCATTTTATTAAAGTTATTTAAATTATTTGTCAACCATTCCTATTGTTTAATTATTACAACATTTATTGTTATTTAGGTCAGTTATTAATCCTCGCTGTAAGCCGATATTTATGAGCAGTACAAATTAGAGAACACCAAATAACATGAATACGAAATCCAGAGATATTATTGAACTCAAGGCGTTTTCTGGGAAGTACATTTAATCTTTGTTTTTTTTTTTATCGTAAATTAAACATTTAAAATTATAGATATAGCTGCCGCACGTTAGATTGACACTGTTCTTCAATGCTGAAAATCTGAAATTCATACTTGTACAAGTCGAGATGTAATAGTAATTATAATATGCTATTGTTATAACGAGGAAAAGACTCCGTCAACATCTAAAGTTGGGATACAAAGGAAGGGGATGCATTTATAAGTGAAAGTATGTACAGTATCAGTGTCATCGTATACCCTTCAGAAAGATCGCCAATCTCAGGAATGATTTGGAAGAATCTTGAACATTTAGAAGAGTAGGAGGAAACTTGTTCATAAAATGAATTGAAAAATAAAGAATAGATGTAATTAGAAATTTTTGTTTGTACCAGAAATGTTAAATGCAATACTTAAATAGCCTAATATGAAAATGGCGAGAGGTATTATGCTGGTCACAAGAGATTGTTTAGGTTGTAATATAGAATAATTGACTGAAACGTGCTTATTATTTAGATAAATCTCAACATTTTTTACAATACTTAAATATTATTTCTGTCGATCCTTATGTTTCGTTTAAAATGAAACAGCCAAATACATTTCTGTCAATTAAATGCCAAGTCGTAACTATGGATATAACAAACCCAATGTTTCACGTTAAAAAGAAATGTGGCCAGCATAATACCTCTCGCCATTTCCATTTTATGTTATATGAAAATTATATTGCATTTCACTATCACTTATTTTAAGTGTGTTTAACAACATAAAGTCGACAAGCAGTACGTCAATGACATATACAGGGTGATCCAAACGAAAACAAGTATGAGAAATACTTCTCAAATGTCTAAACTATATTCAGAATTTCTAGAAATTGTTTCTAAATTTTGACATTTTTATTGTGTAGTCCTGTAGAAAACATTTCATTTGATACTAGACACGACGTATTTTTGACTGTATATACTATGAATATCGAAAGAATTTTGGCAAATAATTGGGTCGTGATTTAAAAGTATATTTTACACCTAAATATTTTCGATGTTTATAAAAAAATGTAAATTACACAAAACTGTAAGAAAATAAATTCGGGGAAATAGCCAAATAAAACTTAAAAAACGACAATACAAAAGCAAAAAAAGCGTAGCACGTATAAAAAATTAAATCATTTCAATTTCAAAATTATAATTTTTGATAGTTCATGTCTGTGGTTCGTACACCGTGTGACGTCATATTTGACATGTGTCAAAATATTAACCTTTGAATGTTTGACATGTCAAGCAGAAGTTTTCATTAGAAATATTTATGAAATGAGGACAATTTGAAAGAAGATAAAACATACACATAAAGTATGACAATGGACAATTATTCCGCAATAGCTAAAATGGTCTAAAACATTATATTTAAAAATTATAATTTTTGAAGGTTCATGTCCGCGCTTCATATGCATTTCGAAAGTGTTGCCAAACATGGGATAAGTAAGTAAAAAATAAATATTCCTAACAAGATCAATTTGAAGTCGGTACACAAGTTACCAAACATGACATAAGTAAGTAAGTGACAAACAAATATCCCTAACTGTATTACAGTGAAGTTAGTTCATTAATAATTTACATTCTACCAATAAAAATATAGAAAATTTTAATTATAACTAGACAAGTAAGTGTTGCCAAACTTGCCAGAAGTAACATTCCTAACAAGATCAATGTGAAGTCGGTACACAAGTGTTACCAAACATGACATAAGTAAGTGACAAACAAATATTCCTAACTGTATTACCGTGAAGTTAGTTCATTAATAATTTCCATACTACCAATAAAAATATAGTAAATTTTAAATATAATTAGACAAGTGTTGCCAAACTTGCCATAAGTAACATTCCTAACAAGATCAATGAGAAGTCGGTACACAAGTGTTACGAAACATGACATAAGTAACTAAGTGACGAACAAATATTCCTAACTGTATTACTGTGAAGTTAGTCCATTAATAATTTCCATACTACCAATAATAATATTGTAAATTTTAAATATAACTAGGCGAGTAAGTGTTGCCAAACTTGCCATAAGTAACAAAGTAAATAACAAATATTCCTAAATGCATTAATCTGAATTTCGTACTTTAACTACCGTATTGCCAATGAAAATATAGTAAATATGGAATATAACTAGACGAAAAAGTGATGCCAAACTTGTCATAAGTAAAAAAAACAATATTCCTAACTGCATTAATATGAAGTTCGTACAATAATATCAATATTGCCAATATTTATAAAGTAAAATAAGACATGTTGCCAACCAATAATACTTAAAAAGAATGACAATATCGGCTTTTGTTTTTTGCATAAAGTTGTCAGAACCATGTCGTGTTTGGTATCAAATGGGAGGTATAGTCAAGGGCTACCATGCAGAAATGTTAAAATTTTGACAGCTCGATTGGCTTTTGTTTTTTGCATAAAGTTGTCAGAACCATGTCGAGTTTGGTATCAAATGAGAGATATCGTTAAGGGCTGCCATGCAGAAGTGACAAAAATTTGACAGGTCGGTCGGCTTTTGTTTTTTGCATAAAGTTGTCAGAACCATGTCGTGTTTGGTATCAAATGAGAGGGATCGTCAAGAGCTAACATGCAGAAATGTCAAAATTGTGACAGCTCGATCGGTTTTTGTTTTATGCATAAAGATAAGTAGTTTGTGTATCCGAAAAGACAGTTAGCGTTAGCACTTTGAGTTTTAAGTGTGCCTAGACGGATTGGAAAGACGTATAGACTATCATAAAACACTATACCCCTAGGGGGAGCTCGGCGTAGCCGAGATTTCGCTAGTCCTTATACTAAAAGGGTTGAGGATCTATCTATAGTTTCTTTAATCACGAGCATCGGGAAAGCTATGAACACCTCTACAGCTTATACGAGTTGAGAGATCTTGATGAAACTTTTACCAATTTGTAGGAAATAGTAGTGCGGTGTGCCCTAAAAATGGGTGATTTTTCCGTAGGATGCATAGATTTTGAGTAAAAAAATATTTAAGGTGGATATTTGGTACTTTGAAACAATTTGAAACCAAAAATCTTAGTCTTCATTGAAAATTTTAAGACGAAGAACGATGTCATCTGTCACATTTGACAAGTCATTGGTGACATGTATCAAATTTGACAAGTTAAAGATGAACTTCAAATGGTATTATCTTTAAAAGCATGAGATAGATTTCGAAAAATTAAATACAGATTGGTTAAAGGTAAGATTAAATAAATATATCATTCATTAGTTATGGCTTTAAATCAATGTTTTAGAAATTATAAATTTTTGACATTTCAAAATGTGTAGTTTGGTTAAGTAACTATTAGATGTCATGATGTGTTATAAATGTGTTACGTGAATCATGAACTTGAGAAATGTCATATGTGACATGTCAATGTTAGTCTTTAAATGGGAATATTTTTGAAAGAAGAAGAAATGAAGTGGATTTAATATCAGTTAAATGAATAGAGGTTATAAGCAAATACAGTAAATGAATTGTAAGTAGTGCAAAGCAATGCAACATACATTTACACTTTTTTAGACCTTTATACATAATATGTGAAATTATGAAAGGAAAACTGACATACAGACACTCAAGTTAAATATTTATTGGTTTGAAATGTCGTACGCATGCGCATGAAATAGACTCCTCATTTATTTACCACGAAAATGTTAGTATAAATTTAAAGTATTATATCAGGGACGTACAGTCCATGGAAGCAATGCTTCCCTTTAAAATTACAAACATATTATGTGATAATTTACACAGTTTTATTACTTGACGTAACGTACTGTGCCGCAACGTGTTAAAAACCCAAAGATCGCCAATTTTTATCTTTCTGCGTAAGGTGAGGTTAGTTTGGTAACATTTAAATGGTTCTGCGAGTTTCAAATGATTTAAATAGAAAATAGTTGTTGTATTTTAAGCTAATTATAAAATATTGTGATGTGTTTTATATTTAATTGCTACATTAAAAATCTAATTAGTATTATTTCTATGGATATTGCTTAATGTATCACCTAAAGAAGTTGCTACATTTTAACAAAAGTAAAGGTTTAATATACTGTACATTTGAATCTTGTGGAATTTAAATTTCCATTGATTACAACAATCAATAGTATCATTGTTGTAATCAACAATTTTGCAATTATTGTAAGCAAAAGAACAGTGCCAGAAAAGTATACGTTTGAGAGGATATCTCTTTTACTTTCTTCTACTAAATTTAAAGAGTAAATCAGGGAAATTCAATATCGGCAGAAACGAAAAATAAAGTTTTCTCACTAACATTTCAGAATTATAAATCAAGCAATTAATTCTTCGCAAAATTCATTGCTAGATTCTTTAGTAATCAATATTCTTGAGCTATAATCAAAATATTCTTTGTTGCAATGAACACTTTTCCAGTTATTATTTCAATATAAAATGCTAGAAAAATATCCGTTTGGTGGCATAATTATTTTACTTATAACATGACATCTAATGCAAACAAATTAAAAAAAAAAATATATTGTTCATTACTTTTACCTTACTGTGTAAGGTGTATATTAACTTTTTCTTTTCGAATAAGAGATTTGTTTAAATTTACTTTTGTCTTGAAATAGCGTTCATTATGGTCGGCGCTTTTGTGCTGGGCATAACCAGCCCAACCGTACGAAGCGGCCCTGAACAAATTATTATCCTATTGTTAGTAACAACATTGGGAAAATATTAGCAAAATTAAATACACAGCCTATCTTAAAAGACAATAATAAAAATGTCCATTTTTTGTGAAAAATAAGTTATACATGTTTCCGCCTTAATTCTTGTAGTCGAAATAGAATGGCATGATCGGTTTCGAGAAAAATATAACATGTCTTATGTCCTACAAAATTTTAACTTCAATCAAAAGTTAACATGTAAACTGAAACTGCTGCTTGAATTTTGTTATAGTTTGTACAGAATTCTCTACCGTTATAGCTTTGCCTTACTAAGCCTGTGGTAGACCGGGCCCAGTTGGATATAGCACTACCTATGGCAACGGATATGTTTGCCGCAAGAAGCAACAGGAATAGAAATGTTTATTTTATTTTTTAAAAATGTGTTATTACAAAATAAAGTAAAGTGAAATAGGAAACCATTTAATATGTACCTGTCCTTTACCCCCCATAAATCAAGCTTGAATCGCTAACAGTAGATCTGCTGAGAGGGCCATGCCATAACGATAGATATCTGTTCAAACTATATATTTTGATCAAATGGCAACAGAAAGAAGTGCTCCAATGGTAGTTTTTGACTCAAAAATGATTAAAAGTGGAAACAGTCATCCCGCAATGCATCGAAGTCCTCGTTAAAAAATTTTAGACGAAAACCGATGTCATCTGTCACACTTGATAAGTCATTGGTGACATGTGTCACATTTGACAAGTTGAAGATGAACTTCAAATGGTATTATCTTTAAAAGCAGGAGATACATTCCGAAAAATTAAATACAGATTGGTTAAAGGTACGAAGAAACAAATATATCATTTATGAGTAATGGATTTAAACCAATGTTTTAGAAATTGTAATTTTTTGACATTTCAAAATGTGTAGTTTGGTTAGGTAAACATGACATAACATAAGTAACTAAGTGACAAACAAATATTCCTAACTGTATTACTGTGAAGTTAGTACATTAATAATTTTCATACTACCAATAAAAATATAGTAAATTTTAAATATATCTAGACGAGTAAGTGTTGCCAAACTTGCCATAAGTAACATTCCTAACAAGATCAATGTGAAGTCGGTACACAAGTGTTACCAAACATGAAATAAGTAACTAAATGACAAACAAATATTCCTAACTGTATTACTGTGAAGTTAGTGTATTAATAATTTTCATACTACCAATAAAAATATAGTAAATTTTAAATATAACTAGACAAGTAAGTGTTGCCAAACTTGCCATAAGTAACATTCCTAACAAGATCAATGTAAAGTCGGTACACAAGTGTTACCAAACATGACATAAGTAACTAAGTGACAAACAAATATTCCTAACTGTATTACTGTGAAGTTAGTCCAGTAATAATTTCCAAACTACCAATAAAAATATAGTAAATTTTAAATATAACTAGACGAGTAAGTGTTGCCAAACTTGCCATAAGTAATAAAGTAAATAACAAATATTCCTAAATGCATTAATCTGAATTTCGTACTTTAACTACCGTATTGCCAATGAAAATATAGTAAATATGGAATATAACTAGACGAGAAAGTGCTGCCAAACTTGTCATAAGTAACTAAGTAAAAAAATTTCGTACAATAATATCAATATTACCAATATTTATAAAGTAAAATAAGATATGTTGCCAACCAATAATACTTAAAAAATGACAATATCGGATTTTGTTTTTTGCATAAAGCTGACAGAACCATGTCGTGTTTGGTATCAAATGAAAGGGAAGGGCTAACATGCAGAAATGTCAATATTTTGACAGCTCGATCGGCTTTTGTTTTTTGCATAAAGTTGTCAGAACCATATCGTGTTTGGTATCAAATGAAAGGGAAGGGCTAACATGCAGAAATGTCAATATTTTGACAGCTCGATCGGCTTTTGTTTTTGCATAAAGTTGTCAGAACCTTGTCAAGTTTGGTATCAAATGAGAAGGATTGTCATGGGCTACCATGAAGAAATATCAAAATTTTGACAGCTCGGTCGGCTTTTGTTTTTTGAGTATAGTTGTCAGAAACATGTCGTGTTTGGTATCAAATGAGAGGTATCGTCAAGGGTTACTATGCAGAAATGTCAAAATTTTGACAGCTAGACCGGCTTTTTTTGCATAAAGTTGTCAGAATCATATCGAGTTTGTTATCAAATGAGATGTATCGTTAAGGGCTGCCATGCAGAAGTGTCAAAAATTTGACAGGTCGATCGGCTTTTGTTTTTTGCATAAAGTTGTCAGAACCATATCGTGTTTGGTATCAAATGAAAGGGAAGGGCTAACATGCAGAAATGTCAATATTTTGACAGCTCGATCGGCTTTTGTTTTTTGCATAAAGTTGTCAGAACCATGTCAAGTTTGGTATCAAATGAGAAGGATTGTCATGGGCTACCATGAAGAAATATCAAAATTTTGACAGCTCGGTCGGCTTTTGTTTTTTGAGTATAGTTGTCAGAAACATGTCGTGTTTGGTATCAAATGAGAGGTATCGTCAAGGGTTACTATGCACAAATGTCAAAATTTTGACAGCTAGACCGGCTTTTTTTTGCAGTTGTCAGAATCATATCGAGTTTGTTATCAAATGAGATGTATCGTTAAGGGCTGCCATGCAAAAGTGTCAAAAATATGACAGATTGATCGGCTTTTGTTTTTTTTCCTTAAATTTGTCAGAATCATGTCGAGTTTGATATCAAATGACAGGTATCGTCAAGGACTGCAATGCAGAATTGTGAAAAATTTGACAGCTCGATCGGTTTTTGTTTTTTGCATAAAGTTGTCAGAACCATGTCGTGTTTGGTATCAAATGACTGGTATCGTCAAGGATTGCAATGCAGAATTGTGAGAAATTTGACAGCTCGATCGGTTTTTGTTTTATGCATAAAGATAATTAGTTTGTGTATCCGAAAAGACAGCGTTAGCACTTTGAGTTTCAAGTGTGCCTAGACGGATTGGAAAGACGTATAGACTATCATAAAACACTATCCCCCTAGGGAGAGCTCGGCGTAGGGTTGTTTCACTATTCTTTAATCACAAGCATCGGGAAAGCTATGAACACCTCTACAGCTTAAACGAGTTGATGGATCTTGTTGAATCTTTTACCAATTTGTAGGAAATAGTAGTGCGGTGTGCCCTAAAAATGGGTGGTTTTTCCGTAGGATGCATAGATTTTGAATAAAAAAAATATTAAAAGTGGATATTTGGTACTTTGAAACAATTTGACACCAAAAATCTTAGTCTTCATTGAAAAATTTAAGACGAAGAACGTTTTTTTGACATGTCAAACACAACTTTTAAATTGAAATATTTATAAAAATAGGTTAATCTGTAACAAGTTAAATTTATACATATAAACTATAACAATGCGCAATTATTCCACAATAGCTAAAAGGGCCTAAATCATTATATTTAAAAATTATAATTTTTGATGGTTCATGTCCATGGGAGACGTCATATTTGACATGTGTCAAAATATTAACCTTTGAATGTTTGACATGTCATTCAGAACCTTTAAATCGAAATATTTATGAAAAGATGACAATTTGAAAGAAGTAAAATTCATAAACATAAAATTACATTTAAATGGACTGCAGGCATGAAGAAATAAATTAGCTACGTTGTAAGTATTCAAAATCAATTTATATGGCATGAAATATTTTTTTAGGTTCAGGAAATCGAGTTAACCTATTATATTATTAGTTTTGAGTGATGAAGATCAGTGTATTTATATTTTATTAGCCAAGAAATTCGATTCTGAGCATGTATTGAAAATATTTCTAATCGTTAGGATGTTATTGAATATATATTACCGCAAAATGTCAAAATGTGTTTTTGAAATTTTACATTTACACTTTTCAGGTTTTTTGTCATAAGCCGTAACGTAAAGAATAAAAATTTACAAACATATGTGATAATTTACACAGTCTTATAACTTGACGTGACGTACTGTGCCGCAACGTGTTAAAAACCCAAAGATCGCCAATTTTTATCTTTGTGAGTAAGGTGAGGTTAGTTTGGTAACATTTAAATGGTTCTGCGAGTTTCAAATGGGTTAAATAGAAAATAGTTGTTGTATTTTAAGCTAATTATAAAATATTTTGATGTATTTTATATTTAATTGCTCCATTAAAATGCTAATAAGTATTATTTCTATAGACATCGCATAATGTATCACCTAAAAAAGTTGATACATTTTAACAAAGGTAAGGATTTAATATACTTTACATTTGAATCCTGTGGAATTTAAATTTCCATTGATTACAACAATCAATAGTATCTTTGTTGTAATCAACAATTTTGCAATTATTCTAAACAAAAGAACAATGCCAGAAAACTATGCGGTTTGAGAGGATATTTCTTTTACTTTCTTCTACTAAATTTTAATAGTAAATCAGGGAAATTCAATATCGGCAGAAACGAAAAATGAAGTTTTCTCACTAAGAATTTCAGAATTATAAATCAAGCAATTAATTCTTCGCAAAATTCATTGCTAGATTCTTTAGTAATCAATATTCTTGAGCTATAATCAAAATGTTCTTTGTTGCAATGAACACTTTTCCAGTTATTATTTCAATATAAAATGCTAGAAAAATATCCGCTTAGTGGCATAAATATTTTACTTATAACTTATAACGAGACATCTAATGCAAACAAATTTAAAATATATATTGTTCATTACTATTACCTTACTGTGTAAGGTGTATATTAACTTTTTCTTTTCGAATGGGAGATTTGTTTAAATTTACTTTTAATCTTGAAATAGCGTCAGTTATGATCTGCGCTTTTGTGCTGGGCACAACCAGCCCACATGTACGAAGTGGTCCTAAACAAATTATTATCCTATTGTTAGTAACAACATAGGGACAATATTAGCAAAATTAATACACAGCCTATCTTAAAAGACAATAATAAAAAGGTCCATTTTTTGTGAAAAATAAGTTATACATGTTTTCACCTTAATTCTTGAAGGCCAAATAGAATGGCATGATCGGTTTCGAGAAAATATAACATGTCCTATGTCTTACAAAAATTTTAACTTCAATCAAAAGTTAACATATAGACTGGAACTGCTGCTTGAATTTTGTATAGTTTGTACAGAATTCTGTACCGTTATAGCTTTGCCTTACTAAGCCTGTGGTAGACCGGGCACCGGGCCCAGTTGGATGTAGTACTATCTATGGCAACGGACATTTTTGCTGGACAGGAATAGAAATGTTTATTTATTTAAAAAAAATGTGTTTCATTATTACAAAATAAAGTACAATAAAATAGGAAACCATTTAATATGTACCTGTCCTTTACACCCATAAATCAAGCTTGAATCGTTTACAGTAGATCTGCTGAGAGGGCCATAACGATAGATACCTGTACAAACTATACATTTTGATCAAATGGCAAGAGAAAGAAGGGCTCCAATGGTAGTTTTTGATTGAAAAATTATTAAAAGTGGAAACAATTATCCCGCAATGCATCAAAGTCCTCGTTATAAATTTTAAGACGAAAACCGATGTCATCTGTGACACTTGATAAGTCATTGGTGATATGTATCAAATTTGACAAGTTGAAGATGAATTACAAATGGTATCTTTAAAAGCAGGAGATAGATATCGAAAAATTAAATACGATTGATTAAAGGTACGAATAAACAAATATATCATTTATGAGTAATGGCTTTAAACTAATGTTTTAGAAATTGTAATTTTTTGACATTTCAAAATATGTAGTTTGGTTAGATAATTATTAGATGTCATGTGTCAAAAATGTGTTTCGTCAAACATAACATTAATGATTCCATACTACCAATAAAAATATAGTAAATTTTTAAATATAACTAGACGAGAAAGTGTTGCCATACTTGCCATAAGTAACATTCCTAACAAGATCAATGTGAAGTCGGTACACAAGTGTTACCAAACATGGCATAAGTAATTAAGTGACAAACAAATATTCCTAACTGTATTACTGGGAAGTTAGTCAATTAATAATTTCCATACTACCAATAAAAATATAGTAAATTTTAAATATAACTAGACGAGTAAGTGTTGCCAAATTTGCCATAAGTAACAAAGTAAATAACAAATATTCCTAAATGCATTAATCTGAATTTTGTACTTTAACTACCGTATTGCCAATGAAAATATAGTAAATATGGAATATAACTAGACGAGAAAGTGCTGCCAAACTTGTCATAAGTAACTAAGTAAAAAAATCAATATTCCTAACTGCATTAATGTAAAGTTCGTACAATAATATCAATATTACCAATATTTATAAAGTAAAATAAGATATGTTGCCAACCAATAATACTTAAAAAATGACAATATCGGGTTTTGTTTTTTGCATAAAGCTGACAGAACCATGTCGTGTTTGGTATCAAATGAGAGGGATAGTCAAGGGCTACTGTGCAGAAATGTTAAAATTTTGACAGCTAGATCGGCTTTTTTTGCATAAAGTTGTCAGAATCATATCAAGTTTGGTATCATATGAGATGTATCGTTAAGGGCTGCCATGCAGAAGTGTCAGAAATTTGACAGGTCGATCGGCTTTTGTTTTTTTGCATAAAGTTGTCAGAACCATGTCGAGTTTGGTATCAAATGAGAGGTATAGTTAAGGGCTACCATACAGAAATATCAAAATTTTGTCAGCTCGGTCGGCTTTTGTTTTTTGAGTAATGTTGTCAGAATCATGTCGTGTTTGGTATCAAATGAAAGGGATCGTCAAGGGCTACCATGCAGAAATGTCAATATTTTGACAGCTCGATCGGCTTTTGTTTTTTGCATAAAGTTGTCAGAACCATGTCGAGTTTGGTATCAAATGGGAGATATCGTTAAGGGCTGCCATGCAGAATTGTCAAAAATTTGACAGCTCGATCGGTTTTTGTTTTATGCATAAAAATAAGTCGTTTGTGTATCCGAAAAGACAGTTAGCGTTAGCACTTTGAGTTTCAAGTGTGCCTAGACGGATTGGAAAGACGTATAGACTATCATAAAACACTATCCCCCTAGGGAGAGCTCGGCGTAGCCGAGATTTCGCTAGTTTATATATACTAAAAGGGTTGTTTCACTATCTATATTTGAATTCATCAGGAGCATCGGGAAAGCTATGAACACCTCTACAGCTTAAACGAGTGGACCGATTTTGATGAAACTTTTACCAATTTGTAGGACATAGTAGTGCGGTGTGCCCTTGTTATGAGCAATTTTTCTGTAGGATGGATAGTTTTCGAGTAAAAAAATATTATAAGTGGATATTTGGTACTTTGAAACAATTTGACATCAAAAATCTTAGTCTTCATTGAAAATTTTAAGACGAAGAACGTTCTTTTGACATGTCAAACAGAACTTTTAAATTGAAATATTTATAAAAATAGGTCAATCTGTAACAAGTTAAATTCAAAAATTTAAACTATAACAATGAGCAATTATTCCACAATAGCTAAAAGGGCCTAAATCATTATATTTAAAAATTATAATTTTTGATGGTTCATGTCCGTGGCTTGAACACTGTGAGACGTCATATTTGACATGTGTCAAAATATTAACCTTTGAATGTTTGACATGTCATTCAGAACTTTTAAATCGAAATATTTATGAAAAGATGACAATTTGAAAGAAGTTAAATTAATATGCATAAACTATGACAATGGGCAATTATTCCGCAATAGCTAAAAGGGCCTAAAACATTTTATTTAAAAATTATTATTTTTGATGTTTCATGTCCGTGGTTCGAACACTGTGAAACGTTATATTTGACATGTGTCAAAATTTTAACCTTTGAATGCAAATAATTTTGAAATAAAAATATAAGAAATGGATTAAATTACATTTAAATGGACTGCAGGCATAAAGAATTAAATTAGCTACGTTGCAAGTATTCAAAATCAATTTATATGGAATGAAATATTTTTTTAGGTTCAGGAAATCGAGTTAACCTGTTATATTATTAGTTTTGAGTGATGAAGATCAGTGTATTTATATTTTAATAGCCAAGAAATTCGATTTTGAGCATGTACTGAAACTATTTTTAATCGTTATGGAGTTATTGAAAATATATTACCGCAAAATGTCAAAATGTATTTTTGAAATTTTACATTTACACTTTTCAGGTTTTTTGTCATAAGCCGTAACGTAAAGAATAAATATTTACAAACATATGTGATAATTTACACAGTCTTATAACTTGACGTGACGTACTGTGCCGCAACGTGTTAAAAACCCAAAGTTCGCCAATTTTTATCTTTCTGAGTAAGGTGAGGTTAGTTTGGTAACATTTAAATGGTTCTGCGAGTTTCAAATGGTTTAAATAGAAAATAGTTGTTGTATTTTAAGCTAATTATAAAATATTTTGATGTATTTTATATTTAACTGCTCCATTAAAATGCTAATAAGTATTATATAGACATCGCATAATGTATCACCTAAAAAAGTTGCTACATTTTAACAAAGGTAAGGGTTTAATATACTTTACATTTGAATCCTGTGGAATTTAAATTTCCATTGATTACAACAATCAATAGTATCTTTGTTGTAATCAACTATTTTGCAATTATTGCAAGCAAAAGAACAATGCCAGAAAACTATGCGTTTGAGAGGATATTTCTTTTACTTTCTTCTACTAAATTTTAATAGTAAATCAGGGAAATTCAATATCGGCAGACACGAAAAATTAAGTTTTCTCACTAAGATTTCAGAATTATAAATCAAGCAATTAATTCTTTGCAAAATTCATTACAAGATTCTTTAGCAATCAATATTCTTGAGCTATAATAAATATTCTTTGTTGCAATGAACACTTTTCCAGTTTTTATTTCAATATAAAATGCTAGAAAAATATTCGTTTAGTGGCATAATTATTTTACTTATAACTTATAACAAGACATCTAAAGTAAACAAATTTGAAAAAAATATTGTTCATTACTATTACCTAACTGTGTAAGGTGTATATTAACTTTTTCTTTTCGAATAAGAGATTTGTTTAAATTTACTTTTAATTGTCTTGAAATAGCGTCAGTTATGATCGGCGCTTTTGTGCTGGGCACAACCAGCCCACATGTACGAAGCGGCCCTGAACAAATTATTATCCTATTGTTAGTAACAACATAGGGATAATATTAGCAAAATTAAATACACAGCCTATCTTAAAAGACAATAATAAAATTGTCCATTTTTTTGTGAAAAATAAGTTATACATGTTTCCGCCTTAATTCTTGTAGTCCAAATAGAATGGCATGATCGGTTTCGAGAAAAATATAACATGTCCTATGTCCTACAAAAATTTTAACTTCAATCAAAAGTTAACATGTACACTGGAACTGCTGCTTGAATTTTGTTATAGTTTGTACAGAATTCTCTACCGTTATAGCTTTGCCTTACTAAGCCTGTAGTAGACCAGGAATAGAAATGTTTATTTTATTTAAAAAAAATGTATTTCATTATTACAAAATAAAGTAAAATAAAATAGGAAATCATTTAATATGTACCTGTCTTTTACCCTCATAAATCAAACTTGAATCGTTAACAGTAGATCTGCTGAGAGGGCCATAACGATAGATATCTGTACAAACTATACATTTTGATCAAATGGCAAGAGAAAGAAGGGCTCCAATGGTAGTTTTTGATTCAAAAATTATAAAAAGTGGAAACAATCATCCCGCAATGCATCGAAGTCCTCGTTATAAATTTTAAGACGAAAACCGATGTCATCTGTGACACTTGATAAGTCATTGGTGATATGTATCAAATTTGACAAGTTGAAGATGAATTACAAATGGTATCTTTAAAAGCAGGAGATAGATATCGAAAAATTAAATACGATTGATTAAAGGTACGAATAAACAAATATATCATTTATGAGTAATGGCTTTAAACTAATGTTTTAGAAATTGTAATTTTTTGACATTTCAAAATATGTAGTTTGGTTAGATAATTATTAGATGTCATGTGTCAAAAATGTGTTTCGTCAAACATAACATTAATGATTCCATACTACCAATAAAAATATAGTAAATTTTTAAATATAACTAGACGAGAAAGTGTTGCCATACTTGCCATAAGTAACATTCCTAACAAGATCAATGTGAAGTCGGTACACAAGTGTTACCAAACATGGCATAAGTAATTAAGTGACAAACAAATATTCCTAACTGTATTACTGGGAAGTTAGTCAATTAATAATTTCCATACTACCAATAAAAATATAGTAAATTTTAAATATAACTAGACGAGTAAGTGTTGCCAAATTTGCCATAAGTAACAAAGTAAATAACAAATATTCCTAAATGCATTAATCTGAATTTTGTACTTTAACTACCGTATTGCCAATGAAAATATAGTAAATATGGAATATAACTAGACGAGAAAGTGCTGCCAAACTTGTCATAAGTAACTAAGTAAAAAAATCAATATTCCTAACTGCATTAATGTAAAGTTCGTACAATAATATCAATATTACCAATATTTATAAAGTAAAATAAGATATGTTGCCAACCAATAATACTTAAAAAATGACAATATCGGATTTTGGTTTTTGCATAAAGCTGACAGAACCATGTCGTGTTTGGTATCAAATGAGAGGGATAGTCAAGGGCTACTGTGCAGAAATGTTAAAATTTTGACAGCTAGATCGGCTTTTTTTGCATAAAGTTGTCAGAATCATATCAAGTTTGGTATCATATGAGATGTATCGTTAAGGGCTGCCATGCAGAAGTGTCAGAAATTTGACAGGTCGATCGGCTTTTGTTTTTTTGCATAAAGTTGTCAGAACCATGTCGAGTTTGGTATCAAATGAGAGGTATAGTTAAGGGCTACCATACAGAAATATCAAAATTTTGTCAGCTCGGTCGGCTTTTGTTTTTTGAGTAATGTTGTCAGAATCATGTCGTGTTTGGTATCAAATGAAAGGGATCGTCAAGGGCTACCATGCAGAAATGTCAATATTTTGACAGCTCGATCGGCTTTTGTTTTTTGCATAAAGTTGTCAGAACCATGTCGAGTTTGGTATCAAATGGGAGATATCGTTAAGGGCTGCCATGCAGAATTGTCAAAAATTTGACAGCTCGATCGGTTTTTGTTTTATGCATAAAAATAAGTCGTTTGTGTATCCGAAAAGACAGTTAGCGTTAGCACTTTGAGTTTCAAGTGTGCCTAGACGGATTGGAAAGACGTATAGACTATCATAAAACACTATCCCCCTAGGGAGAGCTCGGCGTAGCCGAGATTTCGCTAGTTTATATATACTAAAAGGGTTGTTTCACTATCTATATTTGAATTCATCAGGAGCATCGGGAAAGCTATGAACACCTCTACAGCTTAAACGAGTGGACCGATTTTGATGAAACTTTTACCAATTTGTAGGACATAGTAGTGCGGTGTGCCCTTGTTATGAGCAATTTTTCTGTAGGATGGATAGTTTTCGAGTAAAAAAATATTATAAGTGGATATTTGGTACTTTGAAACAATTTGACATCAAAAATCTTAGTCTTCATTGAAAATTTTAAGACGAAGAACGTTCTTTTGACATGTCAAACAGAACTTTTAAATTGAAATATTTATAAAAATAGGTCAATCTGTAACAAGTTAAATTCAAAAATTTAAACTATAACAATGAGCAATTATTCCACAATAGCTAAAAGGGCCTAAATCATTATATTTAAAAATTATAATTTTTGATGGTTCATGTCCGTGGCTTGAACACTGTGAGACGTCATATTTGACATGTGTCAAAATATTAACCTTTGAATGTTTGACATGTCATTCAGAACTTTTAAATCGAAATATTTATGAAAAGATGACAATTTGAAAGAAGTTAAATTAATATGCATAAACTATGACAATGGGCAATTATTCCGCAATAGCTAAAAGGGCCTAAAACATTTTATTTAAAAATTATTATTTTTGATGTTTCATGTCCGTGGTTCGAACACTGTGAAACGTTATATTTGACATGTGTCAAAATTTTAACCTTTGAATGCAAATAATTTTGAAATAAAAATATAAGAAATGGATTAAATTACATTTAAATGGACTGCAGGCATAAAGAATTAAATTAGCTACGTTGCAAGTATTCAAAATCAATTTATATGGAATGAAATATTTTTTAGGTTCAGGAAATCGAGTTAACCTGTTATATTATTAGTTTTGAGTGATGAAGATCAGTGTATTTATATTTTAATAGCCAAGAAATTCGATTTTGAGCATGTACTGAAACTATTTTTAATCGTTATGGAGTTATTGAAAATATATTACCGCAAAATGTCAAAATGTATTTTTGAAATTTTACATTTACACTTTTCAGGTTTTTTGTCATAAGCCGTAACGTAAAGAATAAATATTTACAAACATATGTGATAATTTACACAGTCTTATAACTTGACGTGACGTACTGTGCCGCAACGTGTTAAAAACCCAAAGTTCGCCAATTTTTATCTTTCTGAGTAAGGTGAGGTTAGTTTGGTAACATTTAAATGGTTCTGCGAGTTTCAAATGGTTTAAATAGAAAATAGTTGTTGTATTTTAAGCTAATTATAAAATATTTTGATGTATTTTATATTTAACTGCTCCATTAAAATGCTAATAAGTATTATATAGACATCGCATAATGTATCACCTAAAAAAGTTGCTACATTTTAACAAAGGTAAGGGTTTAATATACTTTACATTTGAATCCTGTGGAATTTAAATTTCCATTGATTACAACAATCAATAGTATCTTTGTTGTAATCAACTATTTTGCAATTATTGCAAGCAAAAGAACAATGCCAGAAAACTATGCGTTTGAGAGGATATTTCTTTTACTTTCTTCTACTAAATTTTAATAGTAAATCAGGGAAATTCAATATCGGCAGACACGAAAAATTAAGTTTTCTCACTAAGATTTCAGAATTATAAATCAAGCAATTAATTCTTTGCAAAATTCATTACAAGATTCTTTAGCAATCAATATTCTTGAGCTATAATAAATATTCTTTGTTGCAATGAACACTTTTCCAGTTTTTATTTCAATATAAAATGCTAGAAAAATATTCGTTTAGTGGCATAATTATTTTACTTATAACTTATAACAAGACATCTAAAGTAAACAAATTTGAAAAAAATATTGTTCATTACTATTACCTAACTGTGTAAGGTGTATATTAACTTTTTCTTTTCGAATAAGAGATTTGTTTAAATTTACTTTTAATTGTCTTGAAATAGCGTCAGTTATGATCGGCGCTTTTGTGCTGGGCACAACCAGCCCACATGTACGAAGCGGCCCTGAACAAATTATTATCCTATTGTTAGTAACAACATAGGGATAATATTAGCAAAATTAAATACACAGCCTATCTTAAAAGACAATAATAAAATTGTCCATTTTTTTGTGAAAAATAAGTTATACATGTTTCCGCCTTAATTCTTGTAGTCCAAATAGAATGGCATGATCGGTTTCGAGAAAAATATAACATGTCCTATGTCCTACAAAAATTTTAACTTCAATCAAAAGTTAACATGTACACTGGAACTGCTGCTTGAATTTTGTTATAGTTTGTACAGAATTCTCTACCGTTATAGCTTTGCCTTACTAAGCCTGTAGTAGACCAGGAATAGAAATGTTTATTTTATTTAAAAAAAATGTATTTCATTATTACAAAATAAAGTAAAATAAAATAGGAAATCATTTAATATGTACCTGTCTTTTACCCTCATAAATCAAACTTGAATCGTTAACAGTAGATCTGCTGAGAGGGCCATAACGATAGATATCTGTACAAACTATACATTTTGATCAAATGGCAAGAGAAAGAAGGGCTCCAATGGTAGTTTTTGATTCAAAAATTATAAAAAGTGGAAACAATCATCCCGCAATGCATCGAAGTCCTCGTTACAAATTTTAAGACGAAAACCGATGTCATCCGTGACACTTGATAAGTCATTGGTGACATGTATCAAATTTGACAAGTTGAAGATGAACTACAAATGGTATCTTTAAAAGCAGGAGATAGATATCGAAAAATTAAATACGATTGGTTAAAGGTACGAAGAAACAAATATAACATTTATGAGTAATGGCTTTAAACTAATGTTTTAGAAATTGTAATTTTTTGACATTTCAAAATATGTAGTTTAGTTAGGTAATTATTAGATCTCATGTGTCAAAAATTTGTTACGTCAAACATGACATTAATGATTCCATACTACCAATAAAAATATAGTAAATTTTAAATATAACTAGACGAGAAAGTGTTGCCAAACTTGCCATAAGTAACATTCCTAACAAGATCAATGTGAAGTCGGTACACAAGTGTTACCAAACATGACATAAGTAATTAAGTGACAAACAAATATTCTTAACTGTATTACTGGGAAGTTAGTCCATTAATAATTTCCATACTACCAATAAAAATATAGTAAATTTTAAATATAACTAGACGAGAAAGTGTTGCCAAACTTGCCATGAGTAACATTCCTAACAAGATCAATGTGAAGTCGGTACACAAGTGTTACCAAACATGACATAAGTACTTAAGTGACAAACAAATATTCCTAACTGTATTACTGGGAAGTTAGTCAATTAATAATTTCCATACTACCAATAAAAATATAGTAAATTTTAAATATAACTAGACGAGTAAGTGTTGCCAAATTTGCCATAAGTAACAAAGTAAATAACAAATATTCCTAAATGCATTAATCTGAATTTCGCACTTTAACTACCGTATTGCCAATGAAAATATAGTAAATATGGAATATAACTAGACGAGAAAGTGCTGCCAAACTTGTCAAAAGTAACTAAGTAAAAAAATCAATATTCCTAACTGCATTAATGTAAAATTCGTTCAATAATATCAATATTGCCAATATTTATAAAGTAAAATAAGATATGTTGCCAACCAATAATACTTAAGAAATGACAATATCGGATTTTGTTTTTGCATAAAGCTGACAGAACCATGTCGTGTTTGGTATCAAATGAGAGGTATAGTCAAGGACTACTATGCAGAAATGTCAAAATTTTGACAGCTAGATCGGCTTTTTTTGCATAAAGTTGTCAGAATCATATCGAGTTTGGTATCAAATGAGATGTATCGTTAAGGGCTACCATGCAGAAGTGTCAGAAATTTGATAGGTCGATCGGCTTTTGTTTTTTGCATAAAGTTGTCAGAACCATGTCGAGTTTGGTATTAAATGAAAGGGATCGTCAAGGGCTAACATGCAGAAATGTTAAAATTTGGACAGCTCGATGGGCTTTTGTTTTTCGTATACGGGTTGACGGATTTTCGTGAATATTGTTTCAAGTTGTAGGAAATTGTTCTCTTCAGGGCCCTAGTCATGAGCATTTTTTCTGTAGGAGGGATAGTTTTCGAGTAAATCATTATTAAAGGTCGAATTTTGGTACTCTGAAACAATCATCCCGCAATGCATCGAAGTCAACGTTGAAAATTTTAAGACGAAAAACGATGTCATCTGTCACATTTGACAAGTCATTGGTGACATGTGTCAAATTTAATAAGTTGAAGACGAACTTCAAATGGTATTATCTTCAAAAGCAGGAGATAGATTTCGAAAAATTAAATACAGATTGGTTAAAGGTAAGGTTAAACAAATATATCATTAATGAGTTATGGCTTTAAACCAATGTTTTAGAAATTGCAATTTTTTGACATTTCAAAATATGTTCTTTGGTTAGGTAAATATCAAATGTCATCATGAGTCAAGTGTTGCCAAAGTCGGTACACAAGTGTTACCAATCATGACAAAAGTAAGTGACAAACAAATATTCGTTTGTTGGTTAAAGGTACGAAGAAACAAATATATCATTTATGAGTAATGGATTTAAACCAATGTTTTAGAAATTGTAATTTTTTGACATTTCAAAATGTGTAGTTTGGTTAGGTAAACATGACATAACATAAGTAACTAAGTGACAAACAAATATTCCTAACTGTATTACTGTGAAGTTAGTCCATTAATAATTTCCATACTACCAATAAAAATATAGTAAATTTTAAATATAACTAGACAGGTAAGTGTTACCAAACTTGCCATAAGTAACATTCCTAACAAGATCAATGTGAAGTCGGTACACAAGTGTTACCAAACATGACATAAGTAACTACGTGACAGATAAATATTCCTAACTGTATTACTGTGAAGTTCGTCCATTAATAATTTCCATACTACCAATAAAAATAAAGTAAATTTTAAATATAACTAGACGAGTAAGTGTTGCCAAACTTGCCATAAGTAACAAAGTAAATAACAAATATTCCTAAATGCATTAATCTGAATTTCGCACTTTAACTACCGTATTGCCAATGAAAATATAGTAAATATGGAATATAACTAGACGAGAAAGTGCTGCCAAACTACATTAATATGAAATTCGTGCAATAATATCAATATTGCCAATATTTATAAAGTAAAATAAGACATGTTCCCAACTAATAATACTTAAAAAAATGACAATATCGGATTTTGTTTTTTGCATAAAGTTGTCAGAATCATGTCGTGTTTAGTATCAAATGAGAGGTGTCGCCAAGGGCTACCATCCAGAAACTATGACAATGGGCAATTATTCCGCAATAGCTAAAAGGGCCTAAAACATTTTATTTAAAAATTATTATTTTTGATGTTTCATGTCCGTGGTTCGAACACTGTGAAACGTTATATTTGACATGTGTCAAAATTTTAACCTTTGAATGCAAATAATTTTGAAATAAAAATATAAGAAATGGATTAAATTACATTTAAATGGACTGCAGGCATAAAGAATTAAATTAGCTACGTTGCAAGTATTCAAAATCAATTTATATGGAATGAAATATTTTTTTAGGTTCAGGAAATCGAGTTAACCTGTTATATTATTAGTTTTGAGTGATGAAGATCAGTGTATTTATATTTTAATAGCCAAGAAATTCGATTTTGAGCATGTACTGAAACTATTTTTAATCGTTATGGAGTTATTGAAAATATATTACCGCAAAATGTCAAAATGTATTTTTGAAATTTTACATTTACACTTTTCAGGTTTTTTGTCATAAGCCGTAACGTAAAGAATAAATATTTACAAACATATGTGATAATTTACACAGTCTTATAACTTGACGTGACGTACTGTGCCGCAACGTGTTAAAAACCCAAAGTTCGCCAATTTTTATCTTTCTGAGTAAGGTGAGGTTAGTTTGGTAACATTTAAATGGTTCTGCGAGTTTCAAATGGTTTAAATAGAAAATAGTTGTTGTATTTTAAGCTAATTATAAAATATTTTGATGTATTTTATATTTAACTGCTCCATTAAAATGCTAATAAGTATTATATAGACATCGCATAATGTATCACCTAAAAAAGTTGCTACATTTTAACAAAGGTAAGGGTTTAATATACTTTACATTTGAATCCTGTGGAATTTAAATTTCCATTGATTACAACAATCAATAGTATCTTTGTTGTAATCAACTATTTTGCAATTATTGCAAGCAAAAGAACAATGCCAGAAAACTATGCGTTTGAGAGGATATTTCTTTTACTTTCTTCTACTAAATTTTAATAGTAAATCAGGGAAATTCAATATCGGCAGACACGAAAAATTAAGTTTTCTCACTAAGATTTCAGAATTATAAATCAAGCAATTAATTCTTTGCAAAATTCATTACAAGATTCTTTAGCAATCAATATTCTTGAGCTATAATAAATATTCTTTGTTGCAATGAACACTTTTCCAGTTTTTATTTCAATATAAAATGCTAGAAAAATATTCGTTTAGTGGCATAATTATTTTACTTATAACTTATAACAAGACATCTAAAGTAAACAAATTTGAAAAAAATATTGTTCATTACTATTACCTAACTGTGTAAGGTGTATATTAACTTTTTCTTTTCGAATAAGAGATTTGTTTAAATTTACTTTTAATTGTCTTGAAATAGCGTCAGTTATGATCGGCGCTTTTGTGCTGGGCACAACCAGCCCACATGTACGAAACGGCCCTGAACAAATTATTATCCTATTGTTAGTAACAACATAGGGATAATATTAGCAAAATTAAATACACAGCCTATCTTAAAAGACAATAATAAAATTGTCCATTTTTTTGTGAAAAATAAGTTATACATGTTTCCGCCTTAATTCTTGTAGTCCAAATAGAATGGCATGATCGGTTTCGAGAAAAATATAACATGTCCTATGTCCTACAAAAATTTTAACTTCAATCAAAAGTTAACATGTACACTGGAACTGCTGCTTGAATTTTGTTATAGTTTGTACAGAATTCTCTACCGTTATAGCTTTGCCTTACTAAGCCTGTAGTAGACCAGGAATAGAAATGTTTATTTTATTTAAAAAAAATGTATTTCATTATTACAAAATAAAAAATAAAAATATAGTAAATTTTAAATATAACTAGACGAGAAAGTGTTGCCAAACTTGCCATAAGTAACATTCCTAACAAGATCAATGTGAAGTCGGTACACAAGTGTTACCAAACATGACATAAGTACTTAAGTGACAAACAAATATTCCTAACTGTATTACTGGGAAGTTAGTCAATTAATAATTTCCATACTACCAATAAAAATATAGTAAATTTTAAATATAACTAGACGAGTAAGTGTTGCCAAATTTGCCATAAGTAACAAAGTAAATAACAAATATTCCTAAATGCATTAATCTGAATTTCGCACTTTAACTACCGTATTGCCAATGAAAATATAGTAAATATGGAATATAACTAGACGAGAAAGTGCTGCCAAACTTGTCATAAGTAACTAAGTAAAAAAATCAATATTCCTAACTGCATTAATGTAAAATTCGTTCAATAATATCAATATTGCCAATATTTATAAAGTAAAATAAGATATGTTGCCAACCAATAATACTTAAGAAATGACAATATCGGATTTTGTTTTTGCATAAAGCTGACAGAACCATGTCGTGTTTGGTATCAAATGAGAGGTATAGTCAAGGACTACTATGCAGAAATGTCAAAATTTTGACAGCTAGATCGGCTTTTTTTGCATAAAGTTGTCAGAATCATATCGAGTTTGGTATCAAATGAGATGTATCGTTAAGGGCTACCATGCAGAAGTGTCAGAAATTTGATAGGTCGATCGGCTTTTGTTTTTTGCATAAAGTTGTCAGAACCATGTCGAGTTTGGTATTAAATGAAAGGGATCGTCAAGGGCTAACATGCAGAAATGTTAAAATTTGGACAGCTCGATGGGCTTTTGTTTTTCGTATACGGGTTGACGGATTTTCGTGAATATTGTTTCAAGTTGTAGGAAATTGTTCTCTTCAGGGCCCTAGTCATGAGCATTTTTTCTGTAGGAGGGATAGTTTTCGAGTAAATCATTATTAAAGGTCGAATTTTGGTACTCTGAAACAATCATCCCGCAATGCATCGAAGTCAACGTTGAAAATTTTAAGACGAAAAACGATGTCATCTGTCACATTTGACAAGTCATTGGTGACATGTGTCAAATTTAATAAGTTGAAGACGAACTTCAAATGGTATTATCTTCAAAAGCAGGAGATAGATTTCGAAAAATTAAATACAGATTGGTTAAAGGTAAGGTTAAACAAATATATCATTAATGAGTTATGGCTTTAAACCAATGTTTTAGAAATTGCAATTTTTTGACATTTCAAAATATGTTCTTTGGTTAGGTAAATATCAAATGTCATCATGAGTCAAGTGTTGCCAAAGTCGGTACACAAGTGTTACCAATCATGACAAAAGTAAGTGACAAACAAATATTCGTTTGTTGGTTAAAGGTACGAAGAAACAAATATATCATTTATGAGTAATGGATTTAAACCAATGTTTTAGAAATTGTAATTTTTTGACATTTCAAAATGTGTAGTTTGGTTAGGTAAACATGACATAACATAAGTAACTAAGTGACAAACAAATATTCCTAACTGTATTACTGTGAAGTTAGTCCATTAATAATTTCCATACTACCAATAAAAATATAGTAAATTTTAAATATAACTAGACAGGTAAGTGTTACCAAACTTGCCATAAGTAACATTCCTAACAAGATCAATGTGAAGTCGGTACACAAGTGTTACCAAACATGACATAAGTAACTACGTGACAGATAAATATTCCTAACTGTATTACTGTGAAGTTCGTCCATTAATAATTTCCATACTACCAATAAAAATAAAGTAAATTTTAAATATAACTAGACGAGTAAGTGTTGCCAAACTTGCCATAAGTAACAAAGTAAATAACAAATATTCCTAAATGCATTAATCTGAATTTCGCACTTTAACTACCGTATTGCCAATGAAAATATAGTAAATATGGAATATAACTAGACGAGAAAGTGCTGCCAAACTACATTAATATGAAATTCGTGCAATAATATCAATATTGCCAATATTTATAAAGTAAAATAAGACATGTTCCCAACTAATAATACTTAAAAAAATGACAATATCGGATTTTGTTTTTTGCATAAAGTTGTCAGAATCATGTCGTGTTTAGTATCAAATGAGAGGTGTCGCCAAGGGCTACCATCCAGAAATGTCAAAATTTTGACAGCTCGATCGGCTTTTGTTTTTTGCATAAATTTTTCAGAACCATGTCGAGTTTGGTATCAAATGAGAGGTATCGTTAAAAGCTGCCATGCAGAAGTGCCAAAAATTTGACAGGTCGATCGGCTTTTGTTTTTTGCATAAAGTTGTCGGACCCATGTCGTGTTTGGTATCAAATGAGAGGGATCGTCAAGGACTAACATGCAGAAATGTCAAAATTTTGACATCTCGATTGGCTTTTGTTTTTTGCATAAAGTTGTCAGAACCATGTCGAGTTTGCTATCAAATGAGAGGTAACGTTAAGGGCTGCCATGCAGAAATGTCAAAATTTTGACAGCTCGATCGGCTTTTGTTTTTTGTATAAAGTTGTCAGAACAATGTCGTGTATGGTATCAAATGAGAGAGATCGTCAAGCACTAACATGCAGAAATGTCAAAATTTTGACATTTCGATTGGCTTTTGTTTTTTGCATAAAGTTGTCAGAACCATGTCGAGTTTGCTATCAAATGAGATGTATCGTTAAGTGCTGCCATACAGAAATATCAAAAATTTGACAGGTCGACCGGCTTTTGTTTTTTGCTTAAAGTTGTCAGAACCATGTCGAGTTTGGTATCAAATGAGAGGTGTAGCCAAGGGCTACCATGCAGAAATGTCAAAATTTTGACAGCTCGATCGGCTTTTGTTTTTTGCATAAATTTTTCAGAACCATGTCGAGTTTGGTATCAAATGAGAGGTATCGTTAAAAGCTGCCATGCAGAAGTGCCAAAAATTTGTCAGGTCGATCGGATTTTGTTTTTTGCATAAAGTTGTCAGAACCATGTCGAGTTTGCTATCAAATGAGAGGAATCGTTAAGGGCTGCCATGCAGAAATGTCAAAATTTTGACAGCTCGATCGGCTTTTGTTTTTTGTATAAAGTTGTCAGAACCATGTCGTGTTTGGTATCAAAGGAGAGGGATCGTCAAGCACTAACATGCAGAAATATCAAAATTTTGACAGGTCGATCGGCTTTTTTTGCTTAAAGTTGTCAGAACCATGTCGTGTTTGTTATCAAATGAGAGGGATCGTCAAGGACTAACATGCAGAAATGTCAAAATTTTGACATCTCGATTGGCTTTTGTTTTTTGCATAAAGTTGTCAGAACCATGTCGAGTTTGCTATCAAATGAGAGGTATCGTTAAGGGCTGCCATGCAGAAATGTCAAAATTTTGACAGCTCGATCGGCTTTTGTTTTTTGTATAAAGTTGTCAGAACCATGTCGTGTTTGGTATCAAATGAGAGGGATCGTCAAGCACTAACATGCAGAAATCTCGATTGGCTTTTGTTTTTTGCATAAAGTTGTCAGAACCATGTCGAGTTTGGTATCAAATGAGAGGTATCGTTAAGGGCTGCCATGCAGAAATATCAAAAATTTGACAGGTCGATCGGCTTTTTTTTTACATAAAGTTGTCAGAACCATGTCGAGTTTAGTATCAAATGAGAGGTATCGGCAAGGGCTGCCATTCAGAAGTGTCAAAAATTTGACAGGTCGATCAGTTTTTGTATTTTGCAGAAAGTTGTCAGAACCATGTCGTGTTTGGTATCAAATGACAGGTATCGTCAAGGAGTGCCATGGAGGATTGTCAAAAATTTGACAGCTCGATCAGTTTTTGTTTTATGCATAAAGATAAGTCGTTTGTGTATCGGAAAAGACAGTTAGCGTTAGCACTTTGAGTTTCACGTGTGCCTAGACGGATTGGAAAGACGTGTGGACTATCATAAAACACTATCTCCCTAGGGAGAGCTCGGCGTAGCCGAGATTTCGCTAGTCCTTATACTAAAACGGTTAAGGATCTATCTATATATATTTTCTTTAATCAAACGATCGCCCAATTTTTGCTCACCTCTACAGCTTATACGGGTTGACGGATTTTCGTGAAAATTATTTCAAGTTGTAGGAAATTGTTCCCTTCAGGGCCCTAGTCATGAGCATTTTTTCTGTAGGATGGATAGTTTTCGAGTAAAATAATATTAAAAGTGGATATTTGGTACTTTGAAACAATTTGACACCAAAAATCTTAGTCTTGATTGAAAAATTTAAGACAAAGATCGTTTTTTTGACATGTCAAACAGAACTTTTAAATTGAAATATTTATAAAAATAGGTCAATCTGTAACAAGTTAAATTTATACATATAAACTATAACAATGGGCAATTATTCCACAATAGCTAAAAAGGCCTAAATCATTATATTTAAAAATTATAATTTTTGATGGTTCATGTCCGTGGCTTGAACACTGGGAGACGTCATATTTGACATGTGTTAAAATATTATTAATAATGTTTGACATGTCATTCAGAACCTTTAAATCGAAATATTTATGAAAAGATGACAATTTGAAAGAAGTGAAATTCATAAACATAAAATTACATTTAAATGGATTGCAGGCATGAAGAAATAAATTAGCTACGTTGTAAGTATTCAAAATCAATTTATATGGCATGAAATATTTTTTTAGGTTCAGGAAATCGAGTTAACCTATTATATTATTAGTTTTGAGTGATGAAGATCAGTGTAATTATATTTTATTAGCCAAGAAATTCGATTTTGAGCATATATTGAAAATATTTCTAATCGTTAGGATGTTATTGAATATATATTACCGCAAAATATCAAAATGTGTTTTTGAAATTTTACATTTACACTTTTCAGGTTTTTTGTCATAAGCCGTAACGTAAAGAATAAAAATTTACAAACATATGTGATAATTTACACAGTCTTATAACTTGACGTGACGTACTGTGCCGCAACGTGTTAAAAACCCAAAGATCGCCAATTTTTATCTTTCTGAGTAAGGTGAGGTTAGTTTGGTAACATTTAAAAGGTTCTGCGAGTTTCAAATGGTTTAAATAGAAAATAGTTGTTGTATTTTAAGCTAATTATAAAATATTTTGATGTATTTTATATTTAATTGCTCCATTAAAATGCTAATAAGTATTATTTCTATAGACATCGCATAATGTATCACCTAAAAAAGTTGCTACATTTTAACAAAGGTAAGGGTTTAATATATTTTACATTTGAATCCTGTGGAATTTAAATTTCCATTGATTACAACAATCAATAGTATCTTTGTTGTAATCAACAATTTTGCAATTATTGTAAGCAAAAGAACAATGCCAGAAAACTATGCGTTTGAGAGGATATTTCTTTTACTTTCTTCTACTAAATTTTAATAGTAAATCAAGGAAATTCAATATCGGCAGAAACGAAAAATGAAGTTTTCTCACTAAGATTTCAGAATTATAAATCAAGCAATTAATTCTTCGCAAAATTCATTGCAAGATTCTTTAGCAATCAATATTCTTGAGCTATAATAAATATTCTTTGTTGCAATGAACATTTTTCCAGTTATTATTTCAATATAAAATGCTAGAAAATTATCAGCTTAGTGGCATAAATATTTTACTTATAACTTATAACGAGACATCTAATGCAAACAAATTAAAAAAAAAAATTGTTCATTACTATTACCTTACTGTGTAAGGTGTATATTAACTTTTTCTTTTCGAATAAGAGATTTGTTTAAATTTACTTTTAATTGTCTTGAAATAGCGTCAGTTATGATCGGCGCTTTTGTGCTGGGCGCAACCAGCCCACATGTACGAAGCAGTCCTAAACAAATTATTATCCTATTGTTAGTAACAATATTGGGACAATATTAGCAAAATTAATACACAGCCTATCTTAAAAGACAATAATAAAAAGGTCCATTTTTTGTGAAAAATAAGTTATACATGTTTTCGCCTTAATTCTTGTAGTCCAAATAGAATGGCATGATCGGTTACGAGAAAATATAACATGTCCTATGGCCTACAAAAATTTTAACTTCAATCAAAAGTTAACATATACACTGGAACTGCTGCTTGAATTTTGTATAGTTTGTACAGAATTCTCTACCGTTATAGCTTTGCCTTACTAAGCCTGTGGTAGACCGGGCACCGGGCCCAGTTGGATATAGCACTACCTATGGCAACGGACATTTTTGCTGGACAGGAATAGAAATGTTTATTTATTTAAAAAAAAATGTGTTTCATTATTACAAAATAAAGTAAAATAAAATAAGAAACCATTTAATATGACCTGTCCTTTACACCCATAAATCAAGCTTGAATCGTTTACAGTAGATCTGCTGAGAGGGCCATAACGATAGATATCAGTACAAACTATACATTTTGATCAAATGGCAAGAGAAAGAATGGCTCCAATGGTAGTTTTTCATTCAAAAATTATTAAAAGTGGAAACAATTATCTCGCAATGCATCGAAGTCCTCGTTACAAATTTTAAGACGAAAACCGATGTCATCTGTGACACTTGATCATTGGTGACATGTATCAATTTTGACAAGTTGAAGATGAATTACAAATGGTATCTTTAAAAGCAGGACATAGATATCGAAAAATGAAATACGATTGATTAAAGGTACGAATAAACAAATATATCATTTATGAGTAATGGCTTTAAACTAATGTTTTAGAAATTGTAATTTTTTGACATTTCAAAATATGTAGTTTGGTTAGGTAATTAATAGATGTCATGTGTCAAAAATGTGTTACGTCAAACATGACATAAGTAACTAAGTGACAAACAAAATATTCCTAACTGTATTATTGTGAAGTTAGTGCGTTAATGATTTCCATACTACCAATAAAAATATAGTAAATTTTAAATATAACTAGACGAGTAAGTGTTGCCAAACTTGCCACAAGTAACATTCCTAACAAGAACAATGTGAAGTCGGTACACAAGTGTTGCCAAACATGACATAAGTAATTAAGTGACAAACAAATATTCCTAACTTTATTACTGGGAAGTTAGTCCATTAATAATTTCCATACTACCAATAAAAATATAGTAAATTTTAAATATAACTAGACGAGTAAGTGTTGCCAAACTTGCCATAAGTAACAAAGTAAATAACAAATATTCCTAAATGCATTAATCTGAATTTCGTACTTTAACTACCGTATTGTTAATGAAAATATAGTAAATATGGAATATAACTAGACGAGAAAGTGCTGCCAAACTTGTCATAAGTAACTAAGTAAAAAAATCAATATTCCTAACTGCATTAATGTAAAGTTCGTACAATAATATCAATATTACCAATATTTATAAAGTAAAATAAGACATGTTGCCAACCAATAATTCTTAAAAAATGACATTATTGGATTTTGAATTTTGCATAAAGTTGACAGAACCATGTCGTGTTTGGTATCAAATGAGAGGTATAGTCAAGGGCTAATATGCAGAAATGTCAAAATTTTGACAGCTAGATCGGCTTTTCTTGCATAAAGTTGTCAGAATCATATCGAGTTTGGTATCAAATGAGATGTATCGTTAAGGGCTGCCATGCAGAAGTGTTAGATATTTGACAGGTCGATCGGCTTTTGTTTTTTGCATAAAGTTGTCAGAACCATGTCGAGTTTGGCATCAAATGGGAGGGAACGTCAAGGGCTACCATGCAGAAAGGTCAAAATTTTGACAGCTCGGTCGGCTTTTGTTTTTTGAGTAAAGTTGTCAGAACTATGTCGAGTTTGGTATAAAATGAGAGGTATCGTTAAGGGCTGCCATGCAGAAGTGTTACAAATTTGACAGGTCAATCGGCTTTTGTTTTTTGCATAAAGTTGTCAGAACCATGTCGAGTTTGGTATCAAATGAGAGGGAACGTCAAGGGCTACCATGCAGAAACGTCAAAATTTTGACAGCTCGGTCGGCTTTTGTTTTTTGAGTAAAGTTGTCAGAACCATGTCGAGTTTGGTATAAAATAAGAGGTATCGTTAAGGGCTGCCATGCAGAAGTGTTACAAATTTGACAGGTCGATCGGCTTTTGTTTTTTGCATAAAGTTGTCAGAACCATGTCGAGTTTGGAATCAAATGAGAGGGAACGTCAAGGGCTACCATGCCGAAAGGTCAAAATTTTGACAGCTCGATCGGTTTTTGTTTTATGCATAAAAATAAGTCGTTTGTGTATCCGAAATGAGAGTTAGCGTTAGCACTTTGAGTTTCAAGTGTACCTAGACGGATTGGAAAGACGTATAGACTATCATAAAACACTATCCCCCTAGGGAGAGCTCGGCGTAGCCGAGATTTCGCTAGTCCTTATACTAAAAGGGTTGAGGATCTATCTATATTTTCTTTCATCTCGAAGATCGCCGGATTTTTGCTCACCTCTACAGCTTATACGGGTTGACGGATTTTCGTGAAAACTGTTTCAAGTTGTAGGAAATTGTTCTCTTCAGGGCCCTAGTTATGAGCATATTTTCTGTAGGATGGATAGGTTTCGAGTAAATCATTATTAAAGGTCGAATTTTGGTACTTTGAAACAATCATCCCGCAATGCATCGAAGTCCGCGTTGAAAATTTTAAGACGAAAAACGATGTCATCTGTCACATTTGACAAGTCATTGGTGACATGTGTCAAATTTGACAAGTTGAAGATGAACTTCAAATGGTATTATCTTCAAAAGCAAGAGATAGATTTCGAAAAATTAAATACAGATTGGTTAAAGGTAAGGTTAAACAAATATATCATTTATGAGTTATGGCTTTAAACCAATGTTTTAGAAATTGCAATTTTTTGACATATCAAAATTTGTTCTTTGGTTAGGTAAATATCAAATGTCATCATGAGTCAAGTATTGCCAAACATGGCATAAGTAACATTCCTAACAAGATCAATGTGAAGTCGGTACACAAGTGTTATCAAACATGACATAAGTAACTAAGTGACAAACAAATATTCCTTACTGTATTACTGTGACGTTAGTGCATTAATAATTTCCAGACTACCAATGAAAATATAGTAAATTTTAAATATAACCAGACGAGTAAGTGTTGCCAAACTTGACATAAGTAACATTCCTAACAAGATCAATGTGAAGTCGGTACACAAGTGTTACCAAACATGACATAAGTACTTAAGTGACAAACAAATATTCCTAACTGTATTACTGTGAAGTTAGCGCATTAATAATTTCCATACTACCAATAAAAATATAGTAAATTTTAAATATAACTAGACAAGTAAGTGTTGCCAATCTTGCTATAAGTAACATTCCTAACAAGATCAATGTGAAGTCGGTACACAAGTGTTACCAAACATGACATAAGTAACTAAGTGACGAACAAATAATCCTAACTGTATTACTGTGAAGTTAGTCCTTTAATAATTTCCCTACTACCAATAAAAATATAGTAAATTTTAAATATAACTGGACGAGTAAGTGTTGCCAAACTTGCCATAAGTAACAAAGTAAATAACAAATATTCCTAAATACATTAATCTGAATTTTGTACTTTAACTACCGTATTGCCAATGAAAATATAGTAAATATGGAATATAACTAGACGAGAAAGTGCTGCCAAACTTGTCATAAGTAAAAAAAATCAATATTCCTAACTGCATTAATATGAAGTTCGTACAATAATATCAATATTGCCAATATTTATAAAGTAAAATAAGACATGTTGGTAACCAATAATACTTAAAAAAATGACAATATCGGATTTTGTTTTTTGCATAAAGTTGTCAGAACCATGTCGTGTTTGGTATCAAATGAGAGGTATAGTCAAGTACTACCATGCAGAAATGTCAAAATTTTGACAGCTCGATTGGCTTTTGTTTTTTGCATAAAGTTGTCAGAACCATGTCGAGTTTGGTATCGAATGAGAGATATCGTTAAGGGCTGCCATGCAGAATAACAAAAATTTGACAGGTCGATCGGCTTTTGTTTTTTTGCATAAAGTTGTCAGAACCATGTCGTGTTCGGTATCAAATGAGAGGGATTGTCAAGGGCTAACATGCAGAAATGTTAAAATTTTGACAGCTCAATGGACTTTTGTTTTCCGCATAAAGTTGTCAGAACCATGTCGAGTTTGGTATCAAATGGGAGGTATCGTTATGGCCTGCCATGCAGAAGGGTCAAAAATTTGACAGATCGATCGGCTTTTGTCTTTTTCATAAAGTTGTCAAAACCATGTCTGTTTGGTATCAAATGAGAGGGATCGTCAACGGCTAACATGCAGAAATGTTAAAATTTTTACAGCTCGATGGGCTTTTGTTTTTCGCATAAAGTTGTCAGAACCATGTCGAGTTTGGTATCAAATAGGAGGTATCGTTATGGGCTGCCATGCAGAAGTATAAAAAATTTGACAGGTCGATCGGCTTTTGTTTTTTGCATAAAGTTGTCAGACCAAGTCGTGTTTGGTATCAAATGAGAGGGATCGTCAACGGCTAACATGCAGAAATGTTAAAATTTTGACAGCTCGGTCGGCTTTTGTTTTTAGCATAAAGTTGTCAGAACCATGTCGAGTTTGGTATCAAATGAGATGTATAGTTAAGGGCTGCCATGCAGAAGTGTCAAAAATTTGACAGCTCGATCGGCTTTTGTTTTTAGCATAAAGTTGTCAGAACCATGTCGTGTTTGGTATCAAATGAGAGGGATCGTTAAGGGCTAACATTCAGAAATGTCAAAATTTTGACAGCTTGATCGGCTATTGTTTTTTGCAAAAAGTTGTCAGAACCATGTCGAGTTTGGTATCAAATGAAGGGCATCGTTAAGGGCTGCTATACAGAAGTGTCAAAAATTTGACAGGTCGATCGACTTTTGTTTTTTGCATAAAGTTGTGAGAACCATATCGAGTTTGGTATCAAATAAGAGGAATCGTCAAGGGCTACCATGCAAAAATGTCAAAATTTTGACAGCTCGGTCGGCTTTGGTTTTTAGCATAAAGTTGTCAGAACCATGTCGAGTTTGGTATCATATGAGAGGTATAGTTAAGGGCTGCCATGCAGAAGTGTCAAAAATTTGACAGCTCGATCGGCTTTTGTTTTTAGCATAAAGTTGTCAGAACCATGTCGAGTTTGGTATCAAATGAGGGGTGTCGTTAAGGGCTGCCATGCAGAAGTGTCAAAAATTTGACAGGTTGATCGACTTTTGTTTTTTGCATAAAGTTGCCAGAACCATGTCGAGTTTGGTATCAAATGAGAGGGATCGTCAAGGGCTACCATGCAAAAATGTCAAAATTTTGACAGCTCGGTCGGCTTTTGTTTTTAGCATAGAGTGGTCAGAACCATCTCAAGTTTGGTATCAAATGAGAGGTATCGTTAAGGGCAGCCATGCAGAAGTGTCAAACATTTGACATGACGATCGGCTTTTGTTTTTTCAATGAACTTGTCAGAACCATGTCGCGTTTGGTATCAAATGAGAGGTATCGTCAAGGGCTACCATGCAGAAATGTCAAAATTGTGACAGCTCGATCGGCTTTTGTTTTTTGTATAAAGTTGTCAGAACCATGTCGAGTTTGGTATCAAATGAGAGGTATCGTCAAGGACTGACATGCAGAAATGTCAAAAATTTGTTTTATGCATAAGGATAAGTCGTTTGTGTATCCGAAAAGACAGTTAGCCTTAGCACTTTGAGTTTCAAGTGTGCCTAGACGGATTGGAAAGACGTATAGACTATCATAAAACACTACCCCCTAGGGAGAGCTCGGCGTAGCCGAGATTTCGCTAGTCCTTATACTAAAAGGGTTGTTTCACTATCTATAGGATCTTTCATCTCGAAGATCGCCCAATTTTTGCTCACCTCTACAGCTTATACGGGTTGACGGATTTTCGTGAAAATTGTTTCAAGTTGTAGGAAATTGATCTCTTCAGGGCCCAAGTCATGAGCATTTTTTCTGTAGGATGGATAGTTTTCGAGTAAATCATTATTAAAGGTCGAATTTTGGTACTCTGAAACAATCATCCCGCAATGCATCGAAGTCACCGTTGAAAATTTTAAGACGAAAAACGATGTCATCTGTCACATTTGACAAGTCATTGGTGACACGTGTCAAATTTGGCAAGTTGAAGACGAACTTCAAACGGTATTATCTTCAAAAGCAGGAGATAAATTTCGAAAAATTAAATACAGATTGGTTAAAGGTAAGGTTAAACAAATATATCATTTATGAGTTATGGCTTTAAACCAATGTTTTAGAAATTTCAATTTTTTGACATTTCAAAATATGTTCTTTGGTTAGGTAAATATCAAATGTCTTCATTAGTCAAGTGTTGCCAAACATGGCATAAGTAACAATCCTAACAAGATCAATGTGAAGTCGGTACACAAGTGTTACCAAACATGACATAAGTAATTAAGTGACAAACAAATATTCCTAACTGTATTACTGGGAAGTTAGTCCATTAATAATTTCCATACTACCAATAAAAATATAGTAAATTTTAAATATAACTAGACGAGAAAGTGTTGCCAAACTTGCCATGAGTAACATTCCTAACAAGATCAATGTGAAGTCGGTACACAAGTGTTACCAAACATGACATAAGTACTTAAGTGACAAACAAATATTCCTAACTGTATTACTGTGAAGTTAGTCCATTAATAATTTCCATACTACCAATAAAAATATAGTAAATTTTAAATATAACTAGACGAGTATGGGTTGCCAAACTTGCCATAAGTAACAAAGTAAATAACAAATATTCCTAAATGCATTAATCTGAATTTCGTACTTTAACTACCGTATTGCCAATGAAAATATAGTAAATATGGAATATAACTAGACGAGTGAAAGTGCTGCCAAACTTGTCATAAGTAAAAAAATCAATATTCCTAACTGCATTAATATGAAGTTCGTACAATAATATCAATATTGCCAATATTTATAAAGTAAAATAAGACATGTTGCCAACCAATAATTTTGCTTTTTGCAGAAAGTTGTCAGAACCATGTCGTGTTTGGTATCAAATGAAAGGTATAGTCAAGGGCTACCATGCAGAAATGTCAAAATTTTGACAGCTAGATCGGCTTTTCTTGCATAAAGTTGTCAGAATCATATCGAGTTTGGTATCAAATGAGATGTATCGTTAAGGGCTGCCATGCAGAAGTGTTAGAAATTTGACAGGTCGATCGGCTTTTGTTTTCTGCATAAAGTTGTCAGAACCATGTCGTGTTTGGTATCAAATGAGAGGGATCGTCAAGGGCTAACATGCAGAAATGTTAAAATTTGGACAGCTCGATGGGCTTTTGTTTTTCGTATAAAGTTGTCAGAACCATGTCGAGTTTGGTATCAAATGGGAGGTATCGTTATGGGCTGCCATGCAGAAGTGTCAAAAATTTGACAGGTCGATTGGCTTATGTTTTTTGCATAAAGTTGTCAGAACCATGTCGTGTTTGGCATCAAATGAGAGGGATCGTCAAGGGCTAACATTCAGAAATGTCAAAATTTTGACAGCTCGATCGGCTATTGTTTTTTGCAAAAAGTTGTCAGAATCATGTCGAGTTTGGTATCAAATGAAAGGTATCGTTAAGGGCTGCCATGCAGAAGTGTCAAAAATTTGACAGGTCGATCGACTTTTGTTTTTTGCATAAAGTTGTCAGAACCATGTCGAGTTTGGTATCAAATGAGAGGGATCGTCAAGGGCTACCACGCAAAAATGTCAAAATTTTGACAGCTCGGTCGGCTTTTGTTTTTTGCATAAAGTTGTCAGAACCATGTCGAGTTTGGTATCAAATGAGAGGTATAGTTAAGGGCTGCCAAGCAGAAGTGTCAAAAATTTTACAGGTCGATCGGCTTTTGTTTTTTTGCATAAAGTTGTCAGAACCATGTTGAGTTTGGTATCAAATGAGAGGGATCGTCAAGGGCTACCATGCAGAAGTGACAAAATTTTGACAGCTCGGTCGGCTTTTGTTTTTTGCATAAAGTTGTCAGAACCATGTCGAGTTTGGTATCAAATGAGAGGTATCGTTAAGGGCTGCCATGCAGAAGTGTCAAATATTTGACATGTCGATCGGCTTTTGTTTTTTGCATGAACTTGTCAGAACCATGTCGTGTTTGGTATCAAATGAGAGGTATCGTCAAGGGCTACCATGCAGAAATGTCAAAATTGTGACAGCTCGATCGGTTTTTGTTTTATGCATAATGATATGTCGTTTGTGTATGCGAAAAGACAGTTAGCGTTATCACTTTGAGTTTCTAGTGTGCCTAGACGGATTGGAAAGACGTATAGACTATCATAAAACACTATCCCCCTAGGGAGAGCTCGGCGTAGCCGAGATTTCGCTAGTTCTATACTAATGTGGGAAGAGCTCATTAGTTTTTAGTGTATATCGGATAACCGGAAGTATCATTTATAGAAGCTTTTAACAGTTTTTCTTGTAAAAAAATTATTGAATATAATTTTTTAGGAACTTTTACTATATAATATAATTTATTTTCATATACCTATCATCTTGCCTATGCGTCAAACAAAAACATAATTTTAATAACAATTTTGACATATTTAAACAAATGTCACTGCCATGATGCAATTACATTAAAATTAATAAAGAAACCGTGTTAAGGAGAATACAATAGTAAAATATCTAATTCTAATGAAATTAAGGTTTGTAAAAATAATACATATTTCATCATAGATAAATGTTAGACGTACAGGATGATCTGATTTAAATTTGCTATTTTTGCAGCACTATAAATTAATATTAATTTACAACTACACATTTACGAAATGGATCATGTTCGGCGAAGAATATACAAAGATTGCGTTTTAGAGCACCTATAAGTTAATGCTGATTTTTATAAGAATGTGTGTGTGATAATATTTCCTTAAAATCTATTAAAATATGATCCAAAACTTTTCAAATTTAGTATTTAAAACATATATAATTTGAAACAACATATTAGATTTTAACTATATATGATAAATAGGATGTAGTACTTAATTTGGAGCTCTAAGAGATTTTTGAGGAAAAACAATAAAACATAATCCAAAATTTTGTATTACAGACTTTCTTTCTGTAGTATATAGCTTGGTAAAAAATAAAATTTAATTAGGTTCGTAACTATATAGGAAAAATCTGATGTGGCCAGTAAATGACCTCCCGCCAAATCCATGTTTAAAATAGCAGTGAGCTTAGTAAAGTATCACTTCCGGTTGATCGTTTGTAAATGAAATCTAATTTGTTGTCCAATAAACAGAAATTCTGATTCCTAATAGGTAAGGAATATAAATGGTAATAATGGAAACTTTCAGTCTCCAGAACAGGCATCTCAAGCAGAAATACAATTTGGTTGCTTTTAGTAGGAATGACGAATTCCGATAATTTTGGTACCCGAGTACCCGAAACAACTATCCGGATAGTACCCTTTACCCGTTAATTACCCGATACCCTTTAATTACCCATTATCCTTTAAGTAAATACACATAATTCGTTAATTTTTAATTACTAGATACCCTTATATTAGCAGTTTACTTTTTAATAAAATTCATAATTATTTTTTACATATATTTATTAAATAAAAAGTAATACAAATAAATAATATACTGTATCTCTATAGAAAACTTAACATAAATTATATTAATTACCTACGGTATGGTAATAAAAAGCTCTTCTTTTAGATACAATCTTTCCGTCAGCTGTAAACTGTTTGGGTAATTAAAGGGTATCGGGTAATTAACGGGCAACGGGTATATTTCGGGTAATCGGGTAAGAAATTTTATACCCGGGTACATTATTATCGGGTAGGTTCCGAGTACCCGGGTACCCATCGTCATTCCTAGCTTTTAGTATAACTTTTAATTACTATTATTTTTTCGAATAATATATTCGTTCAAATGGGATACTATTTTTATTTAAATGTTTGTCAATGAATATTATCTCTGTTAATAAATCTTTTGGTTCAAGTATTGAATTAAGAAATGTCTTCAGTGTTGCAAAAGTTATGGCTATTTCAATTTTCTCTAATAGATCGTAAATAATGTCCGAAGTGTATTGAGTGATGACAGTTTTTAAAAATAAGCAATTGTTTGCTTCTACATTTTGAATGTAAGTGTAAATCTTTGGATGGAAGTTTGCAATATCCTGAGTTATTCTTTTATAGGACAGGCTCAAAATGAAAAAGTAAGATATAAAATGTTTTTCCTAGTTCCGGACTTAAAACGACATTCTACCATGATTATTGGTGGTAGAATGAGCTTTATTTTTAAACGATTTTTGGTGACATTTTGTTTATTGAAATTGGTGTGACTGCATTAAATACCACCTACCTCTCTATTCTACTAAAAATATTAGTTATGCGGCTGATTTACGGTCATTGTTTGGTATTCGGCAAATTCGGCCACTTTTTGTTTATTCGATTATAGCCGAATTATTCCGTTCGACGCAGATACCGAAAATGCGGGATTTTCTTGTTTACTTCTGGAATTAAGAATTCATTCAAAACAAAAATATTTTGTTATTTGGTAGTTTTTATTTATTTAAAAATTATTATAACGGGTATATAGGTATTTGTAAAATCAAGTATGCTAGCTTTAATGATGTACGAAGTGCGCTGTTCAGTCTGGCAGCCCAATTAGGCATGCTCAAACTTGAGTGTTGAATATTAGGCCGAATATTCAGTTAAGTTCGGTGTTCGGTTGTTCAGCCTAAACTGTATTCGGCGTATCACTATAAAATATCCTATAATGAAAATTGTCAACTATTTTTTACAAATAAATAATGTAAATGAAAGCCGAAACAGAGAAAATAGTATTAAACACTCGTTACATAAAGCTATTCAAGCTCTCGGTCGTTCGCCCACTCGCGTCCAAATTTGTAACTCGAGCTGGAATAGATTGCCTTCTGTAATTTAATATTTAATATATGTAAAAAAATACAATTTTTATCTTTTTTATAGTGCACTCCCCTATCCAAATTCTTAGGTGCGCTACTGCTCGATATTTCTTTAATAGCCTTATCATATTTTTCGGCATCCGATTGATCGAGATTGCCAGTAATTGATTTTATTATTGTGCCAAGCCTCGTTTTGTTTTAATTTAATAATATTTATTGGCCAACAGTTATACACCAATAATAGGACACAAATTGAAGAATACAACGTGTATAGTATACAAGAACATAATCAAGACTAGGTAATTATAATATATAAAGTTTCAAGCATTATATAAATAGAATTGAAATTGTGAAATGGTATAATAATAACTGAGATAAATTTAGGACTAACAATTAATATTATGTAAAAAAATTATCAGTTCCGTAAGTGATATATGATATAAATCGGCAAATTCATCAATTACATTGGCGTTAATGCACATAACATTTATGGGTGATCTAAGAAGTAAATTAATTTTTGCTATATTTGTACGAAATGTTGTAAGTGTCCTGGAAGACAGTCTTGGAACATAGATATTGATTTTACAAAGTAAGTCTGAACAGTCTATAATGTTGTTTAGAATTTTATATAAGAATAATATTGCCATGTTTTGTCTTTGCTGTTGTAAAGATTGGTAATTAAAACGCTCCAAAAGGTAATCTTGGCTTATTCCACGAACAGGATAATGACTGTCTTGTTTAAAACATATAAACTTTAGCTCAAATTTGATATGAACGTGAACCGTCAACGTTTCTAGCTTAAGTATCGAATTTTTGGTTAGGTGGAATATTTTGACAGTAATTTGGTAATTCATTTATTAATTTTGACATATTTTGTTGACATATTGATATCTTGTCATATGTACTGGCGTTACAATAAGGTAGGTACCTATTATAAATAGAATAATAATATGAAGAATAAAAATATTGTTAATTTTATCGAATACCTGGACCGAGATAGGATACCAAAAATGATACGACCTACAATAATACGGTTTATTTAACGGGATGATTTGATTATTTTGTAAGATATCGATTAAAGAAATGAAGTTATACGAGTACCACAAGGAATTGTACCAAATACGTTCTCGTACTAATTAGCCAATAAAAATATATAAAATACATTAATACATTAGTGAATATTCAGGAATACAGCGGTGCCACCTGAACACATGCTACTTTTAAAATTTGTTTTTTTTTTTTGCTGTAATTCTTAAATTTTATCAATTAAATGGTAGGTAAAACTTGAATAAGAAGACTACCACTAGTAGATTAAAAAAACTTTTCGTTTACAAATTTTTATTTTGAGCCTTTCTTTTAATTTTCATACTTCTTTTTGAATACAATAGAATTTCGACACCTACATTCATTAATTTGATTAGTAATTTCTTCCCAACAATTTTCTTTGTCCTAATAAAATATCTTTCCAGTCTTTCTACATTCCTGAATACCATATCCGTCAAAATATCTAGTTCTTCAGGGTAAAAATTTGTAGCTTTCTTATAATTTCCATCAATATTTTCCATTTTTACTTCAAGAATAATACTTAAATATGTCACCGTGGAGTGTCAAAATGACATATTAATGATCAAAAAATTGAATAAAAGCGTAAATTACACAGCACATCTTCAATATTATGACATTTATTTGAAGTTCAACTGAACTAGTTCAAATATACACATTATAAACAAAAAATAGTTCAGGTTCAAGTTCAAGGTTCAACTAAGCTGAAGTTCAAACGGCCACTGAAAAACCGGGCATTAGGTAGTCTTGGATATGATCATCATAGAATGGATACCTACCAAATTATTGCACAATAATACATTTTAGACTGAATGAAACAAGAATATAATATAGGTATGTAATATTGAAGTATCCTTAAAAAGAGTAGTGTTGTTTTATTTGCAATAATACCTTTCCTTCTAGGACACTAATTATTTGATAAGAATATTTATTGTGTTTAGAATCCTTTAAGCTTGAAGTAACGATGAGGAACAAGGATCTGTAAATACTGGTTGTCTTTGATAAGTATTGTTTCAGTTTTACGTTTTTCCTGTAGGCTTGTAATTTCTCCTTCATTATGATCGAAAGGACATTATTGTTTCTATTAAATGCATTAATTTTGTGAACAGTTTGACCTATTTTAAAAATTGGATTTGTTTTTCATTTCGTATTATGTTTATTTTCTACATTTTCTTGTAACATTTCGAGAGTTTCTATGTCGGAATGATAATTCAAAAGTTTATAATTTTTTGCGCTTTGAATAGAGTTAATAGCGTAATTCATTAAGTCACCGTATTCGTCTGGGTACACTTCTTGTAATATTCGCAGATATTCAATGATAGTTGATTGAAATCTCTTAACAATGGAATTCGAAACTTTAAACAGTGGGGATGTTCCGATTACTATATGTAATAATGTACTACCCGTACAAAACACATATAAAGGTTCGTTTTTAATGAAAAGCACTGAGTACAAGTGTGAAAATAATCAAATTTATTCACAAAACACAACACATAATTGAACAAATCATAAAATGGATATGAATATGGAAAAGATATACAAAACTCAAACGAAATTGCTGCAAAGTGAACGAGAGCTCTGCACTGACAAAGATCTCAGCGCATACTGACGAACATCAAGGTCCGTCCACTAGACTAGGTATATTCTAGATTTTGCCTTCTACAGCGTTAGACTATATAAACGTCAAGATCACGCAATATTCTCCCACCTGGGAAATCTTTAAATACATTTCGAAAGGTTTACCACCAAAAAGGGATACTTGACGCTTATTTCACAAATGGTTTTTACTTATAACTAAGTCTTTCAGGTACTTTGATCTTGCGACCAAATCTAGACACCAAATCACTTTTGCACTGCACGACACTTTCACTTTCCGAAACGTCGCCTTCTCCAAGAACAGCAACGGTGCTCTGCTCGTCTACTGGATCAGGGATAGCAGGCTCTGGAACACCAACATTCTTGTCGACTGAATCCTTGTTTTCCCTCACCGGAGAGTTGGTTGCGCCTTCAAGTGGAAACAGTTTTTGTATAGGTCGTAACAGGAAACCGTTCACAGTTTTTAATTTCACTAGACGAATTTGTCCATCTTTACCGGGGTAAAGTTCAGTGATACGCGCTAATGGCCAATCAATACGCTTCACACTATTGTCACCAATTAACACAATATCGCCGACCGACACTTTATCAGTCCTTTTGCTTTTATTGTAACATCGTAAGAGATCTCATCTTGTGGCCATTTATCTTCATTAAGATAAAGCCATGTAGGGCCCTCCCACCATTTAGACTGCTGTAAATGTTTCGGCGAGCATCCTCTGGAGAGTAAATCCGCCGGATTTATTGCCCCGGGTACATGTTTCCAATGGTTTGCAGTGGTTAAGTCTCGAATTTCCTGAACTCTGTTCCAGACGAAAGTAGCCCATTCTTCTTTTCGTCTAATCCAGGATAAAACGGTCGTTGAATCCGACCAAAAATGGCTTTCTATGTCTCCACCAAGAACTTCTCGTATTTTAGAATACAGCCTGGCGCCAATGCAAGCGGCTAATAGCTCTCAGTATAGACATCTTTTTTATTGGAGCAACTCTACTTTTTGCTTGAAGCAAATGCACTTTCACCGAGTTTTGCTTCTCGACCCTCAAGAATATTGTTGCTGCATAAGCTATGCCACTAGCATCGCAAAATGTGTGTATGCTAAGACGCGCTTCTGGTTCTATTTCTAGCCATCTGGGTAACTCAATACGGCTCAAATGACACAATTCTCTTACCCATTTTTGGAAGACGCCTTTGGAATCTTCGTCCACTTCTGTGTCCCAATTAATTTTCGACTCCCACATTTTCTGCAACATTACCTTAGGCAGAATTGTCGCTGGACACGTAAATCCAATTGGGTCGAAAATTCTTTGTCAGAGAAAGAATTGTCCGCTTAGTTATTTTTTCTTCAGGTTCAAAGGTTTGGGAAGAGATGGTAAGTATATCCTTTCTCTTATCCCATGTTAATCCTAATAAAGGGACGGAGTTAGAGTCACTAGTTGTATCTCCATTATACTCCCACCCTCTCAAGTCGAACTTAGCTTCAGCCATCAGCTCACTAGCTTCTTTGATGAAGTTCGACAGTTCCGCTTTATCAGATACACTCGTGACGCAATTGGCGACGTAAAAGCTGTTTGACAATTTATCAATTGTCTGTCTAGAATAAGGATCATTATCACATTTGCGATTCTCCATACACTGATTTAAATGGAAGTCGATAGTAGCCCCTAACAGAAACGGATTAGCATTCACACCAAAAACCACCCTTTTGTGACGATATATTTTCTCAGTCCCATCTTTCGTTCTCCATAGAAACCTCAGAAAATTTCTATCATTTTCGTTTAGACTTATCTGCAGAAAAGCTTTACTTATGTCTGATGTGACACCTATTTTTTCCTGTCTAAAACGTAATAATATTGCTGGTATGAGCTCTATTAGGTTTGGTCCTTTTTCCAAGCAGTCATTCAGTGCTGGTTTCCCCTTCTCCTTCGCTGAAGCATCAAATACCGGCCTAACTTTAGAAGTGGCACTTCCTTCCTTTATTACAGGTCGGTGAGGTAGGTAATGCGCAGGTAAGTTCAATTCATTTTCACGCACCTCTTCAATAACTCCTTCTCTCAGCCATTCAGAAAACACTTCTTGGTACTTTTCGTAGTAATTAGTGTTCTGAAGTTTCCTGATCGTTGTGTCTACCCTCTTTCTGGATAAGTTTTCATTTAGTGGTAGAGGTGGATGTCCCTCTCTCCACGGCAGAGCAACTTCATAACGACCTTCTTCGTTAATCACAATTGTTTCGTTAAACATGCGCTTTGTCGCTTCTTCTAATTCAAGTCGGGATTGCTTTTCTCCAGGATCCGTGATCCCCAACACATCCAGTTGCCATAGATCTGCAATCAGCATGTCTTTGTTGAGTAGCGACATCACCGTCATAGTTGTACTGTGGGATGGCCTACTATTCGGTACTTTTCCCATAAGCACCCAACCTAACAAGGTTTGCATAGCAACTAGTCCACACGGAAGAATGCAATTCTTGCCAGTCAATAGTTTACCGTACACGTCAGCACCGATGAGTAATTCAATCGGTCCATTTTGCTCCTTGTCTGTTAACGTTATATTTTCGCGTTCTAATTCCGATGACCAAATACCTGAATATACAGGGGTAATGTTGTTGCAGATTGTAGGTTGATCCAAAACTTCAAACTTGCATAGGTAAGTATCATCCAGACTTGATAACCTAACATCATAACATTTGTGTGCTTGTTCACAAGTAGAAGCACCGTAGATAGTCCGTGCACGATGGTTTCAGTTCGTTTAACCGGATATTTTAACTCCTTTGCAGTCGCTTTGAGTATGTACGACCGCTGCGACCCGCTGTCAAGGATTATACGTATTTCACGATCACCGTCTTGACCACGTATTTTCACCCGTAACGTTTGCAAGAATACTGGAGTGTTTCTGTAGTTCGCGAGAGCTGATTCTTTCTTGACGATTTTAGTATCATCATCGGACAAATCAGACTTTTTTCCTTCGCTTCGATCCATTTTCCCCGCACTACCTTTATTTTCTAGTTCAGGGCACAATAGCATTACGTGTTGTTTCCCACATAAGACACATTTTGACCGATCACGACACCGTCTACTGTGATGACCGATACGCGCACACCGGTAGCACGCCTTTTTCTCTGCAAGTGTCTTCCGCTTTTCATCTAGAGTCATCTTCTTTGCTTTGAAACATTTTTCAGGATCATGACCCCCGTTGCAAAAAACACACTTCGCGGAAGCGTCACAATTTAATAACCCTGCAGCTGTAGGAGAGCATTGTTCTGAGTGTTTTAGTTTCGGTTTTAACTTCTTTGCAGATCCCAACCCGAATCCTTCCACCGCTAAAGCAATGCGCTCTTCATTTTCCACTTCGGATGCCATGAAAGCGATAAGTTTATTTAAACGCTCTTTTAGAGTAGAATTATGTTGATTGGGATAGTAAGTAGACCTTTGTCAAACACTTATTAAGTCTTCCGGTAAACAGGACTATAGACGCACACGTATCTGTAGTTATGCCTAGAGTCTCTAACGAACGTAGTTGAGTCTCTATTTTATCAAATAAACTATTAAGGTTCATTTTATTTGCATTTGGAAGGGCGTTATTGACAATTAGTTTTAATAGCTCTCTTATGTAAAACTCTACTAGTAGATCATCCCTACCGAATCTTCCTTTAAGACTTGTTATGACCTTATTATAATTTTCTGCGGTAGCTGGATAGCTCTCTACCAGTTCCATAACCCTGGTATCTGGTTTGACAGCCAATAAAAGATACTGAAACTTATCTTCAGGCGGAATATCGTCATCTTTATGGATTTTCTTGAATTGGCTCCAAAATGGCAGCCAATCCTTAATTTCTCCACCAAACTTTTTAAATTGAAATTGTGGTAAACGAAATTTATGTATATTAGAAGAAAAGAACTGCTATTGTTACTCACGCTTGAAGAAACTTCTGTTAACAATTCCTCTCGTTGATGTTTCTGTTTAATTTTCAGCTTCGTGAAAGTTAAAGTATACTCATCACATTCTTCGGTTTCTTTTGTGAGTTCCTCTTCTGTTGCATTAGAATGTAGCAGCTCGGCAAACATTTCTTCATCTATCTGCTTCAGAGCTTCGTGTTTCTCACAAAGTATCTCAAATTTAACATCAACTTCGTTTTGATCTTCCACTTTGACCTTCAATAAAGCTTCTAGCTGATTGGCTAAACGTGTCAGCGCTTTCCGAAGTGTCGTGCGTTTTCTTTTAATAATCTCCATTGTCGTACGTTAATCAACACAAATAATTTCCGCGAAAAACGAAACACCGCACAAACTTTCCGGTTTACTATCAATAGTTACTTCTACTATGCTCGGCGCGATAGCGATATCAAAAGTAACTTCCACTCCGCTCAGCGCAATAACGATATCAAAAGTTATTTCCACCCCTCTCAGTGAGACAACCTTGGAGATAACAACACAATACGCGAACGTAGCCCGGCTTCCGGTAAACACGACACACAACTCGCACCTGGGAAGTTAACACAAAATATTGCTTTTTCGGCACTACTTCACTAATGTTATTAAACACCAAAGTCCTGTCACGGTCGCCAAATGTTTCGATTACCATATGTAATAATGTACTACCCGTACAAAACACATATAAAGGTTCGTTTTTAATGAAAAGCACTGAGTACAGGTGTGAAAATAATCAAATTTATTCACAAAACACAACACATAATTGAACAAATCATAAAATGGATATGAATATGGAAAAGATGTACAAAACTCAAACAAAATTGCTGCAAAGTGAACGAGAGCTCTGCACTGACAAAGATCTCAGCGCAAACTGACGAACATCAAGGTCCGTCCACTAGACTAGGTATATTCTAGATTTTGCCTCCTACAGCGTTAGACTATATAAACGTCAAGATCACGCAACAGGGGATGTAAATTGAATATTTATTTTTTGAAGTCTTAATAGTTCTTTTACGGTATTAGTATTAAATTCTTTTCCATTATCAAGAGTTATTTTTTCAGGAAGGTATGCGCCAAAAGGTGTGAAATATTTAATTAATGCATTTGCTATATGAATAGTTGTTTAGCCTTCGATATAAATGGCTAGTGCAAATTTTGTAAATGCGTCATTTAGTGTTAAATAATTTCGATTGTCATATATGAATATAGGTATCTAATGCCCATTTGCACCAATAAGGCTTAAATATTAAGCTAGACTTAAACAAAAAAATGCAAATCGAAATTTTGACAGCATTATATTGGGAAAAGATAATTTGCAGAACAGGTCTATTCTGTAGAACGGCCTAAATTTTGCAGAATGATACTCCAGTAAAGAAATTTTTCGGTCACATGTCAATTTCTTGTTTACTTATCTCATGCATCTTTTAAATAAAGTATTTACATTCATTTCCAAATACAACCCTCAGGTACGTGGTTCTGCAAAATGATCTCATTCTGCAGAATGACGGATATACAAATATTAGAACAACCTAAAGTAGCTGTTCACTATGACATGTCCCTGCAACATTTAATAATTATAAACATTTCCACTATCAACCCCTGAATACGTGGTTCTGCAGAATTCACTCATTCTGCAGATTGACGTATATACAAATATTAGAACAACCTAAAGTAGCTGTTTACTATCACATGTCCCTGCAAAATTTAATAATTATAAACATTTCCACTTTCAACCCCTAAATACGTGGTTCTGCAGAATGCATTCATTCTGCAGAATGACGTATATACATATATTAGAACAACCTAAAGTAGCTGTTTACTATCACATGTCCCTGCAAAATTTAATAATTATAAACATTTCCTCTTTCAACCCCTGAATACGTGGTTCTGCAAAATTCACTCATTCTGCAGAATGACGTATATACAAATATTAGAACAACCTAAAGTAGCTGTTTACTATCACATGTCCCTGCAAAATTAAATAATTATAAACATTTCCACTTTCAACCCCTGAATACGTGGTTCTGTAGAATTCACTCATTCTGCAGAATGACGTATATACAAATATTAGAACAACCTAAAGTAGCTGTTTACTATCACATGTCCCTGCAAAATTTAATAATTATAAACATTTCCACTTTCAACCCCTGAATACGTGGTTCTGCAGAATTCACTCGTTCTGCAGAATGACGTATATACAAATATTGGAACAACCTAAAGTAGCTGTTTACTATCACATGTCCCTGCAAAATTAAATAATTATAAACATTTCCACTTTCAACCCCTGAATACGTAGTTCTGTAGAATTCACTCATTCTGCAGAATGACGTATATACAAATATTAGAACAACCTAAAGTAGCTGTTTACTATCACATGTCCCTGCAAAATTTAATAATTATAAACATTTCCACTTTCAACCCCTGAATACGTTGTTCTGCAGAATTCACTCATTCTGCAGAATGACGTATTTACAAATATTAGAACAACCTGAAGTAGCTGTTTACTATCACATGTCCCTACAAAATTTAATAATTATAAACATTTCCACTTTCAACCCCTAAATACGTGGTTCTGCAGAATGCATTCATTCTGCAGAATGACGTATATACAAATATTAGAACAACCTAAAGTAGCTGTTTACTATCACATGTCCCTGCAAAATTAAATAATTATAAACATTTCCACTTTCAACCCCTAAATACGTGGTTCTGCAGAATGCATTCATTCTGCAGAATGACGTATATACAAATATTAGAACAACCTGAAGTAGCTGTTTACTATCACATGTCCCTACAAAATTTAATAATTATAAACATTTCCACTTTCAACCCCTAAATACGTGGTTCTGCAGAATGCATTCATTCTGCAGAATGACGTATATACAAATATTAGAACAACCTAAAGTAGCTGATTACTATCACATGTCCCTGCAAAATTAAATAATTATAAACATTTCCACTTTCTACCCCTGAATACGTTGTTCTGCAGAATTCACTCATTCTGCAGAATGACGTATATACAAATATTAGAACAACCTGAAGTAGCTGTTTACTATCACATGTCCCTACAAAATTTAATAATTATAAACATTTCCACTTTCAACCCCTAAATACGTGGTTCTGCAGAATGCATTCATTCTGCAGAATGACGTATATACAAATATTAGAACAACCTAAAGTAGCTGTTTACTATCACATGCCCCTGCAAAATTAAATAATTATAAACATTTCCACTTTCAACCCCTGAATACGTTGTTCTGTAGAATTCACTCATTCTGCAGAATGACGTATATACAAATATTAGAACAACCTGAAGTAGCTGTTTACTATCACATGTCCCTGCAAAATTAAATAATTATAAACATTTCCACTTTCAACCCCTGAATACGTGGTTCTGTAGAATTCACTCATTCTGCAGAATGACGTATATACAAATATTAGAACAACCTAAAGTAGCTGTTTACTATCACATGTCCCTGCAAAATTTAATAATTATAAACATTTCCACTTTCAACCCCTGAATACGTGGTTCTGCAGAATTCACTCGTTCTGCAGAATGACGTATATACAAATATTAGAACAACCTAAAGTAGCTGTTTACTATCACATGTCCCTGCAAAATTAAATAATTATAAACATTTCCACTTTCAACCCCTGAATACGTTGTTCTGCAGAATTCACTCATTCTGCAGAATGACGTATATACAAATATTAGAACAACCTGAAGTAGCTATTTACTATCACATGTCCCTACAAAATTTAATAATTATAAACATTTCCACTTTCAACCCCTAAATACGTGGTTCTGCAGAATGCATTCTTTCTGCAGAATGACGTATATACAAATATTAGAACAACCTAAAGTAGCTGTTTACTATCACATGTCCCTGAAAAATTAAATAATTATAAACATTTCCACTTTCAACCCCTGAATACGTGGTTTTGCAGAATTCACTCATTCTGCAGAATGACGTATATACAAATATTTGAACAACCTGAAGTAGCTGTTTACTATCACATGTCCCTACAAAATTTAATAATTATAAACATTTCCACTTTCAACCCCTAAATACGTGGTTCTGCAGAATGCATTCATTCTGTAGAATGACGTATATACAAATATTAGAACAACCTGAAGTAGCTGTTTACTATCACATGTTCCTGCAAAATTAAATAATTATAAACATATCCACTTTCAACCCCTGAATACGTTGTTCTGTAGAATTCACTCATTCTGCAGAATGACGTATATACAAATATTAGAACAACCTGAAGTAGCTGTTTACTATCACATGTCCCTGCAAAATTAAATAATTATAAACATTTCCACTTTCAACCCCTGAATACGTGGTTCTGCAGAATTCACTCATTCTGCAGAATGACGTATATACAAATATTAGAAGAACCTAAAGTAGTTGTTTACTATCACATGTCCCTGCAAAATTAAATAATTATAAACATTTCCACTTTCAACCCCTGAATACGTTGTTCTGCAGAATTCACTCATTCTGCAGAATGACGTATATACAAATATTAGAACAACCTGAAGTAGCTGTTTACTATCACATGTCCCTACAAAATTTAATAATTATAAACATTTCCACTTTCAACCCCTAAATACGTGGTTCTGCAGAATGCATGACGTATATACAAATATTAGAACAACCTAAAGTAGCTGTTTACTATCACATGTCCCTGCAAAATTAAATAATTATAAACATTTCCACTTTCAACCCCTGAATACGTGGTTCTGTAGAATTCTGCAGAATGACGTATATACAAATATTAGAACAACCTAAAGTAGCTGTTTACTATCACATGTCCCTGCAAAATTTAATAATTATAAACATTTCCACTTTCAACCCCTAAATACGTGGTTCTGCAGAATGCACTCATTCTGCAGAATGACGGATATGCAAATATTAGAACAACCTGAAGTAGCTGTTTACTATCACATGTCCCTGCAAAATTTAATAATTATAAACATTTCCACTTTCAACCCCAAAATACGTGGTTCTGCAGAATTCACTCATTCTACAGAATGACGTATAAACAAATATTAGAACAACCTGAAGTAGCTGTTTACTAGCTGTTTACTATCACATGTCCCTGTAAAATTTAATAATTATAAACATTTCCACTTTCAACCCCTGAATACGTGGTTTTGCAGAATTCGCTCATTCTGCAGAATGACGTATATACAAATATTAGAACAACCTAAAGTAGCTGTTTACTATCACATGTCCCTGCAAAATTAAATAATTATAAACATTTCCACTTTCAACCCCTGAATACGTGGTTTTGCAGAATTCACTCATTCTGCAGAATGACGTATATACAAATATTTGAACAACCTGAAGTAGCTGTTTACTATCATATGTCCCTACAAAATTTAATAATTATAAACATTTCCACTTTCAACCCCTAAATACGTGGTTCTGCAGAATGCATTCATTCTGCAGAATGACGTATATACAAATATTAGAACAACCTAAAGTAGCTGTTTACTATCACATGCCCCTGCAAAATTAAATAATTATAAACATTTCCACTTTCAACCCCTGAATACGTTGTTCTGTAGAATTCACTCATTCTGCAGAATGACGTATATACAAATATTAGAACAACCTGAAGTAGCTGTTTACTATCACATGTCCCCGCAAAATTAAATAATTATAAACATTTCCACTTTCAACCCCTGAATACGTGGTTCTGCAGAATTCACTCATTCTGCAGAATGACGTATATACAAATATTAGAACAACCTAAAGTAGCTGTTTACTATCACATGTCCCTGCAAAATTAAATAATTATAAACATTTCTACTTTCAACCCCTGAATACGTGGTTCTGTAGAATTCACTCATTCTGCAGAATGACGTATATACAAATATTAGAACAACCTAAAGTAGCTGTTTACTATCACATGTCCCTGCAAAATTTAATAATTATAAACATTTCCACTTTCAACCCCTGAATACGTGGTTCTGCAGAATTCACTCGTTCTGCAGAATGACGTATATACAAATATTAGAACAACCTAAAGTAGCTGTTTACTATCACATGTCCCTGCAAAATTAAATAATTATAAACATTTCCACTTTCTACCCCTGAATACGTTGTTCTGCAGAATTCACTCATTCTGCAGAATGACGTATATACAAATATTAGAACAACCTGAAGTAGCTGTTTACTATCACATGTCCCTACAAAATTTAATAATTATAAACATTTCCACTTTCAATCCCTAAATACGTGGTTCTGCAGAATGCATTCATTCTGCAGAATGACGTATATACAAATATTAGAACAACCTAAAGTAGCTGTTTACTATCACATGTCCCTGCAAAATTAAATAATTATAAACATTTCCACTTTCAACCCCTGAATACGTGGTTTTGCAGAATTCACTCATTCTGCAGAATGACGTATATACAAATATTTCAACAACCTGAAGTAGCTGTTTACTATCACATGTCCCTACAAAATTTAATAATTATAAACATTTCCACTTTCAACCCCTAAATACGTGGTTCTGCAGAATGCATTCATTCTGTAGAATGACGTATATACAAATATTAGAACAACCTGAAGTAGCTGTTTACTATCACATGTCCCTGCAAAATTAAATAATTATAAACATTTCCACATTCAACCCCTGAATACGTTCTTCTGTAGAATTCACTCATTCTGCAGAATGACGTATATACAAATATTAGAACAACCTGAAGTAGCTGTTTACTATCACATGTCCCTGCAAAATTAAATAATTATAAACATTTCCACTTTCAACCCCTGAATACGTTGTTCTGTAGAATTCACTCATTCTGCAGAATGACGTATATACAAATATTAGAACAACCTAAAGTAGCTGTTTACTGTCACATGTCCCTGCAAAATTAAATAATTATAAACATTTCCACTTTCAACCCCTGAATACGTTGTTCTGTAGAATTCACTCATTCTGCAGAATGACGTATATACAAATATTAGAACAACCTAAAGTAGCTGTTTACTATCACATGTCCCTGCAAAATTAAATAATTATAAACATTTCCACTTTCAACCCCTGAATACGTTGTTCTGTAGAATTCACTCATTCTGCAGAATGACGTATATACAAATATTAGAACAACCTAAAGTAGCTGTTTACTATCACATGTCCCTGCAAAATTAAATAATTATAAACATTTCCACTTTCAACCCCTGAATACGTTGTTCTGTAGAATTCACTTATTCTGCAGAATGACGTATATACAAATATTAGAACAACCTGAAGTAGCTGTTTACTATCACATGTCCCTGCAAAATTAAATAATTATAAACATTTCCACTTTCAACTCCTGAATACGTGGTTTTGCAGAATTCACTCATTCTGCAGAATGACGTATATACAAATATTAGAACAACCTAAAGTAGCTGTTTACTATCACATGTCCCTGCAAAATTAAATAATTATAAACATTTCCACTTTCAATCCCTGAATACGTTGTTCTGTAGAATTCACTCATTCTGCAGAATGACGTATATACAAATATTAGAACAACCTGAAGTAGCTGTTTACTATCACATGTCCCTGGAAAATTAAATAATTATAAACATTTCCACTTTCAACCCCTGAATACGTGGTTCTGCAGAATTCACTCATTCTGCAGAATGACGTATATACAAATATTAGAACAACCTAAAGTAGCTGTTTACTGTCACATGTCCCTGCAAAATTAAATAATTATAAACATTTCCACTTTCAACCCCTGAATACGTTGTTCTGCAGAATTCACTCATTCTGCAGAATGACGTATATACAAATATTAGAACAACCTGAAGTAGCTGTTTACTATCACATGTCCCTACAAAATTTAATAATTATAAACATTTCCACTTTCAACCCCTAAATACGTGGTTCTGCAGAATGCATGACGTATATACAAATATTAGAACAACCTAAAGTAGCTGTTTACTATCACATGTCCCTGCAAAATTAAATAATTATAAACATTTCCACTTTCAACCCCTGAATACGTGGTTCTGTAGAATTCTGCAGAATGACGTATATACAAATATTAGAACAACCTAAAGTAGCTGTTTACTATCACATGTCCCTGCAAAATTTAATAATTATAAACATTTCCACTTTCAACCCCTAAATACGTGGTTCTGCAGAATGCATTCATTCTACAGAATGACGGATATGCAAATATTAGAACAACCTAAAGTAGCTGTTTACTATCACATGTCCCTGCAAAATTTAATAATTATAAACATTTCCACTTTCAACCCCAAAATACGTGGTTCTGCCGAATTCACTCATTCTACAGAATGACGTATAAACAAATATTAGAACAACCTGAAGTAGCTGTTTACTAGCTGTTTACTATCACATGTCCCTGTAAAATTTAATAATTATAAACATTTCCACTTTCAACCCCTGAATACGTGGTTTTGCAGAATTCGCTCATTCTGCAGAATGACGTATATACAAATATTAGAACAACCTAAAGTAGCTGTTTACTATCACATGTCCCTGCAAAATTAAATAATTATAAACATTTCCACTTTCAACCCCTGAATACGTGGTTTTGCAGAATTCACTCATTCTGCAGAATGACGTATATACAAATATTTGAACAACCTGAAGTAGCTGTTTACTATCATATGTCCCTACAAAATTTAATAATTATAAACATTTCCACTTTCAACCCCTAAATACGTGGTTCTGCAGAATGCATTCATTCTGCAGAATGACGTATATACAAATATTAGAACAACCTGAAGTAGCTGTTTACTATCACATGTCCCCGCAAAATTAAATAATTATAAACATTTCCACTTTCAACCCCTGAATACGTGGTTCTGCAGAATTCACTCATTCTGCAGAATGACGTATATACAAATATTAGAACAACCTAAAGTAGCTGTTTACTATCACATGTCCCTGCAAAATTAAATAATTATAAACATTTCTACTTTCAACCCCTGAATACGTGGTTCTGTAGAATTCACTCATTCTGCAGAATGACGTATATACAAATATTAGAACAACCTAAAGTAGCTGTTTACTATCACATGTCCCTGCAAAATTTAATAATTATAAACATTTCCACTTTCAACCCCTGAATACGTGGTTCTGCAGAATTCACTCGTTCTGCAGAATGACGTATATACAAATATTAGAACAACCTAAAGTAGCTGTTTACTATCACATGTCCCTGCAAAATTAAATAATTATAAACATTTCCACTTTCTACCCCTGAATACGTTGTTCTGCAGAATTCACTCATTCTGCAGAATGACGTATATACAAATATTAGAACAACCTGAAGTAGCTGTTTACTATCACATGTCCCTACAAAATTTAATAATTATAAACATTTCCACTTTCAACCCCTAAATACGTGGTTCTGCAGAATGCATTCATTCTGCAGAATGACGTATATACAAATATTAGAACAACCTAAAGTAGCTGTTTACTATCACATGTCCCTGCAAAATTAAATAATTATAAACATTTCCACTTTCAACCCCTGAATACGTGGTTTTGCAGAATTCACTCATTCTGCAGAATGACGTATATACAAATATTTCAACAACCTGAAGTAGCTGTTTACTATCACATGTCCCTACAAAATTTAATAATTATAAACATTTCCACTTTCAACCCCTAAATACGTGATTCTGCAGAATGCATTCATTCTGTAGAATGACGTATATACAAATATTAGAACAACCTGAAGTAGCTGTTTACTATCACATGTCCCTGCAAAATTAAATAATTATAAACATTTCCACTTTCAACCCCTGAATACGTTCTTCTGTAGAATTCACTCATTCTGCAGAATGACGTATATACAAATATCAGAACAACCTGAAGTAGCTGTTTACTATCACATGTCCCTGCAAAATTAAATAATTATAAACATTTCCACTTTCAACCCCTGAATACGTGGTTTTGCAGAATTCACTCATTCTGCAGAATGACGTATATACAAATATTAGAACAACCTAAAGTAGCTGTTTACTATCACATGTCCCTGCAAAATTAAATAATTATAAACATTTCCACTTTCAACCCCTGAATACGTTGTTCTGTAGAATTCACTCATTCTGCAGAATGACGTATATACAAATATTAGAACAACCTAAAGTAGCTGTTTACTATCACATGTCCCTGCAAAATTAAATAATTATAAACATTTCCACTTTCAACCCCTGAATACGTTGTTCTGTAGAATTCACTCATTCTGCAGAATGACGTATATACAAATATTAGAACAACCTGAAGTAGCTGTTTACTATCACATGTCCCTGCAAAATTAAATAATTATAAACATTTCTACTTTCAACCCCTGAATACGTGGTTTTGCAGAATTCACTCATTCTGCAGAATGACGTATATACAAATATTAGAACAACCTAAAGTAGCTGTTTACTATCACATGTCCCTGCAAAATTAAATAATTATAAACATTTCCACTTTCAACCCCTGAATACGTTGTTCTGTAGAATTCACTCATTCTGCAGAATGACGTATATACAAATATTAGAACAACCTGAAGTAGCTGTTTACTATCACATGTCCCTGGAAAATTAAATAATTATAAACATTTCCACTTTCAACCCCTGAATACGTGGTTCTGCAGAATTCACTCATTCTGCAGAATGACGTATATACAAATATTAGAACAACCTAAAGTAGCTGTTTACTGTCACATGTCCCTGCAAAATTAAATAATTATAAACATTTCCACTTTCAACCCCTGAATACGTTGTTCTGCAGAATTCACTCATTCTGCAGAATGACGTATATACAAATATTAGAACAACCTGAAGTAGCTGTTTACTATCACATGTCCCTACAAAATTTAATAATTATAAACATTTCCACTTTCAACCCCTAAATACGTGGTTCTGCAGAATGCATGACGTATATACAAATATTAGAACAACCTAAAGTATCTGTTTACTATCACATGTCCCTGCAAAATTAAATAATTATAAACATTTCCACTTTCAACCCCTGAATACGTGGTTCTGTAGAATTCACTCATTCTGCAGAATGACGTATATACAAATATTAGAACAACCTAAAGTAGCTGTTTACTATCACATGTCCCTGCAAAATTTAATAATTATAAACATTTCCACTTTCAACCCCTAAATACGTGGTTCTGCAGAATGCATTCATTCTGCAGAATGACGGATATGCAAATATTAGAACAACCTAAAGTAGCTGTTTACTATCACATGTCCCTGCAAAATTTAATAATTATAAACATTTCCACTTTCAACCCCAAAATACGTGGTTCTGCAGAATTCACTCATTCTACAGAATGACGTATATACGAATATTAGAACAACCTGAAGTAGCTGTTTACTAGCTGTTTACTATCACATGTCCCTGTAAAATTTAATAATTATAAACATTTCCACTTTCAACCCCTGAATACGTGGTTTTGCAGAATTCACTCATTCTGCAGAATGACGTATATACAAATATTTGAACAACCTGAAGTAGCTGTTTACTATCACATGTCCCTACAAAATTTAATAATTATAAACATTTCCACTTTCAACCCCTAAATATGTGGTTCTACAGAATGCATTCATTCTCCAGAATGACGTATATACAAATATTAGAACAACCTAAAATAGCTGTTTACTATCACATGTCCCTGCAAAATTAAATAATTATAAACATTTCCACTTTCAACTCCTAAATACGTGGTTCTGCAAAATTCACTCATTCTGCAGAATGACGTATATACAAATATTAGAACAACCTAAAGTAGCTGTTTACTATCACATGTCCCTGCAAAATTAAATAATTATAAACATTTCCACTTTCAACCCCTGAATACGTTGTTCTGCAGAATTCACTCATTCTGCAGAATGACGTATATACAAATATTAGAACAACCTGAAGTAGCTGTTTACTATCACATGTCCCTACAAAATTTAATAATTATAAACATTTCCACTTTCAACCCCTAAATACGTGGTTCTGCAGAATGCATTCATTCTGCAGAATGACGTATATACAAATATTAGAACAACCTAAAGTAGCTGTTTACTATCACATGTCCCTGCAAAATTAAATAATTATAAACATTTCCACTTTCAACCCCAGAATACGTGGTTTTGCAGAATTCACTCATTCTGCAGAATGACGTATATACAAATATTTGAACAACCTGAAGTAGCTGTTTACTATCACATGTCCCTACAAAATTTAATAATTATAAACATTTCCACTTTCAACCCCTAAATACGTAGTTCTGCAGAATGCGCTCATTCTGCAGAATGACGTATATACAAATATTAGAACAACCTAAAGTAGCTGTTTACTATCACATGTGCCTGCAAAATTCAATAATTATAAACATTTCCACTTTCAACCCCGAAACACGTGGTTGTGCAGAATGACGGATATATCAATACTAGAACAACCTAGAGAAGCTGTTTACTATTATGTGTCCCTGCTAAATTCAATAATTATAAAAATTTCCACATTCAACCCCTAAATACGCCGTATTGCAGAATTGATTCATTCTGCAGAATGACGGATATATAAGTACTATAAAAAATTAGTGTAGCTGGTTACTATACATATTCCTGCGAAATTAAATGAATATATACACATCCACTTTCGATCCCTAAAAACGGCGTTCTGCATAATGCAGCTTCATCTGTCATTTGAAGACAAAATTATAAATGAATTTACAACATGTGGGGTACTATAAAACCCGACTAGAGCAGTTACGGTTTAGTTATATTTCATTTAACATTAGCTATATACCAATTTAAAGTAATAAATTTAAGCAAATTAAGATGAATATGACTATCATCATATTTCTGCAAAATACTTTTATTATGGCAGGGACACCGAAAATTTTAAATCATAGGTAGGTAGTACATAATTAAGACAATATTATATGTTTATTATTTTAATTTGTTTGGCATATATAGCATGTATAAAATTTGCCTTACTCTTTTTTCATTACGCCTATGCAGTCTAAATGAAACCAGTGTTCACACATATTGCAAAGGACTGCTTCTCCACCCGGTTTGTTGCAGTCATTGTGGAAGCAAATTTCTGATGATTCACCCCAATAATTATTTACTACGCCGGTTAAAAATCAAGAGTGCTGCCTTGTACTGGTAACTTTTCTGCTGTTATATTTCTAATTTTAATTTTCTCAATATTTCTTAATCGTTTTCGATCGAACTTTTACCTTTGTTGCCCTGCAATGTAAAGTTTTTTTTCTTGTTTTTCTTTTTTTTGAAAACATAACCAGGGATCGGTTCCATCATTTGTGGATGAAGTCCCCAATAACTTATTTGTCAGATAATTGCATAAAAACCGTAATATACAAACAATACAAAGTGATCATGTGAGAATGAACCAGCTGTTATCTTTTAACTTTTAAATTTAAAATGGAACGAACCATATTTTCTGTTTTAGAATGGTAGTACGTTGTTATATTAAAAAATATAATGGCGGACGTTTTAACTATGTAAGTTGAATGAAAAAAATCAAGCTTGTTAGACTTTGTTTTTTTTTTGTTCATAGAAGATGGTATTTTTTAAATAAATTCATTTATTCCATTTTGCCTTATAAAGTCATGTTTATTTCCTTGGACACGGACCATTAAAGTTGTTTTATAAACAATTTTATTCCGCTAGCGATTAATAGATATTTATACACCAAGTGAGCTAAGATAATGTTTATTCATGAGAAGAAAATCGATGAAGTACATTAAGCCAAAATTTAATAACAGTTGTATTACACTCGCGGTTAAAATGAATGTTTAACTCGCGGGATTCATTTAATCCGCATGTACAATAAATAACTATTATATGGCGTAACCTGGACTACCGACCTAATAAAACAAAATTTTACGCTCTCTTCATTTATTTTATATTTCGAATGTCCGACATTTTATTCTTTAATAATACAACGTATTACTTGTTTATTATTACCATTATAAAACAAATTCTGTATTTCAAAGTTAGTATTATATACTCCTTAACCAAAAGTAAAGAACGCTTCTTATCTTAATACATATTATTGCTCATATTGCGTGTAAAAAACTTGCTTATTTGAATATAATCGCTATCCGCATCATTAAAAGATACAATTGCTGGTTCATTTTCGCATGAGCTCTCTGTGTACATTATGTTCATTTTAAATGGACCACCATTGTTATCTCGAGAATTAGTGAAATGAGCTAACAATTTCTATTTATAAGACTTAAAAAATGAACAGAAAAAAATCCCCAGTAATTCTCAACATATGGAACCTAACTTTTTGATTTAAATAGGAACACATATTTTTTCTGTACTTACTCGCTAGATAATTTAATTCTGAATTCAAGGTTATAGATGATAAAATTCTACACCTAAATCGCCAATCATTTTTTATTTTGTGGGTTTTGGTTTATAAATAAACCGTTTTTAATAAGAAAAGGATCTGCGAATAATTCAAGGGTATTATTCTGACAGTTTAAACGTCATGCATTTATTTGTAATTTTGTGTCAATGGGGATTCCACTCATTTTTTTATTATGTGAAATAAAACCATTCAGTTTTGAAGCAATTCATAGTATTAAAAAAATCTTAATTGTACCTAGTTTAACAGTATTTTATTTTCGAGAAATCAGTATAACGTCACATTCCCCCTATACTAGTCTTTCTCACACACACACGCACACACACACACACACACACACACACACACACACACACACATAAACACACATAAACACACACAAACACACACACGCACGCACACACACACACACAAACACACACGCACACGCACGCACGCGCACACACACACACACTGCACTGAATACGCTACGAGAGCAAGATAACAATTATATGACGTCAATTTCCCCTTTTAGCAAATGTGAAATATCTCGTAAAGTATTTATTTAAAAAATGTTTTCATTGTTTTAACTATTATTTATTGAGTTAAAATGAATTTTTTTTGTTATGGTGGAATATCCCATTCTATAGCTATCACTAGAAATGAGCAATATACAGTGTGTCCCATTTAGAGGTGCCACCATTGGGATCTCGAGAACTATAAGAGATACGATGTCGGTTAAATAGAACTTTTTATGCGCCTTTGGGAGGCCATCTCAGATGTGCTTTTGTTTTTCCAAAAATTCTCATAGGGCACTAGATAATGACGAAAAACTGAATATTGTTGATTTTTTCTTTTTAAAATAACTTCTAAACTATTAGTAATTAAGAAAAACATTTCAAATATAAAAGATAGATATTTTTATTAGCTAACCAGTGGCGTGCGAAATAAATTTTTATATCTGCAAGTTTTCGAGATATAACACAAACTTATATTTTTTTAAATGGAACCCATATCTGATTTTAGTCTCAAAAAAATCATTATTTTTTTTTTCTTTTCAACGATGTAAGGGTTATTATGTTTTATATTTGTTTTGCCTCCAAAATTATTATTTTTTCCTTATTTTGTATTAAATTTATAATTATTTTGAAAATATTGGTAGATTTCTATTTAGAAATACTCCTTGTATTTAAATAATTTATTTCGTTAGAAAATTTTGCTTAAAACTCGTATCAAATTAATTTTTATATTTTGTATCTGGTCGCCCTTGGCACATTATAGTGTAATTTGTAATTATGAGTCTAGAATGAAAATATTAAGTAATAAAGGCATAAAACAAATTATTTCGATCAAATGCAAAATAATTAATAAAAATAATAATGTTTTTTTGGGAAATAATAAGAAAGTTCAGGAAATTAAAAAGAAAAATAAATTTTAGGAGCAAAACAAATATAAAACATAATAACTCTTACATCATTGAAAAGAGAAAAAAATAATGATTTTTATGAGACTAAAATCAGATATAGGTTCCATTTAAAAAAATATAAGTTTATGTTATATCTCAAAAACTTACAGATATAAAAATTTATTTCGTACGCCACTGGTTAGCTAATAAAAATATCTATCTTTTATAGTTGAAATGGTTTTCTTAATTACTAATAGTTTAGAAGTTATTTGAAAAAGAAAAAATCAACAATATTCAGTTTTTCGTCATTATCTAGTGCCCTATGAGAATTTTTGGAAAAACAAAAGCACATCTGAGAGGGCCTCCCAAAGGCGCATAAAAAGTTCCATTTAACCGACATCGTATCTCTTATAGTTCTCGAGATCCCAATGGTGGCACCTTTAAATGGGACACACTGTATATATGTGAAGGCGCGACGATCCACCCTTAATAACTTTGAAAAGAATTGTGATATACATACCCGGTTTACTCTAAATGTTTTAACATCTAGGGGGTTACATTTTATTAATATTTTTGTTTTTTTTTATTTACTAATCGCACCCCCACCACTTTCAACTTTTAAATCTTAAAAGTGAATATACACTTTGTGACATATCAAATGAGAGCTCTTGAAAAATGCTATACAGGCATGTCAATATATTTGAATAAACCGTTTTAAAGTTATAAACAATAATTAATCTTAATATAATTTAAAACCTTATAACAAATGCTCAAATTAAGCGCCATTTACACATAAACAATGTTACAATCTATCACTAAATGCTATTTGCACCCGCCGAAATGTTTCTTCTGGAATTGCTTGATACTCTTTTTTAAGTCTATTTTCTAAATCTTGGAGATTAACAGGTGTAGTTTTATAAATAATTGATTTTAAATATCCCCAAAGAAAAAAATCGTTGGGACCTAGCGGGCGAATCAATCGACCCCCTTCAACAAATCCATTGTTTTTTTTATCATTTCCATAGCACTGCATGCATTAAAATACTATAAACTATTGTTTCTAACTTTAAAACGGTTTATTCAAATATCAATAGCATTTTTAAGAGCTTTCTTTTTATATGTCACAAGGGGTATATTGCCATTTAAGATTTAAAAGTTGGTAGTGGTGGGGCTGAGATTAGTGAATTCAAAAAAATAAAAATATTAGTAAAATGTGGCCCCCTAGATGTTAAAACAATTAGTATGAACCGGGTATGTTTATCACAATTCGATTCAAAGTTATTAAGGGTGGATCGTTTTAAACGCGCCACCGGTATATATAATAGCAGATGGCGCTTGAGAGTCGACCGTTTTTACATGCATTAAATAAATTATTTAAATTCGTGAAACTAAACATTGTCAGTAATAAAAAAATTTTATCTGCAAAATGTACGAGTCCTGGACATTAGAAATTACATCAAAACATGGTTAAATATCACTTAATTCTGTCGATTTGATTTGATAATTGAAAGCTGACAAGTGATATTCTTTTGCTTTTGTGAACTAGGTTAGTATTCTGACCAATCAAAGGACAGAATTTATAACCCTATCTAAACCAACGCTATTTTCTTACGTCAAATGAAGTCTAGTTACAAATTCGGCTTTACAGTTTACAAAACGTGCAAAATAAAATTTAATTAGTGATTTAGATGTACAATTTTATTATCTACAACCTTTATATATACCCGGCATATATTTTTCTCCAAAAATCATTATATTATATGAGGGTATGAACTATGTTGTCGCCCGTGTGCTAATGCTAACTTTTTCAATCAAAATTATATATCATTGGAATATATGTATACGTTGTTGCTTGCCTTGTCACTCCTAACCAAGTGTCTCCCGTGTGCGACGCACACATCGCACCTGTGACGGCGCGCAGGCGCGCTCCTAGATTCAGAATTCAATTATTCTCTAGCGAATAAACGAATAAAAATATATGTTGACAGATAAGTTACCCGAAATTTCATTCGAAATTGGTGAAACCGGCCTTAGTTTATACCTGCAATTTTCTGGTTTTCCATGTAAAACAATAATTTTTCTTTTACGTGTTGCCGGTAGTCGGACATATCATTATTATTTGCATATTCTGCGTATTTTGCATCGCGTCTAATTAAAATTTCTGCAAACATACAACAAAACATGCCACAGTCGTATGCATTGTTTTGCAATGGTGTATCTTTCGGCTCAAATATTTTCCACATAAAACGTTTGCTGCTGCTATGAAATTTTTGAAAACCTTCGTATAATCTAATTATATGTCCAACATGTTTTTTTGGTAGTTCAAAATGCAAGCTGTCTAAATATATTATTATTTTCATCCGCCGTAAAACTATAATAAGAGAACAATGTCCATTAAAAGTCAGTGGAAAAATTGTAATGTCATTGTCTGCTATTTTGTAAGCTAAAAATTGATTTAAGCCATTTTCAAATAACTCGTCGTCTTCATATGAATTTAAATGATTTAATACTGTGCTGTCGGCGGCATAAATTTTCACATTATGATTTTGCTTTTCTTCAAAAATTATAAGAGGTAAATATGTGTCTAAAATAGATTCACAAATTAATAAATCTTTAACAGTACTCGTTTGAGTTGCTACTACATTTTCTAAATGACTGGGGTATATAGAATTGCCAAAAATTAAAAATTCTTTGTTCTTTTTAAATTTTTCTGAAAATGTTTTGTATATATCCATTTGGTTAGTTTCCCCTTCGTCAGACATCATTTTTTCGGGGGCAGACGTAATTATCTTATTTTTCTCTCTAAATGTTTCATATGTTGTCGAACTTGAATTTTCTTCATTTTCTAAACAATCATCCATTTTATTTTCAACTGAGGAATAAAATCTTTTCTTCACAGCACCAGATTTGAACAAAGTTGGGACTAGGTAAGTAGTGGACTTAATTTCTCTAGAAGCTTTCTGCTTTATAATAGAATCATCCGCTGCTTCTATAATTACAGGGAGAGTCTTTTGTAATATTTCGTCTCCTCCTTTTCTTCCAGATCTATAATAATTAAGACATCATGAATGGTACCACAAGCCTTGTTTTAAGAAAATGCTGTTTTAAAAAAATGTCAAATTTCATTCTTTAATAATAATACTAATAATAATAATAACAATAATAATAATAATAATAAATATCAAATTTATCAAAATATGATTTTAGAGCAGAACGCAGTTTGTATCAAACAAATATTTTTTTAAAAAATCATTTTTTACACATAAGGCTGAAATTATATATTGAAATTTGAATTTGGCAATCAGCGTTTAAGTTAAAACAAGGCTTGTAGTATCGGCTCATATATCTAAGTTCGTAATACTTTACAATTTTTATATAATAAGAGCAAAACATAAACAAATCTTGCAGAGAATTATATTTTCTATATTTGTAATAATGAAAATAAAAATTAAACCTAGGTTTTTGATGAAAAACTTCTGAGAACCACTTCCGATTAATAAATTTCAGCCAAAAACTAATCAACTCTTACAAATAATATAGGACTCTTAAATAAACTCGTATAGTTTCAATTTTTTCGTATTTACAGAATATGATATGTAGTTCTTACAGGACCACGCAGTACATAAATACAAATACACGGACAGACATTAGTAGTTAATACACCGTAATGTAACATAACATAACGTAAAAATAATTGAAAAGTTTTATAGTATTAAATTAAAAATTAAATTATTAAAAATTAGTAACTGACTTGATAAATATATATATATATATTCTTTATAATTCAATTTGGATTTATCGTTAAATAATATATATTTTTTTAAAAGATATACTTACGTTTTTGTTTTGCACATACTCGAATATAGTCGATTTCGTAACCGTAACCATGAAGCAGGATATATAGTTCGCAAAAGAGGCATTTTTTTTCGCTTTTCGCCACGAAGCGAAAATTTGGTAGCATGCGTGTCTCAAAATATTCGCCTGCAAGCGTACGACTTGAAGCGAAAGTATCAAAGTAACGTCATTATTTTGCCACAGTTCTATTCAAAGCCAATTTATATATAAATTATACATTTATTATATACTAGTGTCATAATATTTTTTATTTTAATAGTATAAAATCCAATAATTTCCGAATCAAAAAACCAATATAGAATTCTAAAGTGCGTGCTACCACTGTGCTACCAAGATTCGTAAAAGTAAAATCGTATTCGCCTGCTTTCTATGATAGAATTCTAAAGTGCGTGCTACCACTACAGGTTCTCTTGACTGACATAACTGACTCATGTTTTCGCTGTCGAAGTGTCAGCATCGGTTTATCGAATTCTGTGTATTCCTATTTGCGATTCAGTTTTGTTGATTATTAAGTACTTTTGTTGTTTGTTTAGTGCTTTTTGTTGTTCATTGTTCTTTTTGTTTCTTAAGATCTTTTTGTTTGGTAAATATTTTTTGTTGTTTTTTAAATATTTTTGTTGTTTCTTTCTTTTGTTCGTGAACGATCTGAGTCGTGAATCATGGCAATGCAAAAGAAAATTTCTCCAATTTTATAAACAAAGTAAAAATTTTAGTGAATGAAAATATTGTTGTTGTCATAAATTAGATTTGAGCAAAGTTATTATAAGAATAATTACAAAACATATAACAAATGATATATTTACTTATACCCAGCATAATTTATATGAGGAGTGCCTAGAATTTTATGTAAGATTTTTGTTTTTTAATTATACCCAACACATTAATTATGTTTTAGCTGGAAAAAATTTTAAAGAAAAATCAAATGACATTGTAATCCAGAATGCTATAAATTATTTTTTTAAAAAAGAGGTATAATAATAAATAAATTAAATGAACAGTTTTTAATTTGTTTCCTTTTTCCTCTGACTGAAATTCTATTTTAATCAAATAACAGTAGTACATCCATAATTCATTTACAAAACTTTATTTTTCGGCGCGTCCGCAAGGCGCGGTAGTTGAACATCTAAACTGCTTGCGTTTCTTCATAGAGTGCGCCTTCTATAGGTCAGTATCTCTCTATTTTCTATGGACATAACATAGCACGAGCTATGTGGCCCGACCTTGGTTATAGTTTCAAATTTAGTTGTTATTCGATATTTATTATTTAAAATATACATATTGCATTACTCCAAAATAAATTACTTTTATTTAACATAAATATTAATTACAAAACTAAATCAATATTATTATTATTATTATTATTATCGTTTAAAACGAACTTAAATTTGTATTTACGTATTTGCGAATATTTTCCTTCTATATATATGTATATATTAGGGACGTCAATGGAGATCAAAAAAGACCTTTGCCTTACAAAAGGTGGGGAAAAAACGATTTTAACATCTGTTATTTGGGTCGAGACAGAGATAAAAAATTCAAATTTGTGACCTTGGGGAGGCTCGGCGTGAGCCGTCCTCTTGGATCAAAGATGTAAAAAACGAGTTTTTCGATATTATCTCGAAAACAGTGGCCCGTATCAAAACTTTACAAGAATACAAAATTAAAATTCGTTATTTTTTGTACAAAAAGAATTCTTACATTTTTTACCTAGGGTGAACTCTCAAAGAGGTATGTTCAAAAATAAGTAACCAGAACAACAATTTATGAAAGAATATTTAATCACTCAAAATATACACAATATTAAGTTTCTAATACAAAAAGCCGGTATTATAAACGTCCAGTTAAATTTAGTTCCAAAGTAAATTTAATAAAGTGAACATATTCGAATCAATTTCTATGTTCTTATGACATTTGTATCATTGCTGTCAAAAATTCGCGTTGAATTTGTTCATTTAATTAAATTTACTATGGAATTAAATTTATATACTTAGTTTATATATTTAGTTTATAATACCGGCACTTAGTCTAATAGATTTTGTTATTTATAATAGTTTACATTCGTTGTGGCATCAAAAGAAGTAAATTATCGATGATTTTGAAATAATTTTTACCCACGCTTTGTCACAAATTCATCAACCACTCCGACCCGGTTAAAGAGATGAAACCGCGGTTTGAAAATTTTAATTCAGCTATATTAAATGATTTTTGCTCCGATGAGTGGTTCGCGAATTATTAACAATTTTAACTTATACGAAATTTCTTTAAAATTTGAAACATCTGCACATCGGTTTATTTTTCATTTTTTCATTGGAAAATTTAACAAGTATTAAATCCGCAAATTTCAGATAAATATTTATCCAAAAATCCGTGGAAATGCTGACCGAAGCAACAAATGTGTATTTGGCTGCTTACTAGTTCTCTAATAAGAGCGAAACGCGTGTCTACAGCTGCAGTTGAGCGATTACCCTACGATCATTTTTTTTCTAGTACATTATATATATATATATATATATATATATATATATATATATATATAAAGTGTACAACGCTTAAATTGTGGTAGAACGACCCCATAGATAGTAAATCTGGCAATATTTTTTGTCTAACATGCTTCCTACAAGAAGTGAAGGCCTTTAAAACTGACCAATCACGTCATAGTTCAAAATTTTGTAAGAAAGTAAAAATCAATGACCCGTACCACGATCACGGTTTTAAATTGTGGTGTTTGGGTATATTAGTTAAAACCTTGACGACGACTTGACACATACTTTAGGGTTATAAACAAAAATCAGTGATGCCACTATACTGATTAAACCGAAAATGCACTGACAGGCATATTCAATACATTTGGCTTCAATATTGTAAATAATTTATCTTACAAACAAGTCAAAAGACAAAACATATTAAAATATTGAAGCCAAATGTTTTAAATATGCCTATCAGTACATTTTCGATTTAATGAGTATAGTGGCATGATTGATTTTCTTTATAACCCTGAAGTTTGTGTCAAATCGTTAGCACGGTTCTAGCTAACACCGATGTTAGAACTGTGATCGTGGTACGAGCCAATGTGTTTTCTGGAAAAACTCTTGATTGTCAAATCTGACGTTAATCGTTTTTTGAATACAATTTATATTGTTTTTTTGATATTCTCAAAATGCCATTTACCTTCCCCAGTACCAGTATTATAAAATAGTCGTGCTGCCGCAAGACGGTACAGAGAGTTATTTCCAAATAGACGCCAATGATCTTATATGTCATTTGTGACAGGTGTGACATTTTTTTCGAGAGAACACAATGGCTGGTAGCACAAGCGTGGTTCTAACACCGGTGTTAGCTAGAACCATGTCAACGACTTGACACATACTTCAGGTTTGTTAAGAAAACAAGTGTTGCCAATATATTGACCAAGTAGAAAATTTACTGACAGCCATATTCAATAAATAAGAAGAAATTAACTCACTCGCCCTTGTGGGCTCGTGAGCTAAACTTTCTTCTCATGAATAAACATTACCTTAGCTCACTTGGTGTGTAAATATCTATTAATATGATTTGTTTTATAACTTGTTTCTAGGAAAAACAGTTTTAAATAATGAGGTCAAATTTATTGAACATGGCTGTCAGTACATTTTCGACTTAATTCAGTATATTGGCAACTCTTATTTTGTTAACAACCCTGAAGTATGTGCCAAGTCATTGACACAGTTCTAGTTAATACCGGTGTTAGAACCACGCTTGTGCTACTAGTTATTGATTTTTACTTGTTTACAAAATTTTGAAATATGACACGTGATTGGTCAGTCTAGATTTATTATCTATGGGGTCTGGTAAAATGCTCATGTTGCTGTAAGTTATGCTATGTAAACTATAAATCTAGCTGAAGATGTACAATTTGATTATATACTATTGCTGCAATTCTGGGCACACTCGTAACGTTAGATACGATATCTGTAAGACTTGGAAATCACTACGATCAAAAATGCAATGAGGTCATGCAAAAAAAATAATTGTACCTTTTTTTTCTGTTTAAATCGAAAAAGGATAGTCTAATTCATCAATCAGTATGATTAAATTATTTTTTATTTATATTTTTTGTTGTATAAAATCGTTTTAAAGTATGGTATTTTTAAAAAGTTGCAAAAACCAGCCATGTTTTGTCGTCACAACGTTACGAATGAAGTTCAGACTCATTTCAAACAGACACATAATTTCTAAAAGAAAAATATATATAAACTATAAATTGAGGATTACATATCTAAATATGCTATATTATATTAATATAATATCGTTCTAGTTATTTTTATAATTATAATTTTCATTTGGCGTGAAGTTATCTATGTTACGTCAGATGTTTCGTGCACTTTTGAAACTTTGAATTAGCGGTAGAAGGTTATAAACGCATATGAGACATTGAATATATTCCAGAATATTATTTTATTCTTTATTTTGGCACGAAACAACGTTCCATCGACATGTTTACTTTCATAAATTTTAGGTTATCTTCAAATGTCACTTTGACGTTTAAGACAATAATATGTGAAAATCAAAATGGTCGTGCTTCTCACTCTGTGACGTCAATCGACAAGGGACGAAGCGGGGGTCTTCAGCCGTATTTTAAAGAATGTCATTTTCAATTACAATTTTTTCATGATTAAAGATCGATTTGAGGAAAAATAAAAAATACGGGTCTATTATTTTTCACTACTCTATCGATTAAAATTATAAAAAAAAGTCGTGCATGACCTCATTCTGACGCATATCGTAACAAACGAGTACTCGTAAATCGTTCCGATTTCTTGTAAATATTTACTGTCAATTATTACTTGTCTGTAGGAAACGCAAAATATTTTAAATTGTGTGTATGTCGGTTATATATATATATATATATATATATATATAAATGGACAACATTCAACAAATTTTATATATAGGGGCTCTTTTAGAAGAACATTTAAATAGGTAAATTCTTTTTTGGTGTAATTTGCATAAAATAATATTTTTCCTGTGATAATATAGAAACTGTGTAAGTTCGCAAAAAAATATTTATTGGGTTGTAAAGTAAATGTACTCATATAATAAGAATAAATAGGTATTATAAAACTTACCTCATTTTTTATTTGAAAATTTAGATTTTTTCAAATAATATAAATGTCTTTTATGACAATGACATAAAAACACTTAGAAGAAAATCTGTTGTGGCCAGCACAAGACCTCTCGCCATTTCCATATTAGGCTATATAAGTATTGAATTGTACTTCGCTTTCGAACCGTCGTTTTATAACAAAATCATACAGAACATTACCCAAATATTGTTTTTTACTATATTCAGCACATGTCTTCTGCACACATATAATTCAAATTATATCTATTTTTCATTGTATGAAGAAGTTTCTACATGTCAAATGTTGTTCCAATTCATTAACCACATTGGCGGTATATCTGATAGATATATGCATTTTACCACAATTTTACCTATAATTTCAAATATTTAATTAATAAAACAATAAGAAAAGTTAAATATACTTCCCAGAAAAAGCTGTCAGAATGTCACTAAAACTGTCGATATTTGACAAGGACATGTGTCATGTTATAAACATTGGAATTTGTCAACTGGTTTCCTTAGTGCCTTGGCCTCTGCGATTAGTTTACTCTATAAATTATAGAGTCTTTATCTCTAAATCTATACAAGATATAATAAAAATTTTAAGTGTATTAGATGGAGAATTTTATGTTCTTCAATATTTAATAAAAAAAACTCCCAAAAAATTATATTTAGAAGATTTTTTCTAAGAAACTACTACCGGTTGTTCAATTGTTACCAAAACCTTTTCAGCTCTTCCCAGGATTGTCAGATTGAGGAAACTGCAGTTAAATATTTTTTAAGTCTTATAGTTTTTGAGGAATCGTGACTACAACATCCAGACATACATACATACATACATACATACATACATACATACATACATACATACATACATACACACACACACATACACACATCTACACACTCACACACACAGACATCATTCTAAAAATGTTATAATCTGATTCTAGGGACCTTAAATCGTGCTTATTCAATAAAATCTGGATATGCGAATTTTAGCATGAATCCAATACCTCTCTTAGCGAGAGGTAAAAATTTAAGGAAAGGCTACTTCAAAATTTTCGATACTTCAAATTTTGTTTTTCAACCGTAACGATCCTTACGATAGACTCGTAACTAAGAAATTTACAAATTTGAGCTCAGAATTGCATTTTTTGTAAATTTATAACGATTCGTTTCGAGTCAATCGGTAGCTACGACATTACGTAGTTACGAGTTTACGAGCGATGGGTACAGAATTGCAGCACAAATATTATTACGTTACGATACGTTATATTGTGTTTCATAACTAGTCTATAAAATGTATATGTTTATTATGTCACGTTATGTTATGTAAACTATAAATCCAGCTTTATCGTTTAAATTTTAAAATCTGGTTATAAGAAACTGAATTCACTGATGCCCGTATTCATAAACACTCGTAAATATTTGGAACGGTTCGTTATAATTTTTATCCAATAAAAGCAGTCGACATTAAAAGAAAAATCGAAATTTTATTTTCAAGTTTGATTCTATTTCTCAAAAATTATAAGGAACCGTTTTGAAACTTTGCGAGTGTTTATGAATATGGGTATAAATGTTCTATTTAAATTAAAGTACAAAATAGAGTTTACCTGTAACCACGTTTTCGTTTCATAATCTTCGATAATTTGGCAGTTTTATAGTCTTGCTCGTCTTTACCCACTGACAAAAAAGCCGCTTTAATATGATAGCATTTCCGCTTTGCCAAACAGGTACAAGTTGGTTTTGGAAATATAGTGACCAAATAATTTTGTCTTTTTTTAGATTTTATAAGAAACACTTGTTCTTCGGGTAGTAATTTAACTTTTCCTTCCATTACTAATGATTTTGCTAAACTATAATTGGTAAATGGGATTTCATCATCTCTTTTGAGTTTGCATTTATAATCTTTGTTTTCAAAGATATACGGTAAATCTTCCAAGTTATATTTTTGCTCTTGCCACTGTATATCTGTTGCATTCTTTAGAAGATGGGAGTATTTTTCCAATAAACGATAAAGATAGAGCAAGAATTTGAGCGTTCACTTCTTTCCTTTTCATAAACCTTTTTAATACAGCATTAAAGCTTTCTGCTGAATTTATTGTAACACCACTTCCGGGAGAATATATATCATACTGTAAAAGTATATATTTGGTCGAAGTCATAATATCAGTTCTAAGGTAAGTATCATAATACACTCTAAAGTTTTCACTCCACTGTTCTTTCATAACATGTTCCTTGTTAATGAACTCTTTTTCATCTGTACTGTCTAGCAAGTTCCAAATATGAGACACATAGGTTTCTATGTCTGCTTCTTCACATTTCTTTTTCTTCAACCAGAATTGGACGTCTCGTTGTATATGATTCCAGCAAAACACATGTTTCGCATTTGGAATATTTTTGGTTATGCCGGAAATAATAGATTTTTCTCTATCTGTGACAATAGGGCAATTTTTGATTCGCGGATATTCACGACAAAACCAATAGAAAAAGTTTTCGTGTATTTCTTTTGTTTTATTATGATGTGTAATATATGCCAGTGGAATGACGGGTTTAGAAGAAAATACCACATGTTGAAAAGACAAAACTGACAGATAGAAATCGCCGAGTTGAAAAGTTGTATCATAAAATAATGTGCACTGAATAGTGTCGCAAGCTTGAGAAAACATTATGTATGCTTCTTGTTGTGCAAGAATAGTATAAAATTCGGGTAACAAGTCCATTTTTACCTTCCGGAAGGTATTGTCTTTGGTCAAAAAATTCGTTGGTGAGTTTTTAATGAATAAGTACGTTTTAGGGTCCCTACAATACGAATATACCATTTTAAAGATGATGTCTGTATGTGTGTGTGTGTGTGTGTGTGTGTGTGTGTGTCCGTGTGTGTGTGTGTGTGTCCGTGTGTGTGTGTGTCCGTGTGTGTGTGTGTCCGTGTGTGACAAATTTTTCTCCGACGATAACTCCAATACTACAATTCTAAAAATTATAATTCTTTCGTATTCCTCTTCTGTACATCCATATGAAGAGTTGATTAGATTTTGGTTATGATCGATCCACCGGAAGTACCCTTATTTGAAGTTTTTAACAGTTTTTCTTAAAAAAACGCAGTTAAATATTATTTTTTGACATTTTGTTATTATATATATTTAAAAAAATACTCTTCTCTATACAGTTTGATTATACATTTGCCTTCATATTCAATAGATGTAAATTTAAAGCATTATAAAGAAATTAATTTTCAAAAATTAGTCAGCTTTGTTATTTATCATGGAAACAGCTGACATAATTATTCAAAAAAATTTAATTGATAGATGTCAGTTGCAAGTGCAAAACTAAATATGGAAAAATGTATAGGATCTAAAATTGGTATGCCATAGTGTTGCTCGCGAGTGACACGCAGAGAAAGGCCAAAGAGAAGATGGAAGGACATTACTTAGTGTAGTTTATGTTATAATTTTATTGGATTTATAGAACCTTTTCAAATGAACTTTTGGTATGGAATTTGTAAAAAATAGTATGTGTTTCTATATGATATAATAATAATAACTTTATTGACCAGAGTCAACGGCGGGGTTCAGCCAAAGGCTGATCTTCCACCCAACCCGTACATGTAAATTACAAAAAATAATAAAAAAGTCAACATAAATACATAATATGAAAGTATATCACAATATGTCAAATAAGAAGATAAATTTACATAATAATTTAATATATAATATTATATAGAATCTGTTCCAAGGACCTTTTGGTATGGGATTTGTACAAAATATATCGAATTGACGGAAGGTCTTGTGCTGGCCACAACAGATTTTTTTAATATAATCTAATTCATCCTGCAATGAGTACTATCCAATTATATCATCAGAAGATAAAAGTTTTCTTTCTCGTTCTTTTATTATACTATTTCGCTCTTGGACATAATCTCTGGGCAGCAAAACTGGAGATAACGCTGGATGCACATTCTCCATTGTCAAGTTTTTATAAACACGATGTGGTTCTTTATTCAATTCGTTCTTTTGTTTTAAAATTTGCGACTTTGCCGTCATTACATATTCACTATTTACAGTATCTTTTGCTTTCTTTTGATTTCCATGAGGCGTGGGCCTAACACCTTGCAAACATCCAGTGTAGTGTAATAATGTCAAATCAGCATATTTATCTTTTTTTGTTAGAAAATACAATATATGCTCTTTTTTGAAATTTATTGTTCATTATAGAATGAAAATAATGGCAAATAAGCTGAGGTTCCGAACGAGATGGCAAATTTTTGAAGCCCAAATTTCTCCACCGATATTGGTCAGCTTTCCAGTCTTTCTGATGTTTACTATATACTATAAAAATTTCTCCAGGTTTTGGTTTTACTGGAGGATGAGAACAGCATTTAGTAATGTCTGCATTTTGTAACATATTGTAATCATATACCTATTAACTAATATATTGCGGATCCTTTGCTTTTCTTGAAGGAAACACTGTGAAATGGAAATATCATTTCTGCATAAGTCTATCTCACACAAACGCCCAACCGCGAATTATGCGCAAGCTTGGAAACTTGACTACTATTGGCTAACGAGAAAATCATGATCACTTTTTGCGAATCACAGAGTTCTGTTTATTAACGGCTAGCGCGAGAAATTTTAAATTTAAATTTGAGAAATTAAACAATGTACCTACCATTTATTTTGTATGTAAATTCTTGAATATAAATATTAGTAATAATAAAAAACATTGTCATATTCTAGTGCTCAATTTGAATTAAATAATTTACTTTGTTGTACTGTAAAAATAATAGGAATACAATCTGGTCAGGATTAATTTATTTAGGTGACAATAAATTACTGTATGAAACACAAAGCAAATGCTTTCGAAGTGCAACTACAAACAGAAATGAAATCATACGTCAAAGTAAAACCATGTGCTCGCTGCATCACCAGGGCAGCGTTCCAAAACCTAGAATACCGAGTTTTGGCGTAGAGTATGATGTGTTTTGTTTTGGAACGAATGAGAGTTTTGTTGAAGTAAAAAATTGAAACTAAATTAAAAATAATTTTAAAAAACTAACAAAACTACTTATAATTACAACATTAATGTCAAGCCCGTAATAAAAGCGCTTTTAAGGAGCACTCTCCTTAATATAATGTGAAAGTACGCTCCATAAAAGCGCTTTTATTATAAAAGTATGCTCGTAATACACGCCAACGTATTTACTTATGTTTATTTTCAACAAAAAGCATGTGTTCTTTCTCAAGAAGGCAAATTACTTTCATATGTTGTGAATCGTGAGCATCTACGTTTGAAAATATTGTGGATTTTGGAACGCAGCCCAGCCAGCGACGCCGTCAACGTTAGCCAATAGTAGTCAAGGTTTCCAAGCTTGCGCATAATTCGAAGTTGGGCGTTTGTGTGAGATAGACTTATGCAGAAATGATATTTCCATTTCACAGTGTTTCCTTCAGCTACTCTTATGGGAAAGATACGAGCATTAGCAATATATTAGTTAATAGGTATATGATTGTAATAGTCGCTTACGGACAACCAATTGTCAGAATGGCAATAAACTTTATTAATATCCATTATAAATTATTTCAAGTGCCAAAAAATTAACACAACTGTTCTTTAATGAGTTCTTTGTTTATAATTGTCTTTGAAAGTCAAAAAAATATTATACAAAAGAAAAGTAAAATATACAATACGAAAAAGTAAATATTTTTTAAAGTATAAATAAATATGTACATGCACGTTACAGAAACCCACTACTGAACACAGAACTGAACCACTGAACTAACTGAACAACTGAACTAACTGAACTTTATACACCAATACACCTCTCTACATACATATGCGCCACGGCCACTTACATGAACAGTGAGAATACACAGTGTACTACAGGCGGTTGACTTTCCGCCTAACAAAGGTAAAGGAGCTACATCTATAGTTAGAAAAAAATTTTCGGGTCCAGCAAAAAAACTATAAATATCGTAATTATGACAAAGCAGCATATCGCTCACTGCTTGCATTATAACATTGGGTGTCAACGGGCTATTATTTGCGTCGCTCTGTTGAAATGAACACATGTTCTGTATAGTACAACATAGTAAAATAATCTTACTGTTCCTTTAACATAAGAGTATATTAAAGAACAAGTTTTATAAGTGTTTTTTTTTTGCACTCGTCAAAATTTAGTAAACGAGACTTGGTGAGTTTTCTAATTGACAAGTGCGAAAAAAAGTCTTATAAAATGAGTTCTTTATACTATTTTTTATAATTTTGCGCCTTCTATACAAAAATATTTTTAAAAAATTGTTAATATTAAACCGAGTTAATTTAGGGAAATTTGTAAGTGAAATGTTGTACTTGGTAACACTGAATTGGCCACATTTAATTATTATTTAAAAGTTAATGTCATTTCATATTTACGAACAAATTTAAGTGCATTGAAAATTAAAAAAATGTAAAAAATTTAAGGGTATTTAGTGTATGAAATCAATTGCACTCTGCATGAGCTACGTAATATAGCTCAGACCACTGTAAATAATCTACTTCCTAAAAAATCAATTAACTAAATATAAATTATGTAAAAAAGGTTAAATGCCATCTAGTACCAACCTTGTTAAACAAAAAATTGCGTATCGAAATGAATGCCATTACGATACATAATTGCGTATCGTAATGTCTTCATTATGAACGCAAAATCTAAAAATGCTATTTTTGTTTGAAATAATTTCTTATGAGAATGAAAACTGTAGTTCCAAAAATTATATCAAACAAAAATAGCATACATGTTAAAAGAAAAGTAAGATTATTTTACTATACAGAGCACGCAGGTAGGAGTACCAGGCGATGCATGTCTTCATTCGAATAGAGCGGCGCAAATAATGGCCTGTTTTGTATCTAATATTATAAAGCATACAGTAAGCGATATGCCGCTTTGTCATAATTATGATATTTATAGTTTTGCTGGACTCCATACAGAGTCAATTTTTCTGACTATACATATTGCACTGATGCTAAAAATCAAAAATTAAAATTTTAATAAATACGATTAACACATTTTAAAATCCGTATAATCAGTTTTCATCATTTTACCTCTCACTAAGAGAGGTATTGGAATCATGCTAAATTTCATATATCCAGATTTTAGTGGATAAGCACGTGTGTGTGTGTGTGTGTGTGTGTATGTGTGAGTGTGTGTGTGTATGTGTGAGTGTGTGCGCGGGTGAGAGCGTGGGCGCGCGCGTGTGTGTGTACGTGCGTGCGTGCGTGCGAGCGCGCGCGCGCTTGTTTGTTTGTGTGTGTGAAAGTGGAAATGTTTATAATTATCGAATTTTGCAGGGACATGTGATAATAAACAGCTACTTTAGGTTGTTCTAATATTTGTATATCTGTCATTCTGCAGAATGAGTGAATTCTGCAGAACAACGTATTTAGGGGTAAAAAGTGGAAATATTCATACTTAATTACTTAATCCTGCACCTTTCTACCCTCACGGGTGTAAGGCGGGAAATATTCATAATTATTTAATTTTGTAGGGACATGTGATAGTAAATAGCTACTTTAGGTTGTTCTAATATTTGTATATCCGTCATTCTGCAGAATGAGTGAATTCTGCAGAACAACGTATTTAGGGGTTGGAAATAGAAATGTTCATAATTATTTAATATTGCAGAGACATGTGATAGTAAAAAGCTACTTTAGGTTGTTTTAATATTTGTATATCCGTCATTCTGCAGAATGAGTCAATTTTGCAGAACGACGTATTCAGGGGTTGAAAGTGGAAATTTTTATAATTATTGAATTTAGCAGGGACATGTGATAGTAAACAGCTACTTTAGGTTGTTCTAATATTTATATATCCGTCATTCTGCAGAATGAGTCAATTCTGCAGAACAACGTATTTAGGGGTTGGAAATAGAAATGTTCATAATTATTTAATTTAGCAGGGACATGTGAAAGTAAACAGGTACTCTAGGTTGTTCTGATATTTATATTTTGGTCATTCTGCAGAATCAGTCAATACTGCTTAATCACGTAATCTGTCCAGGGGTTGAAAATGAAAAAATGCCTATTCAGATCACCTGTTAGTAAATAACATGAAAATTTTGTTTGTGAAGAATAAATTCATTATTTTACTGTCATTCTGCAAAATGTTATTCATTCTACAGAACAGACCTATTCTGCAAATTATGCATACCCCATTATATTATAATTCATTTGACATTTCATTTCGATGCAATATTGTTAATTTAAGCCGAGTTTAATATTTAAGTTACGTTGGTGCAAACGGCCATAAGTAACTCTATATCTATTGAATATGAAGGAAAATGTATACTCAAACCGTATAGAGAATTATATTCTATCGTATTGATAATCACATAAAATGTCAAAAAATTGGTATTTAATTTGATTGATGGTTGACGTTTATAAACAATTTATGAAAAGCAAAGAAAAAACAATTGTCGTAGCTATTGTTATGAATTAACAGAAATTTTTATATGGATCTATTAATTCTGAATAACTGCCGTAAATAAAGAGGAGAGCAAAAAATTGCATAATTCTAAAATCCTATGTCAAATACTTATGTTCACCCTTAACCGCTACCGCCCTTTATAAGATACTGAATTGCAATGGGGTAATATATTAATAACAATTAAACATTATTTCTTAATAATAACGATATTTGCAATTGAATGATAACCCCTTTCCAAAACTTACTCGATTTAAAATAATTCATTTTTTGACTAGAAATATATATATATATATATATATATATAGAAGTTTCGTGCAAAAGTTTTGAACCAAATAGATTTTAAAACTATATCATATATTGTAAGTGTTGTTTTATCAATTTTACTTCCCGCTACCCTTGGTATTGGTAAGGGAGGTATAGAGATTTGTGAGTGTGTGTGTGTGTGTGTGTGTGTGTGTGTGTGTGTGTGTCTGTCTGTCTGTGTCTCTGTGTCCGTGTGTGTGTGTCCGTGTGTGTGTGTGTGTGTGTGTGTGTGTGTGTGTGTGTGTGTGTGTGTGTGTGTGTGTGTGTGTGTGTGTGTGTGTGTGTGTGTGAAACCTTGTATTTCAACCCTATTCTAATATGGACAGAAAACATGAGATTTTGGTGTAAACTAATAACCATAATGGTTTTTCTTCACAAAATACCATTGTCATTTTCTACAGGTTTACGTTTATACTTCCTCTTATATTTTGCAGATAAATTTAAAAAATGAACTTTTTTATAAATCTCATAGCCCATGTTTATAGATAAACATAATTTCTTTGTTACGCAGTTCATGCTTTATATGTATGTAACTGACAGATAAATGTCACTGTCAAAAACTAATCACTTCAAATTAATAATGGTTACATTTTAAAAAGAAAATAGTAAATAAAGTAATAGTTATATGCAAAGGAACTTGAAATAGTTTTCAGCATTAGTAAATATGTATGTTATGTATGTATTTAAATTAACCCATCTGCTTTATTCGTATCTATGGGACCCAAGAGCTGTTATTATTAATTTTTATAGTTCATTATATATTTATGTGCTTTTAAGACAATTAATATTTAATAGTACACTACGTCTTACAATAAAACTGAGATGCGTGAACTTGGCAAACAAATTTGAGCACTAACGAAATGAACTGTATGATCGAATAGTGCTTCATTAGTGCTCTTTAGTGCCTTCAAAAAAATTATTTTAGGAATCACTGTTACGTCATAAATAACGTTCGATTTATTTTCTGCCAACTTCACGCCGGCAAACAGTTTTTAAAATAAATTAATGAACTTGGGGTCATTGGTTAGTGCTTCGTAAGTGTTCTTTAATGCCGCTAAAAAAATTACTGCAAAAATTAGTATGACGTCAAAAACAACGCTCAATTATTCTTCTGCTAAGTTAAGACCAGCAAACAATTTTTAAAATAAATTAATGAACTTGGGGTCGTTAATTAATGCTCGGTTAGTGCTATTTAATGCCCTCAATTGTTTTTGCAAAAAATCACAATGACGTCAGAAACAACGTTCAATTAATTTTCTGCCAACTTTTAAAATAAATTAATGAACTTGGGGTCGTTGGTTAGTGCTGTTTTAGTAGGTACTCTTTAATAATTTTAAAAGAATTATTGTAAAAATCACTATGGCGTAAAAACCACCGTTCAATTATTTTCCTGCTATATTCATCAGAAAACAATTTTTTAAATAAGTTATTGAACTTATAGTTACAGCTTTCTTAGTGTTAAATTACTACTACAAAAGAAATATATCTTGTTTTCTTTTAGAAAATAAAAAAATAATGCGTAAAATGTTTGAGATGGTGCATCAAACTCAAACAGAAAATAAAGATAAGATGAATTTTTAATTTCTGATACTTATTTACAAATGATGGCAATTGCTATTATTTTGTGTATGTACAGTTCCATTAATTTCTTTTCAGTAGAGGTTTCTAAGGCAACGCCTTTTTAAAACATTTTTACCTCCCGCTACCCTTGGTAAGGGAGGTAAAGGGATCGTGCTAAAAATCACATATCGAGATTTTAGTAAATGACTACGTTTTAAGGTCCCTAGAATCCAATTTCAACATTTTCACGATGATGTCTGTATGTATGTATGTATGTATGTATGTATGTATGTGTGTGTGTGTGTGTGTATATGTGTGTGTGTATGTGTACGGATTTTGTCTTCGCTCTAACTCAAATACTATCATTCAGAAAATTCTGAAACCTTGTATTTCCATCCTATACTAATATGAATAGAAGCCATTAGATTTTGGTGTAAATCGGACAACCGGAAATGGCACTTTACCTGAAGCTCATAATGGTTTTTCTTCAAAAAATATCATTAAATGCCATTTTTTCGCATTTTATTTCTTATGAAAATTTAAGATTATTGAATTTTCTACAGGAATACATTAATACTTTTTCTATATATTTTGCAGATAAATTTAAAAATAATTATTTTTATTAGTCCCGAAGCCTAAGATAAACACAATTCCTTTGTTACACAGTTCATATTTCAAATGAATGTAACTGACAGTATGTGTCACTACCAAAACTAATCACTTTAAATTAATAATAGTGACATTTAAAAAAAAAATAGTAAATAAATCAATAGTTTTATGCAATGGAACAGTTTGCAGCGTTAGTAAATACGTAAGTATGTATTTAAATTAATAAAAATGGATAGGAATGTGTGGCGAAGGATAATTGTTGCGTAACTATTATTGTGGTCCGGATGCGGTTATTCGCTACCGAAAATCGGTCACTTTAATATGTTCTTATGTATGAATGCTATGATGATTGTGGACAAGGTGAAAGAAGAATGTTGTTAAAGAGTGAAGTGAGGCAGGTGAGCTCTTACTCGTATCCCTTTTTTTATTGTTACTATTGTTTCCGGGTTTTTGCTAATCCACTAAGTGGGAAACGCGTTATTTTATGTATATAAGTATGTAAAAATTAAATAGCGGGAGGTTTTGTGTTGGCCACATCAGATTCTTTTATATTACGTTTCAATTTTGGACTTCCATGTTGTAATTATATTAATGTAATGACTCATAATAAATTATTTTATTAAAAAGTTAAGTTTTACTCATATTATCCTTATATTGTTACTAAACAAATGCAATAACTACATTATCCTCTAGTCCAGTAGGATAATTTTTATGAATTATAACCGAAAATGTTCCACTACTGGTAACCGTGAAGTAATATATATTTTTTTTAATTTGTGATTATAGATAGTCCATTTCTAATTTTGCTAGTATTATTCCTATATTGTTAGTATCGAAATTCTATAATTGTATTATCCTCTAGACCCGTAGGATAATTTGTATGAATTAATTACTGTAATTTTTTTCATACCCTAGAAAGTTAATAATTTTTTGTTGTTACTAATTTTGCTAACATTATCCCTGTATTGTGACTGACAAATTTGTTACCATATTACACTGAAGGTCCGTAGTACAATTTGCATGAATTAATTACTGTAAAAATTCCAGTACCCTAGGAATAAATATTTTTTTATATTGTTATGAAAGATAGTCCGTGTTTCTGGTTTCGCTATTATTATCCCTATATTGTTACAAACAAATTGATGGAATATTTTCAGTAATTCATCCATACAAATTGTCCTACGGGTCTAGAGAATAATATAGTTACAGGATTTTATTAGTAACAACATAAAGATAATATTAGCAAAATCAGAAACACGCAACCTATTTATAATAAGAATAAAAAATAATAACTTCACGGGAATAATAGAAAACTTTCTGCAATTATTTCAAACAAAATGTCTTGCGGACACACAGGATAATATAGTTACAGCATTTTGTTAACAGCAATTTTGGGCTAATATCAACAATATTAGAAGCACATGCTATTTTCAATAACATTTCAAAAAAGTATTTATTTGTCGGGTGTTAGAATTTTTACGGTAATTAATATTAGCATTTTGTTACTGACAGTATAGGGATAACACTAACAACATTAGAAACAGACTATTTGTAATAACAATTTAAAAAAATAAATATTGCTTCACGGGTACCTGTGGTGAACTTTTACCCTAATTAATTTATGACATGCATCATGATATCCTTGAACGTGAATTATCAAGTGATATTGGGGATTGTCATGGAACTTATAACAACGGAAAAATAAATAAACAATTATTACTGTTTCATTTCCAATGTGTAAACATAAAATGTGAATTTGAGTTTAATAAATTGTTATTGTTTATTTATATTTTTACTTATTATTTATTAACAATTTTACGAATTTAATATTTTTACAACGGCCCCTTAGTCGTAACAAATTCATTCAAGTTGTCCTTCCTAACAGGGTAATATAGTCGCAGCATTTTGTTTGTAACTATATAGGGATAATATTAGAAAACTTAGGAACACAGACCGTCTTTTATAACAATAAAAACAAATATTTACTTTCCGGGTATATTATAATATTTTCGCTAATTAATTCATATAACTTGTCCTACGGCTGTAGAGAATAATGTAGTTGTATTATTTTATTAGCAACAATATAGAAATAATATTAGCAAAATTATAAACACAAACTGTTTTAATAACAATAAAAAATTGTTTACTTCACGGGTATGATAGAAAATTTCCGGCAATTATTTCATACTAATTGTCCGACGGATCCACAGCATAATGTATATTATTTACTTCTTGGGTGTTAGAATTTTTTATGTAATTAATTCATACAAATTGTCCTACAGGAAAATATGGTTATAGCATTTTATTAGTAAATATCATGGAGGTATGAAACAAATATGGAGGTAGCTTATGCGAACTCAAATGAAGCCAACTGCTCCCCACTACCAGTCGAGACCATGTGTCATTTTGTGTCGTGTACAGTACAAAGTTTTGTTGAGATTTAATTTTCTGGTGTGTTGTGCGAAATAATATATTGTGGACTATTTTTATTATTGTTATTTATTTATTAAAAAGGTGTTTACAAAAAACTCTATAATAAGGATGTTATTAACGTGTAAACAAAATGTGAAATTACATTATGCCAAGAGAAAAATATATCATACAAAAATGCTATATTTCATATCTTTAAGAGACCGATGCACAAAAAAGTTTAAGCTAATCCTCATTTTTGGATTAGTGAATTCTCTTCTATTCCGGAATTTAAAATTTAATTTTCATGATATTATCAATAAAGGTAGATACTAGGAATAGGTTAGACTATATTTTAAGATATAAACTGTCAAAATTAGAGTAGAATTCGCTAATCCAAAAATGAGGATTAGTTTAAACTTTTTTGTTAATCGGGCTGTAAATGTTTTTAAAAAATGTATAAATACAGACATTTTTTTTTACTTTGCATGAACATTGTTTTGAACATGGGCCCCTGGAAAATCATATAGTTCATTTAATTAAATCTATATGTCATAATTATTTTAAAGTTAGTTTGCATTTTTTAACAAAACCAAATATTGATAAATCCCAAAATATTAGAATTTGAAATAACAAAATGACATTGTTTACAAGCTACTAAAAGACTAGTTTTTTTATAATAAAAATTATCTAAATCAATTGTTTATTTTTTACTGTACTCTTATACCTTCTCCATTTAATTTAGACGTAACATATTTTATGTAGCTTAATTTTTACAAATTGTAGTGAATAAATGATTAGTAATTATTTGCTACTGTAATTTAATGTCTAGTATATATTTGAAGTAACTTTTTACTATTTAATATTTCCAAATAGTTTTAAATTTATTTTCATAAGAAATATAATTATCAGTAAATCCCTTTTTTTTAAAAAAAAAAAGTAATGATATTGTTTCAGTTACACGTTTTTCGCATTTCGTACTTCAAAAATACCGCGAGATCCCCACTCTAGCTCGGGACCAATACATGTATGCGTCCGTCCCCACTAGGCTTCACTCCCCTCGCCCTTAGTATCGCTTTACGCTCCCTCCATATTTGTTTCATACCTCCATGGTAAATATACAGATGGTTGTTTTCTTATTGTCCGCTTATAACTGCTTAAATATTAAAGACACAAGGGAAAAATTAAATGTATGAGTTGTCTAATGCAATTTTATCTATAATTTGGAATAAACATTTTTTTCTATGGCTTACTAATTTTCCGAAAAATATTTTACTTTGATTTTTTAAATATCACACCTGTATATTTTTACCGAATGAGATTCCAAACAAATATCTCTTTACAGTGATGCAAAACAAGAAGTTGCTTTTAAATTATGTCTAATAAAGCAAATAATAAAATGATAACATCCGGCTGTGATATTCTATATTTATACCTGCATATCCGTCAAAACAGCAAAGCATATAGACTTTTTCATTATTTTTGTGTAACCGATGTTGTTTTTTCTTAATTAAATAAGAACCTCAATACTTTTCTCATTAATAAACACTACTATCATATCTATGACAGATGTATACAGATATAAACAATGAATATCTCAGTCAACTGTTATAATTTTATTATTTGCTTTACTACACATAACTTAAAAGAAATCCCTACTTGTTATACATCATTGTAAATACAAATTGATTTCGAACTTTATTTCTTGAAAATATAAAGAATGTTTAATTTAAAAATCAAAATAACATATTTTTTCCGGAAAATTAGTAGGCTATGGAAACAAGTTGTTTATGCTGAATTATAGATCAGGAGATATTAAACAACTCCTACATGTAACTTTTTTCTTGTGTCTTTAATATTTCAGCAGATATAAAAAGGACATTGAAAAACCAACCAGCCTATACATATAGGGATAATATTTACAAAACAAGAACCTTTAATAACAATATAAAATACATTGTTGTGAGCACCACAATACCTCTCGCCATTTTCATTTTGTTACAAAGTACCGAATTTAACATTTTTGTGCACACAAATAATTTTAGTTATATTGTACATACACACACATCATTGTAAAAATAGCAAAAACTTGTTGTTGGGACCTTAATTCGTGCTTATTAACTGAAAACTTACTATCGAATTTTTGGAGCGAAAACATTACCTCCCTTTCCTACGGTATGGCGGGAAGTAAAAATAGAGAACTGTCTTAGATGTATCGTATCATAGTAGCACTGGGATAGGATTAGGGATTCACCAAGCCAAGCTACTTGGCTTGAAATAAAAAAGCTTGGCTTGGCTTGAAAACTCAAGCTTTTTTTAATGTTAGGCTTGACTTGGCTTGGGCTTGATGGAACCAAAGCTTGGCTTGGCTTGAAAACTTCAAGCTTTAAAAGTTTTAGGCTTGGTTTGATTTTCAAGCTTTATCAAGCTTTTTCAAGCTTTTTCAAGCCTTTTCAAGCTTTTTAATGCTCATGCGCGAACTCATTTTCACATGCACATATAATGTTTTTTATTTCATTTATTTTATTTTCACGGTACATACATATGTATAATGGGTCTTGAAAATATTTCGAAGTAAACCAATTATTCCGATGTATCGATGTATTGAAATATCTATGTATCAATATATCAGATGTACTGATATGTTGGTACGTTTCATTTTGTCGTGGTAACGATGAATAAATCACGTTTTGTTTACATAATTTTTTTGTGGAATAATCGAAATAGTTATTTAATTATTAAGGTTAGTAGTAGTCACGGGTTGAGGAAGATTTTTTTAATATCCGATAAAAGAGCTCTACCTGATCGCAATACGTATTACGTATTTTGCACGATCGACCTAAAAAAATTGAAAATTATTTTGATATATTAAAAATTGTTTGTAAGTTTTGATCGTTGTTTTTTATTTGCCGCCTCCACCTCCTCTGATCGGTAAGTGATTCACATCATTTGGAAATAAAGTCTACTGCATCGGTAAACATTTAAAAAAAAATGATCGTGCAAAAAATAACTATATGAAAAGATAAACTAAAACAGTAAAATATAAAAATATAGAAATTTATGTTTTGTTCAATTATTTCATTTTTGAAAGTAAAAAATCAAAAATTTAGTATCTTCTATTAAAAAAATACCCTGATGTTTTTATGTTACCTTTATAATTTTTTCATTCTATATAGGTTTATTAGTTAGACTTGACTTTGGTGTATTTTAATTTTAAACTAAAATGAATAGGATATATTTTCATGACCTCCCCAACAAACTGTAAGTTTGATATAATACATAGTCATATTTACCCTTTGTTAATAAATAAAACAAAACAATACCCCAAACACTCAAGAACCGTGTTCAAAGAAATACATAATTCTGGAATACTACTTATACAATGGGATAAAACTGACCTGCTAAGTAGGTAGTATCCCTTTTAAACTTCAAATGCATCTGGAAATAATAAAATCCTATAGACTGGGATTTCCTCGATATTTTGTTTGTTCGTGAGACAATAACAATGTCCTTTCTATTTTGAACATTATAATATTTGTGCTGATTTTATATTACAGAATCATGGAAAGTTACTTTGTATATATAATTATTCTAATTATATCCAATTTGCAAATAGCACAAAAGTAAATAGGTATCCTCAACAATTTGGATGTTTTCATTACCAAAATTTGCAAATAAAAGCACATTGGCACTCCCAGAACTAGGTAATAAGCCGTTATTATATATTTATTTAATTCATGTACATATAAAACAAGGGAAACTTGAATCAAGGAAATATTTAGAAGAGAATAATCTCTTTGTCGGTTTACATTTTTATTATATTGTTATACTGCCTCAGACAAGGCCGTTTTATTAGGAGCAATATTAGGGGCTATATTAAAAATAGCATTGAAATCTTTGTATACATACATTTCCACAAACACAAACTTTCTCGACTCTATGATTCGGAAATACCAGAATAACAAAACATTGTAAATCCATAGCTGACAAAAAATTCAACATTTGCGAAACAATTAACAAAATGAAACTATGATATTTATCATCATCATACGTAGTCACTTAATTACCTTGTGGTGTTGATTATATTATTATTTCTTATAATATTTATTCAGCTCCAAAATTATGATTCATAACACCCGTGGTTGCTCAATATCTTATCGGTTTGACAAAATGAAGACTTTATTTATAAAAATAATATTCAAATTATGTGCTTTAGTGCTTTAATCATCAAGGTTATTATTTTAGAATAAAATAAATCGTGTTACGAACGATACACTAACGTGAGCATTATACTTTCATTTTATTTTATTTTCATTTTATTTTGTAGACCACTGTTGAATGTCAGTATCGTCTAATACATATCAGCCCTATTTTGTAAGAAAGTTGGTATGTCTTAGCAACATGGCAGATAAAATAAAATAATTGCGAACACTGAAAAAATATGAAAACGACAGGCTATACATTTGTTTCTATTGGCTAATCGTTGCTAAGACTTAACAATTTCCTTACAAAATAGGGCTGAATATTTTGTATATGTAAACAAAGGCTTAATATCCTGTAACAGGTAAAATAATAAATATTATTTATAAAATCTTGATGCTTGGTATTTATGATCAAGTTACGTAGTTAAAAAATTTAATGAATATTATTTAATTGTGAAATATAATCAGATACATTTAAAAATAATAAATCAATTTCTTAAACCTTTGTTTCTATAATTTATTCCAGTTACTTAAAGATTTAAGTATCTAATTGTTTTTATATAAATTACTTTTATCTTAACAATAATAAGAAATTTTAAAAATTTAAACAGTTCTATATTAAATTATCATTATCTATTTAAAAACTTTTTCAATAACTATAAATTTATTTTGTACTTGATTGTGTGCGTGAACTAAAGTGTGCGATTAGTTGGTTCAGATTGTGAAAATAAGTGATCTGTGGGACGATGGGATAAACTTTCCCATTTACAAATTTTTGAAGCCTGCTAAACTGTTCCTACCTCAGTTCTAAGAAATTCGCAAAACTGTGCTGAAGCAATGAAAAAGTACGTTACCTCCATAAAATTTCGGTTTTGCCGGCCTCGTCAACAATTCTTGTGAAAAGCTTGAAAAAGCTTGTTTTTCACCAAGCTACTTGACAGTCGGAGGCTTGGTTTGGCTTGAAAATTCAAGCTTTTTTTAATGTTAGGTTTGGTTTGGCTTGGGCTTGATGAAACAGAAGCTTGGCTTGGCTTGAAAAATCAAGCTTTTTTGGAAGGCAGGCTTGGTTTGATTTTTCAAGCTTTTTCAAGCCAAGCCAAGCCAAGCTTTCAAGCTTCAAGCCAAGCCCGTGAATCTCTAGATAGGATAGATTTTATTGTTAATTGATGAGGAATTATGTATATTGTTGTACAAATTTTATTCTTATAAATCAATATTATCCGTATGTTCTATATTTAACCTCTTTCAGTGTTATATTTTATTAATATAATTATATTATTTTATAATCTATAATATCTATATAATTTTTTGTCACCATCACCAATAAATACTTACTATTGTAATTCATATGTTCCGTTTAAGTTTTCAATTTTAATTACTTTATTCATTATTTTAATGGGTGGGCAATGAGTATTTAGTTTTCAAATTAACATTTTTACTTGGTTTACCAGTATGTTTCATCGTTACCTAGTATATAAGACAGAAAAAGAACAGTATCCAATCCAGATTGATTATAATAAACTTTTTGGATAAGCACGTTTTAAAGTCCCTAGAATCTAATTATAACATTTTTACGATGATGTCCGTATGTGTGTGTGTGTGTGTGTGTGTGTGTGTGTGTGTGTGTGTGTGTGTGTGTGTGTGTGTGTGTATGTGTGTGTTTGTGTGGATGTTGGAGCCACGGTTTCTCAAATACTATAAGACTTAAAAAATAATTAACTGCAGTTTCTTCAATCTGATATTCCTGGGAAGAGCTGATTTGATATTGGTAACAATTGAACAACCGGAAGTAATCATTTCTTTAAAAAAATCTACTAAATATTATTTTTTTTTAAATTTATAATATAAAATATTAGAGATTATGAAATTTTCTATCCAATTCATTAAACATTTTTATTATAATTTCTATAGATTTAGAGATTGACTGTAAATATATAAAATAATCCATTCTATAATGGAATCAATTAGGCTATGGAAACCAGTTAAAAAATTAAAATGTTTGTAATTGACATAAATGTCAGTGTCAAAAATCCAGACATCATTGAAGACTTTTTCTGAGAAGTACAATTGCTGCCAAAAAAATGGAAACACGTACGTTTATCTCGTCATGGCCGAGTGGATAGCGTGCTTGCCTACGGAACGAAGAAACGCTCGTAGGTTGGGGCGAGGGTTGGGGTTCAAATCCCCGTCAAGCCAAACTTTTTATAATTTTTTTTTATTTATGGAATAATTGCGAATTATATTAAAAATATTATGAGATCATAATATGAAAGTATTTAAATTACAAATAAGTTTTTATCATGCCATAGATAATACTAGTTTCAATGGAAGTAGTGACCATGACTCAGCAAGAATTTAAGCTATATAATTTTTTTTATATAAATATAGCAGAGTAAACACACAATACATACACATATTCGTTTTATGATAATCATGTCTTTTTTTAAGATCAAAAGTAAATATAGCGCATTTTTGATTACATCAGTGTTTTGATTATTGTAATCAATTTTGTCATTGTTATATTCAAGTATAAAAATGAAATAATTTTCATCGGATTGATTATGTGGATGTCATTAATTAAAATATTCTATTAATCTGCGAAAAGTTTTGTGCTATTTAGTTCCAGTATTTTCTTCAAATTTTCTCGATTCACCCCAGTACATTTTCGCGCCATTTTCTTTATTACTAAGTTCTAGCTGGATTTGATTTGGTTTATTCTTTTACGATATCCACGCTTTTACCATTAAATGAAACAAATTTAGAAATTAAAGAAAACAATTTTAACTTTAGATAATTATGAGTTTTTGATTGCACAGTATTTAACTTTTTTTATTTTACTTGTATTTAAACAATAGTAGAGAAAATATATAACTATAAATTAGTTCATAGTGATTTATTACACTATTAATTCGTTAACAATATAATAAAAAACTTGTTATTCTATTTTGCCCGAGATTTTGCCACATGAAATAAGCCGATAAGTATTTTAAATCATTGTAATGCCAAAATTTGAAGAAAATACTAGAACTAAATAGCGCAGAACTTTTCGCATATTAATAGAATATTTTAGTTTTAATGGCATCTACATTCTACATAATCAATCCGATGAAAATTATTTCAATTTTTGTACGTGATTGTAATAATGATAAAATTGATTACAATAATCGAAACATTGATATAAGAAATAATGCATAGAAACTTATTTGTAATTTAAATTCTTTCATATTATAATATTTTTACTATAATTCGTAATTAATTCATAAATAAAAAAAAAATTATAAAAAATCTGGCTTGACGGGGATTTGAACCCCAATCTACAAGCGTTCTCTCGTTCCGTAAGCAAGCACGCTATCCACTCGGCCATGATAAGAATTTAAAATCGATTTGATATCACAGTATAAAATATTGAAACAAATATTTCTTTACAAATATTTATAATTTTCTTTAATTTATGCAATGATTATAAAGTAATGAATAATAATTAACGTACAAGAGGTAATTTACTATTATCATGTTCAATATAATGGTTTAATTTTCTGCCGGACACTTTTTATGTACAAAAAACTGTTTTCTTATGTTAAATGCCTATGTCAAGGTTTGATTGGGACACACGGTATATATATATATATATATATATATATATATATATATATAGTACGAGTACGATGTGATATTAGAACTATTCATATAAATGTGCATTAAAAAGCACTAACGAAACACTACCGGAAACTCCAAATTGATTAACTTATTTCAAAAACTGTTTGGCGCTGTGAAATTGGCAAACGAATAATCGAACGTTATTTTTACCGTCATAATAATTTTTGCAATAGATTTTGAGGGGCATTAAAGAGCACAACGAAACACTAACCAACAAACCCAAGTACACTCATTTATTTTAATAAAATTGTTTACTGATTTGAACTTTGCAACAAATTATCGAAATTTATTATTGACATAAACAATATACATCGCGAGCGCATAATTTTAAAAACTAGAAAAATGTTGTTCGTAGGGTAATAATATATAAGGGCAGCTGTAGACACGTGTTTCGCCCTTATTAGAGCTCATCACAATAACATAGCTAGTCAATAGGTGGACATTAACTAGAGGTTAGAAAAACCGACGAAACTTTGCGTTATGGGTGGTTATAAATTACCACCCTCGCGACATTGTATTTATCCACAAATCCGTGAAAATGCTGACCGAAGCCACAATTGTGTATTTGTTTGCTTACTGGTGCTGTTACGATTTGTCGGTTATTCTAACATCTAGTTAATGTCCAACTATTGACTAGCTATAAGAGTAAAACACGTGTCTGCAGTTGCCATTGAGCGATTACCCTACGAAAACATTTTTCTAATTATTATTGACGTCATAGAAATTTTTGCAATAATTTTTTAGGAGCATTAAAGAGCACTAACGAAGCACTAGCCTATGACCCCAATTTAGTTAAAAACTGTTTGCTGATGTGAACTTCGCAAACAAATAATCCTACGTTATTTTTGACGTAATAGTAATTTTTGAAATAAATTTTTTAGAGGCATTAAAGAGCACTAGCGAAGCACTAATCAATGACCCCAAATTAATTTATTTTAAAAACTGTTTGCTGATCTGAACTTGGCAGAAAAATAATTAAACGTTGGTTTTGATGTCATAGCAATTTTTGCAATAAAATTTTAAGGGGCATTAAAGAGCACTATGGAAGCACTAACCATGACCCCAAGTTCATTAATTTAGTTTAAAAATTGTTTGCTGGCGTGAAGTTGACAGAAAATAAACCGAACGTTATTTATGACGTAACAGTAATTCATAGGATAATTTTTTTGAAGGCACTAAAGAGCACTAACGAAGCACTATTCGATCAGACAGATCATTTCGTTTGTGCTTAAATCTGCTTGCCAAGTTCATGCATCTATAAAACTGAAACATATATTTTATATTAATTTTTATAAAAATGAAAAGTGACATTCATTACGTTCGGGGCAAGACGACCCATTATACTATTTTATCGAATTTCACAAGTTCAGACTTGCATGTGCATAGTGGACTGCTATGATACTACGAGCCCCTTCTCACTTCAGTTGGCCCACTTGTTAAAAATTCATTTATGCTGACTTAACTAATAGCATTTTTAATAATACTAAAATGAATCTTTAGTTTTTATTTAAAATAAAGATTTTCAGCATTATAGCGTAATTTTAAATTCAATTTTTAGCTCAAGATTAAAAATTTAATGGTATAACTTTAACACAAATCTATTATATTAATTACATATTATTTATCAATATTGAATAACGTCGCTTTTAAATGTAAATTGTTACTGTAAATCTTTTAGACATTTTATTTAATAAAACCGTACAATTTTACGACTTAAATTCGTTTAATTTTTTCAGTTTTTCTTGAATTGTTCCTAAAACTAAGTATTATTTCATTTTACATTGAAACAGTATAATATTTTAGGAAACATATCTTGATATATCGGTAAAACGACAAAATGTCTGTAATATTAATGAAAATTGGTGATAATTTATGTCAGTTACTATTTGTGTCATATATTAACTAAATAAAATTAAATTAAGCGGATTGGGCCAAATGATGTGAGAAGGGGCTCGTATATACGGATTTATTTTACGAGTAGTGATATTTGGTTCGTGCCGTTAAAAGTTACAAAAATTCCAAATTCCCGTATGCGTCAATATGTTTTCGACGATTGGGAACCGTGCGACGTACAAACCGTAGTTTATCAATTTAAAAACAATTTTCCTTCATCAAAATCATATAAATAAAATTTAAAAGTTTAAAAGTGGTAGCTAACTACAAAAGATGCTCAGTATATCGAGACCTTTAAAAAACTAGAGGGAAAACTACCCACGACAATACAAAAACTAAACTATTAAATAACCAAGAATTTTAGTTGAACGGCAATGAATATCCTTTACTAAACCGCACAACAGATAATTCCACCTTTCCCCACACACACACAGTTACAAACACGATAATAAAATCATGCTGAGCTGCTTTCTCAATAAATTTGAAACATTTTTTAATCAATTATTGAATCAGAACAATATTATCATAAATCTTCTCACTACGCTAATCAACAATACCTACTGAAAATGACGTGAAGAAAAGCTCGATATTCTATTGGTTTCTGAAACCCACTTTACAGAAAGAAATTACTTCAACATTAAAAATTACAAAACGTATTATAACAAACATCCCGATAAAACAGCTCATAGTGGGACAGCCGTTATTATCAGCGAAAAAATTTCACACTATGAAATAAAAAAGATCGAGATAGATTATCTTCAAGCAACGAAAGTAAATGTAAAGGAAGCTAATGGCACCCTCGTAGTGCTCACCAAAGCATTTGATCAAAAAACAAGAATTTGAAGAGATTGTCGAAACCCTCGGAAACCATTTCTTGGCCGGGGGAGACTATAATGCCAAACGTCCTAGATGGGGATCTAGATTAATAAACTCCAAAGGCAGACAACTCCAAGCCGCTATGTTAAACAAAGGACCTGGTCATGCAGGTACATGCAAGCCCACATACTGGCCATCGTTAATGCATTGATTTCTTTGTAACAAAAAGCATATCTTCAAACTATATGCAAATAGACGTATGCTTCGACATCATGACAGACCTCTTTGCAGTTTTTATTTTTATTTATTTTATTTTACCAAGAACACAACAGGACAAGTTCCAATTACATTGTAGCACTAACAAAATTAAACATTACATATTATAAAGTTGAGGCGAGTATACACAGTAAACACTTACATAATAAAGTTTTAAATAAAAAGTGGTGTGAAAATCAAAATAAAGTAGGAAGGTACTAGTTAATACACAAATTTTGGAGATAATATTTAACAAAAGATTTAAATCTACGTAAACTACAGCAAAAAATATCTGGTGCATTAGGTACAGAAGCTAAATTATTGTAAGCATATACTAATCTAACTAGTGGTGAATTCATGGCAGAGTTGTCCTACAATGTTTAACAAAGAAGAGATCAGATGATCGAGTAGAATGAGAAGGAATCCGTAAAGAAAATTTATTTAAAAGTACAGGGCTCTCAATATTGTTATTTAATACTTTAAATAAGAAGAACAAATCTAAAAGTATTCGCCTTTTTTCACAGAGATTAACAATTTCTTGTTCATAGAAAGCGCCGGCTATGTCTTCTCCATTTCTATCTTGCAACAAATATGTGACCGGAGATGTTGGTTGTATTTTTATTATTTTAAATATTTCTGTAGTCCACGACGGTTGATATCCTTTTTTAAATATCGACCTGTATTTGCTTATTCGAACATAATCACCAACTTTGTATCGTGCAGGTCCAGCAATTTTAATTTGATTGTAAACGGAGTTTAGTAATTTTTTCCCAAATTTTTTATTTACTTCAATGGGTTTCATTTGTATTGTTCTATGTTTTGTATTGTTATATTTGATAATTAAATTATTTATTATATCAATCCATTTGTATGACCCTTGATAACTAAACTCTTTCCACATAATTGATTTTAAAGTACGATTGAAACGTTCTATGACACTCGCTTTTTTAACACTATACGTAGAATAATGATTTATATTATGTTTTTTCATTAAGGTTTGAAATTCGTTATTTTAAAATTCTTTTCCATTATCTGTTTGCAAATTTCTTGGAATTATGTCATCTTTGAAAACAGTTCTCATTGCATTGGTAACATCCTTTCCTGATTTTGATTTAACTGGCACAGCCCAGGCTCTTTTCGAAAAGACATTAATAACTGTTAATATATATTTGTATCCTTTATTTTCGTTTGCGTACGGAATCATTTCAACAAGGTCCGCTTGAAATAAATCATTTAAACCTTTCACCACGACACGTCTTCGTTTAAAATTGTGCCGTGCAAATTTGTGCAGCTCATCAACAATACCTCGTTTAGTACTCATTAATTTCCAGTAAAATTTCAACAGACACTTTTTGTGGAGTTTTTTGTCCTTTTACAGTCGAAAATGTCAACTTATCTTTAGAAGATACACTCTGCCCCGTCAATGATACTACTGACTCATTATTAATTATATTAATTAAATTTGCAATATCACGTTTAAGCTGTTTACAAATTCGAGAATATGTTTGTATGATACAAAATGTTTTTATATTAAAATGTCTCCCTTGACAGAAATAGTTTCGTAAGTGTTCTTGTCGATCCGTTGAAATATCATCGAATATAAAAATGAAATTTGGTAATACTTTGTCAAGTGGAATTAGATTTGTATTGTCTGTATATGGGAAATATCTGATACCACTAATAGATGTTACGATTTCTTACAACATTTGATATTTTGGTTGATGTAAAGATTTGGAATAAACATAAACGTTTTCAAATCGCAATTCATTTGCACTTATAAGTAATGAAATCATTAAGTTTGTTTTACCACAGTTTGATGGACCGCATATAATACACCGTATACTATTCGGAAAAAGTACATATGTTTACTATAAATTTTTTGATGAACTTCAATATTTTTCACTTGAAACGTACATTGTTGCGTTTCAAACTTCATCTTGCACAAATATGATTAAATAAATAATGTTCATTTCCATTTATTGACGTTAGTATAGTGATTGAATTGTAGACAATAACATACAATGCAGTCACAAAAAAAGAGTGTATTTCGCGACGCGGTTCAGAATGCTAGAAGAGTATTTTTAAAGGAATCAAGGAGAGGGAACGTAAGTAAATTAATTCCTGAAACTTTGAATGCTGCATCACCACGAGTTATACCGATACCGAAAACCGGTGGATTTTTACCAGCTCTTATTCCATTACTTGCCGGATTATCTGCTCTTGGTGGTCTAGCTGGAGGAGCTGCCGGAATAGCAAAAGCGGTAAATGATACAAAATTTGCCAAACAACAGCTGCTCGAAGACATAACAAAAATATGGAAGCCATCGCACTTGGAAAACGAGGAGATGGATTGTATATAGGCAAACATAAAAATGGGTTAGGATTATTTCTTAAACCCCGGTTAAAAAAAAAAACTTCCACAGAGAGCGTTAACTGATGTAGATTTACAAAAATATGCTAAAGGTATTCAATATTTTCGAGGAATTTATATGCGAGATAATTTGCCTGCATCAGGTCCTTTATACAATGAATCAGCAATTGTAAATTTGGATAGCAAAAATAATCCGGGGCACATTGGGTTTGTTACAAGAAACGGGGGAAATTTGTGCACTACTTTGACAGTTTTGGAAACTTGAAACCTCCATCTGAACTAATTAATCATTTTGAGAAAGATGTAAAAATAAAAGATAATTATCAACGATACCAAAAATTTAATTCATTTAACTGTGGTCATTTGTGTTTACAGTTTCTTTTAAATAATAAAATATGTCACATACAATTATACTCACCGACCAAGAATCTGTATTAAGTGCTGATTTTTCACCACCATTACATTTAACTACGAAAAATAATAATAATGTTGAAGGAGGAGGAGGAGAAGGAGAAGAATGGGTTATTGGTCTTGTTGATTTTCAATCTTACAATTCAATTCCAAATATTACTGATGGAAAATATAAGTTATACTACTATGAAGAAAATAATATATTAAAATCTATAACAAGAAGATTTAAGTGATTACATACGATCAGTTTTGGGTGATTCGGATTATCATAATGAACAGCGAATGTTAATACTTTAAAATGTCAAATTTCATGTTCAAACAAAATAGACTTTACAAATACAGACAGCATTGGTTCGGTATTGGGTTTTAGTCCAGAAATTTTGGATGAAAATAAGATGCATGAATCCGACTCAATTGTAAACATAATGAAAGTGAATAGCATACAAATAAATTGCAATATTTGTACAGGTTCATATCGAAATAGTTCAAACGAACACATACTACACGTTTTTTTCCCACAAGTACCAAGGATATAAAATAGTTGAGGTACCATCAAATATTATTTATTTGCCAGTGAGCGTCAGAGTAATTGACAACGTAACAATAAAGATCGTTGATCGGGAAGGTGAAATTATCGATTTTCGAGGAGAAACAATTACAGTGAGATTACATTTAAAACGAATTAATGGGAATTAATTTTAACAATAATAAGAAAGTGTTTAGTATTAAGTACAATAATACAACTCGTTACTACCAACCTTTCGCAGCAGCACGCAGACTCACCGCTAAGAATATAAAATTTTTAAGAGCGCAAGGTTACACACTGAAAAATGAATGATATTTTAAATATTGATGAACAGGTGTTATTTTATGACTCAATAACACGTGTGGAAATTCATTCACATCAACCATATATTGCTATGACTTTTAATAACTCGGACGAGGTAAGTGTATCATTAGTGATAATTAAGTTTATTATATTAATATTTTTTATTTTTATTAAATAGATAAGAATACCAATTCAGAAACAAGATGTTTTCACTCTTTCTAGTCAGAAAAGGCTCGTGCAGCTACGTCATCAACATGGCGGCCAACAGCTGTTTGGAAGGTAAACACAATCAGCTCAGCATATGATTTAACGTTGGTTGACACAGGTTATCGAGTATTTTTATGAAATTTGAAGTGGAAGTTTGGTTATTTTTATGATGTCTTCACATAGTGATTATTTTTATAGTTTAGATGAGAGTGTACAGGCAAGATATTTGGAGAAAATATCACTAATTAATAATATAGACCCGTTTGTCATCGATATCGACAAGAAAAGTTTTACAACAGACATTAAAAATTATCCACAAATAACTTATATAGACATTTATAATTATTTGATTTTAAAAAAAAGTGCCTATACTCAAACAGAATTTCGAGCATATAAAAGCTTAGATGCTTACAAATTCTTCAAATGTGGATGGGTTAAAGAAATTCAAACAAAAACATTTGGAACTAATGTTCTTGTTATGGGAAAGGTAAAGAAAATATGATTTAACTTTTTTTAATAATTATATCTAAAAATTATTCCATTGTAGGTGTTACATTCTCAGAGATTGAATGAAAGCCCATTACAAGCGTGGTTTGTAGCCAAACAAGAAGGAGAAATTTTATGTGCCCATTGCAAATGTGTAGCTGGATTGGGAGAAACATGCAGTAATGTTGCAGCTTTAATGTTCTACATAGATGATATTGTCCGAAATGTAGAACCTGTCACTGTAACCGGAGAAAAATCATATTGGCTACCACCATCTTCATCAAAAAAAATTAAAACCATGGCTGCAGCTGAAGAAATGGATTTTTCTACCAATAAATCCAAACATGAAGTTTTACATGAAATACAGACAATTTCGTTATCTGAAGAAAGTAAAACATATTCGGAATTGAAAAATGAAGAAATGATGCAGTTTTTACAGACGCTATACGACAATAAAGTAGATGCATCAATTTTATCTGTAACAGCACCATTTTGTATGGAAAATGCAGAAAATATTCCTCGAAATATTCAAAATAAACATCTGGAATTAGATTTTTTTGAACAACATTATTTAACTGGGACAAGAGAGGATCTTCTTCAAAACGCATCTAAAATACAAATATGTTTAACAAAGGTAAAAAAAATTATAATTGAATTGTAAGGAATTTTACTACATTAAATTTATTTCTTTAGGAGGACTGTGAATTTGTGGAGCAAAATACAAAAGGACAGGCTACTAATAAGTTCTGGTTTAAATGTAGAAAAGGTAGAATAACGGCTTCGATTTTTAAAAATGCATGCAGAACAAGTTTGGAGAAACCCTCTGTATCTCTCATCAAACGAATTTGCTATCCAGAGGAAAGAAAATTTACAACTGCAGCTACGAAATACGGTTGTGATCATGAGAAAGATGCTCTCAATGCATATCAGGCAGTCGCTTCCAAAAAAACACGAAAATTTAATTCTAAACGAGGTTGGACTAATGCTGAATCCAATGTATCCAATGTTTGGTGCATCGCCCGATTCCCTTCTTCAATGCGAATGCTGTGGTAAAGGTGTAATAGAAATAAAATGTCCGTTATGCACTAAAGATATTGCTATTGAAGAAGCTTTATCTATAAAAAAATTATGTATTAGTAAAAATAAAAGTGGTCAAGTTTCATTGGATAAAAACCATTTGTATTATTATCAAATACAAATGCAATTAGCTATTTGTCAAAGAAACTTTTGTGATTTTGTAATTTGGAGTAAGAAAGATATGTATGTAGAAAGAATTTATTTTAATGAAGAATTTTGGAATGAGGAAAGTGAAAAAGCAAAATTATTTTTTAGTAACGTAATAATGTTAGAATTATTAGGAAAATATTATACTCGCTAATGACCAATGACTTTAATTGTATATATTTTTTAGTTCATAATCTGTAATTATACAAGTGTGTTAATAAGTTTACACTTTATAAATAAAAATAAATAGTTTCTAAACATATATAGCTTTATTTTATTTTAGAATACTTTATAAAGATAACTATGTACATACTTCTTGTCTAACAAAAATATAATTTATAAATAAAAATAAATAAAATTAAGTAGAATATTGTAAACTTATAACAAAATATGAAATTCTAAATAAAAAGATTATTTGAATTGCTAATCACTTAACGGACATAAATTTGTTAGGGCGCAGCACACTGTAACAATCTTATCAACTGTTGATACCGATTCATTGGAATGTCTGTTTAATATAGTGATTGGTAGTTTTGAAGATAATATTGTATATTTCTGCCTTAAACTACCAATGACTCGCTCAACACTCATTCGCACGTTAGCTAAGGTGCGTGTCTCTTCTACTTCCAACGGTGTTAATTGTTTTTTTCCTCTTAAAAAGGATGGTGTGCATACTTCTGCCATATGTATTCTGACAGAGTCTTCTATGCGAAATCCCCTGTCAGCCATAACGAGATCACCTGGTAACAAATTTTTCAAAATTCCACAATTTTCTGTGAGATACGTATCGCTAGTTCGACCTCCATATCCTTTAGAAATATAAGAAATATATCCCTGCGGAGTAATTCCAATTAAATATTTTATGGTGTAATTATGTTTATATTGCGACCATGTTTGTATTTTAGTTTTCATAGATGATGCTCTTTCTATAGAAATTTCGAAACAATCTACTATAACTGACACTCTGTTCCCGAAAGACTTAGAAAAGCATTCAGGCATCTTGCTTCGTAATTCTTGTCTTTCTGGCCATCGTAAAAATCCTTTCAGTTTGTAAAACATTAAATTAAGACATTTAAAAAAACATCGACTTGCTGTTGTACGGGCAATGTTAAAGCGGTAACCTAAATCCGTGAATAACAAATTAAGTCGTAATTTCATAAAAGTAAGCAAAATTTGGTGAAATGAGGATAATGTATTAGGCTGACTTGAAATTAAATCTGATTCTAACAATTTTAATATTTGTTTGAAAACAAAATAAATTGGAATTCCTGTGTAAAATAATGTTTTTTGATCATCGTTTTCAAAAGTTTGTATATTTAACTCTAAATTATTAATTTTATTTCTTAAATTTTTTATTTTAATTAGTCTATGTCTCTCTTCGTCTCTTAATTTTTCTATTAAAATCAAGTCCGGTAATTCCATTTGTTCTATGTCAGTATTAGATTCTTCTTGTACAATTTCCTCAATTCTAGAACTGTGCCCTTCACCACACACCTGTGGTTGATTAAAACTTTGAAGGAGATTCTGTGAAATATATAAATTTGAAACAAGTAGCATCACTACAAATAATTGCATATGCATGCTTTCTGTTTAAATAGCGCACATTATGATAGTTCCTTACTATTACAAAGTTCATAGCACTTTCTTAATCCTAAGGTGCAAGTTGCAAGAATCATTCCATCCTAGAGCTACAACCCTTTGCTGCACATTTACATTAATTAAGCTAACATTCTACTGCTAACATGCAATAATTAGTAAAACATATTTGAATACTTATACCCATTAACATCTACACTAAATAATATCTCGTTGTCCGCTGATTGTGTTTCATGAAATAAAAAATTCTTCGTATTTCATTGTAAATTAATAACTCCCAAATTTCTCACCGTACGACTACGTTCGTGTAATCGTTTATTTCTTTTTTTTTCTAGATTCACTAGGCGAAGGTTTTCCAGGAGATTTTGGTTTTTTTATGGGAATCAAAAATTTGCTTGGTGCCCAGTCTGGATGACTTTCATAAATTTCATCACTTGGTGCACCTACAAAATTCTAAGTAGTACAAATAAATATTTTATCTGCATAAACTATACCTTTAACAAAATGCCTAGAACAAACACGAGCATTTTTCAATTTTGTTCCTTGCAAATCGGCACGCCCAATTGCCTTCAACCAAGCCTGCTGACGTCGTTTCTTCATTTCACTCTCCCTACCTTTTGTATCGGTAATCTTAGGAATTCTGAACAACGAAATATTGTCTTTATTCCATCTACTACTACACCCAACAACACAACAAGTTAGTGGCATCTTTATTCACCTTAAAACAAAATATACAATAGCAGTTGTGAAGTACTAAATATTTACATGTAAAAATCGTATTTAACACAATCCTATTCGATGACATGTATTAAATTATCTATATTGTGTATATTATAACCTTCCTTAGTAGATACTTACCTGAAATATGGACAATAAAAGACAATATCACATGAAATATTACTAAATGCAATTTGCGTCTGCCTACCAAGTGTACCAAGTGCCTACCAAACAGCTGGCAGCAGCAATGTTGTGACGTAAGCTGCACGAGCCTTATACTAATTGAAGGTGAGCTGCTTAAAAAGAAAGATGAGTCACCGCCGGCTGCAACATCAACTTTTATCAATAATGGCATCGCACACCTGTTTGACGAGGTTCGTTATGAACTGAATGGAATTGAGATTGATACATGTAAAAATGTGGGAATAACATCTACAATAAAAGGATTCTGCTCATATCATGAAGGACAAAAAAGAATACTCGAAAATGCCGGATGGCGTGAATCTTTTACTATTAATAATAAAGGTCAGTTTAATATGCTAATACCTCTCAACACAATTCTTGGTTTCGCCGAAGATTATAAAAAGATTTTGATGAATGTTAAACAAGAACTTGTTTTGATTATATCAAAGGTAGATTCGAATGCATACATTACCCAAGAAGAATTAAATTTAAAAATAACAAAACTTTCATGGCGTATGCCATACGTCTATGTAAGTAACAAAATAAGACTTTCATTTTTAAAGAAGCAGGAAAGAAATAAGAAAATTCAAATTTCCTTTTGATCCTGGTCCTTATTTGAATATCCACTACTTCCTGCTACTCAAATGCGAACATGGACAATTAAAACGTCTTCACAGTTCGAGAAACCTCGATATATTATATTAGGATTTCAAACTGATAGGAAAAATAATGACGCCAAAAATGCTAGTGAATTTGATCATTGTATTATTTCTAATGTTAAGCTTTATCTCAATTCTGAAAATTACCCTTATGAAAATTTAAATTTAAATATAAAAGACAACCATTATGCTGTTCTTTACGAAATGTATACAAAATTTCAACAAGCTTATTATGATCAAGAGGCAGTACCACAACCACTTTTGAATAAAAATGAATTAATCAAAAAAGTACCACTTATAGTGTTGGATTGTTGGAAACAAAATGACAGTTTGAAAACAGCGCCCGTAGATGTCAGACTTGAGTTTGAATCAAGAAAAAATTTCCCCGGTAAAACAACAGCTTACTGTCTTATTATTCACGATCGTATTGTGGAATATAATGTGTTGAGTAGCACCGTTAAAAAGTTAGTGTAATTTGAGTGAAAGAGTTAGTTGTGCTATGGAGTTTATAGCAGACATTCAGGGCTTCACAGCAAACAACGGTGACTTCATTCCGAAAGAAATTACTATTCTTTCAAGAAATGGTGAAAAATTACAACATTTTTTGCTGGAAGCGCCCTATGACTGGAATCAATTGAATAAATCACGTCGTAAAGAAACACAATAGTTACTCAATAATTATCACGGCTTATTCTGGGATTCTGGAACTAGTGATTATTGGAAAACATTTGAAACCATAGAAGCAGAATTATCAAATGCATCGAAAATTTTTGTGAAAGGTGCCAGGAAGAAGAAATTTCTACAAAACAAATTAAACTTGTCTGCTAATGTTGTCATCGTTGATCTAGTCCAATATCCAAGTTTAAAATTTGACATGTTTTTCACATTCTCCATCCTTTATGTGTGCCTTACGAAATGTTTTTGTAATAAAAAATTGGTTAGATGCAGTTACACCAAAATTTGTATTATAATTGTAAATTTACATAGGTATAATAAATAAAATAAATAAATTTAATTTATGCTTTTATTTTGCAAATCCTTATACAATCCATTTTCCCTATATAAATATAATAATTCCTTAAATGCTAACACATTTAAATTAACGTCTTTATCTAAAACAGTTTCGTTACATTCTTCTCTAGTTAGACAATTATTTATTTTACAGTAATCATTTACTCTAGACAATTTTTTTTTATAATAATCAAAAAAATTTAAAGATTCAAGTAAGTTGATTTTATTTGAAAGTATTTGACTTATACGGAAAATAGTTTGTACAGCTACCATTTCCAAAACAATAGTATACTCATTACTATTCCATGTTAACGTTAATATTTTTTTTCCTATTAACATTATTTAATATTAAAGCATGATCCCCAGGAATACTTTGATACATCATATCTTTACCGCATTCAAAATAATTCAAAATTATCTCCTTATATTTCATTAATTCATTCCATTCCGTAGCATTAAATTGTATTCCTAATTTTTCAGGCTTACTTGAATTTAATTTTATAACAGGTGTATAATTTCTCTTACCACTTAATCCTATTGTCAACCATTTTGTTTTTGATTTATTTAGAGAATAATTTGACACAATTAAAAGAAATTCTTCTTTATACAAATCTTGACACATTTGATTCTTTTTTTTTAATTCATCGAAGTCGGTATAATATAGATTGGAAACATCTTGTGTTCGAGGGAGTGCCATCTGCAAAAATAAAATAATTTAAAATTTACTCTCATTTATTTACAACTTACATTTTCTATAGCTGATGATATTTTCTTCTTCTTAACAGCTTGTATAAATATGTATTTCTTTTCAAATATAATCCTAGTATTTATACTTTTGTCTTTTCAAATTATTTTTTATTAGTTGTGAATATTTCTTGTACACATATGGTTTAGTACTATCAGAAATAAATTTTCTCGACAGTTAAACAATGTTTATCTGGCAATTCTTCTTCAATCGAATGTTCCAAGTTGTGTTTGTTTTTTAATATAAAAATGAATATATTTTCCTTTAGTTTTATAGTCCTTTTCAATTAAATTTAATGTGTAACAATCTGTACACAATAATATTGAACCAATATCTCTGGGAAATATTTCGTCATTCAGACTTAACCAACAGTGCATAAATTGTACATATTTTAGACGAACACAAATTCTCTCACCGCCAATATTATTATTGCTGCACACGTTTAAATATAGAACAGTAGATTCTGCTCCTTCATAGTTGGTTTGAACTGATGAAGTGCTTGGATCTGTTAGACACATTGTGATATCTTAAGAATAAAATTGAGCTATTTATACTGTCCACAACATGCAATGACGCAAGAACATGCTAATGAGCATAGCAACGGATATAAATAGAGTACTGTACATTGAATGCAAACATATTCCATCCAAGCACAAAAAAAAACTTCTCAATGCGCTGATATTAAATTTTGAAACCGCATGTCAATATCCCTTTCCGGTATCGAGATATTTAGATTCAAAATTTTGTTCAAAAAAAAAATCCAAATTTAAGTATTTAGATACTTCTCAATGCGCTGATTACAAATTTTGAAACCGCAGGTCAATATCCCTTTCCGTTCTCGAGATATTTAGATTCAAAATTTTGGTTAAAAAAAATCTAATTTTTATGTATTTAGATACTTTTCAATGCGCTGATTACAATTTTTGAAATTTATTTGTTTGTACGTATTATAACAATTATTACATAGCTAAAAAAAATTCTATTGTACTGTGTGCGCTACTAATTTAAAAGGACAAAATTTAACTTTCGTTCCCACTGATATAACACATATGGAAAGCTACTTTATGGACGATATCAAAATTTGACAAATATGTGAATGTAAAATTAGAAAAATACGTACGTATTCAATGAATTGTTTAAAGTGTTAAAAACTTTATAATAAAATAAGTAAAAATAGAACATTTCAAAATGTTTGCACTTTTAAAAAATAAAAAATTTAAAACTTAATTAACAGACAATTTAATTGCAGACAATTTATATTCAATACTGGAAAACATACGTAATGTTTTGTCCATCGTTCCCTGTACTGAATATATTGTATGAAACCAGGTATACTGGTCCTAGTGACTTAAAATAAATTCGATCGGACAACCTTTCATAAATTTTGTTGTGTTTACCTGTATGTAATGTACAGGGGTTCCTGTAGTTTAGCGAGAATTCCTTTGAAAGCCTCATCTAGACGGCGAATTCCCGATTGAATACCAGTAAACATTTCAGATTTTATATGTCTTACTTCACCCGATCGAGGATTATGATACATATATCTTTTCAAATTAATGGCCAGTTCCACCAGTTGTAAGCATGAGAATACTCTATGGAGTTTTTGAGTGTTTCCAGCTGGCATTCTGCTTAACTTAACACGGGAGGTTGGTCTTCACCCCTTTGGAATTATATCTAAATTAAGTGAACTCAATTAGGCCCAAACGGAACTGAGCCGGTCTCAGAACTTTCACATGAATGCCATCTCGAAGAGTGGCTTAGTAGTGTTAATATCCTCACCCTCATGTTGCTGATATAGTGTCGCAAAATGAGGGTGTTTCAAGTAGTATAAGTTTAATATAATAATAAAAATGTTTACACGTAAAGACTGTGGTGTAGTATATAAAAGCGAAAACAGTTTGCACAGACATATTAAATACAGATGTAAGGTAAAACCCACCATGTTGTGTCAATATTGTGGAAAATTATATAGTGCTTTAACATTAACAAAGCATTTAAAAAATGTTCATAATATGGTTAATGATAGTTGTAAAACCAATTCATCTAGTAGTAATAATACATCAAAAAGACTAAAATTAAATATAGATGAATATATATTCTGTGAATCTTGTAATATTCAAATAAAAAAATCTTTATTTAACTCTCACCTAAAAACAAATAAGCACAAGTTAAATTCTTGCGTTGATTGTGAAGAAAATGTTTCTATTATAAAAACTGCTTTTAAAAAAAGAATAATTTCTTATAAAATTAATAATGATAATTTAAATTCAGATATTGTCACTTTTTTTAAATATATTAAAAATAAAGTATGTAACTTAAATCAAAAACAAATTAACATATATGTGGGAATTAAAAAATAGGTACCACTGGCCAGCCGAGCGAAAATACACAAGTGTGCGTGGACGGTGAAAAAAGAGGGTCAGAGACGTAAAAGTGAATGAACGTTAAAATTTGATGTGTTAAAAATTGTTTGAATATCTATCTAAATAAAATAAATCACGTTATTTACTATATTAATTGTGTGTATTTCAATTAATTCTATCCAACAACCTACAACTTGGGGGCTCAACCTAGGTGTGTACTTTGAACGAGTAGAAATATTATAAAGTGATTAGTGGCTTCAAGAATAAAGGTACTGTATGCATGTGAAATATAAAATCATACACAAAAGGAACGTGCTTATTGTTATTACATGTTGACGTGCTAAAATATCGAGCGACGTGGAGTGTGGGAAATTGACAGTTGTCAAAAAAGTGCGAATCGTTTTTTTTTGACGCAAAAAACTGGAAAAAGATTGTAAAGTAATACGAAGAAAACGTTTAAAATGACTTCACTAGCAGATAACAGTACAATAGAATGGAATATAACTAACGGTAATGTAAAATCTCTAAAAGTTTTATGTACAATTGTATTTGGAAAAGATGTACGACTAAATAGAAGTAAATTAAAGAGATTTGAGGGATTTCCATTCGACGAAGAATCAGAAGAGTTTGAAGCAAAGATAGAAGAAATTGAAACAATTTTAACACTTACGGATTTGGTGTCGGTATGTCACATTCTGAATATCGATTATACAGGATCGGAAGACGAAGTGAGAAAGAGAGTGGTATCATTCTTATGTCACATCGAGAAAACTAAAGAAGCACAAAGTGAAGACGAAGAAGAGAGCGAAGAAGAAGAAGAAGAAAAAGCAGAAGAAGATAATGAAGAAGAGCAAAGAAAAGAAGATCAAGTTCGACAAAAAGAAGAAGTAAAAAAGACCAATAGTAAAGATGATTTAAGAAGAAAGACGAAGAACAAAGATATTCGAAGAATGAAGACACACAATGTGAACGACGAAATTTTATCGAAAATAAAGACGCCCTTGGTAACCAATTCTTCAGACGATGAGTCGTTATCTCAAAATAGCGAAAAAAGTCGAACAAGAAGACATAGGAAGTATGACGCAACACGAAGATATAAAGAGAACGAAAGAGAGACATCTACCTCAGACGACGACTGTTATATCGAAAATCCAGGTAAACATGAAGCCATAAAAGCGACGCACACACCAAAGAACGATGGGTTCTCAATATCCTTTTAGAGATATGGAAGGGATAATTAGAAAATTCAACGGTAAGGATGGGTATCCTATCAAAAAATGGTTGGAAGAATTCGAGGAGTTAGCTAACTTAACAGTGTGGACTGATTTGCAAAAACTGATATTTGCAAAGCAATCCCTAGATGGCCTAGCAAAGACATTGATTCAAGCCGAGAGAGGAGTGACAACGTGGGTTAAGCTAAAGAAGATATTAAAAGAGGAATTCGAGGAAAAAATAAGCAGTGCCGAAGTACATCGACTGTTAATGAATCGAGTAAAGCAAACGAAAGAAACAATCCAAGAATATGCACTAATTATGAGAGAGATTGGAAATCGAGCAGATATAGAACCGGAAGTCATTATTCAGTATATCATAGACGGAATAATCGATGATACAGCTAACAAAATCATTTTATATGGCGCCAAAACCTTCGAAGCATTCAAGGAGAAAATGAAATTATATACAATAATGACCGAAAAGACTATAAGAGATACTAAAGCTGAGAAGAAATATGTTAAAAGTATGATATCCAGGCATCCAAAAGAAGAAAAAACGAATCCACGATGTTTTGGATGTGGAGAACTAGGACACAAATCGAATAATTGTCCGTCAAAGGAAAAAGGATTGAAATGCTTTAAATGCAACTCTTTCGGGCATATTGCGAAGAAATGCACAAGTTTCAAGCCAGGAAACAAGGAAACCATAAAAGTAAATAATATCAGAAATTCCGAAACTCTAAACCATATCCCCATAAAATTAAATGGAAAAGATTTCTTAGCTTTAGTAGACACTGGGGCTGAAGTTAGACTATTACGAGGGGACACGCACGAGAAGATTGGTGCTCCCGATTTAAATTGCGATCAAATTACTTTGAGTGGAATTGGGAAAAATTGCGTCGAAACAAAAGGCTCGTTCACTATAAATACAAATATTGACGAAGAAGAGTATTTGCTCAAATTTTATGTAGTACCATTCGATGTAGTTAAATATGATGTTATTATAGGTAATAACATTCTAGACCAAGTCGATATCGAAGTCACGAAAGATAAAGTTCATATCAAAAAGAAATGCGACGAAAATTTTTTAATAAATATTGCAAGCGAAAACAAATTTACAGAGGTAGACTTAAGTCATCTAAAGAAGAATACGAGAGAGAAGATAAACGAGTTAATAACAAGTTACAACCCGAAGCCAAGAAAAAGTACATCTATAGTAACAAAGATAATTATGAAAACAGAAGATCCAGTAAAAGAAGCACCACGAAGGTTAGCTCCCGAAGAAATGAAAGAAGTTAATAGACAAATAAAAGAGTTAATGGAAAAGGATATTATTTGTCACAGTAAATCTGAGTATAGTAGTCCGATAGTCTTAGTCAAAAAGAAAAATGGTAGCATAAGAATGTGCGTAGATTATCGTAAGCTCAACGCCAAAACCATCAGAGATCAATATCCCTTACCGTTAGTAGAAGACCAACTGGATAAATTGCAAAGAGCTCATCTCTTCAGTACCATTGATTTGAAAAATGGATTTTATCACGTACCTGTAGCTCCTGAGAGCCAGAAGTATACAGCTTTCGTAACTCCATTCGGACATTATGAATTCAAGAAAACTCCTTTCGGATTCTGTAATTCACCTGCATCGTTTCAGCGATTTATTAATCATATTTTTCACGACCTAGTGCTCCAAAACGTAGTAGCTGTTTATATGGATGACGTAGTAATATTAGGTAAAGATGAAGAAGAAGCTATAACAAGACTCAAGCTCGTCTTCGACACAGCGGAGGATTATGGACTAGAAATTAATTGGGCCAAGTGTCAGTTCTTAAGAACCAAAATTACATATTTAGGATATGAAGTGGAAAATGAAGAAGTTCGACCAAGTCTAGAGAAAACAAATGCAGTAAGAAATTATCCAGAACCAGAAGACGTGCGTCAAGTTCAAAGATTCCTCGGACTCACTGGATATTTCCGGAAGTTTGTCCGAGACTACAGCACTGTAGCTAAGCCACTTAGTGACCTTTTAAAGAAAAATATAAAGTTCCAGTTTGGATTGGAAGAAAGAAGAGCATTTCAAGTACTCAAAGATTGTCTTTCAAAGCAACCAGTACTTAAACTTTATAAGCAAGGAAGCGATATAGAGTTACACACAGATGCATCGAAATTCGGACTGGGTGCCATTTTAATGCAAAAAGATGACGAAGACCAATGCTTTCATCCTGTCTTTTACTACAGCAAAAAGACATCTCCACCGGAACAAAACTACAGCAGTTATGAATTAGAGGTATTGGCAATCATAACGGCATTAAGAAAATTCAGAGTGTACTTGATGGGCGCGAAATTCAAAATTATCACAGACTGCGCTGCTTTCAAAATGACAATGAATAAAAAAGAGCTGAGTACCAGAATTGCAAGGTGGGCCCTACAGTTAGAAGATTTTGAGTACATCATAGAACACAGGCCTGGCGAAAAACTAAAACATGTGGATGCTTTGTCGAGAGCCTCAGTATTACATATTACAGCTGATGGAGTTATCGCCCAAATAAAAAATGTACAAGATAAAGACGAATACATACTCGAGATTACGGAACAAATTAAAAATCGAAAAGATTCAATTTATCATGAAGTCAATGGATTGATCTATAAATACCAAGATGGGGTTGATTTATTAGTAATTCCCAAAAGTTTGGAAATAGAAATAATTAAAAATGCACATGACTTAGGCCACTTTGGAGAGCTGAAGACGAAAGAAATTATAGGAAAAGACTTTTGGATTCCAAAGTTGGAAAAGAAAATTAGATATGTTATGGAAAATTGTGTGCCTTGTATACTAGCGAATGCTAGGCTTGGTAAAAAAGAAGGGTTGCTTAATCCTATTAAAACGTGAAGGACCTTTACATACACTTCATTTGGATCACCTGCGCCCACTGCCTTCAAGTAACAAAAATTACAAATATCTCTTTGTAATTACAGACAGCTTTACCAAATTTACATGGATTTTCCCGACAAAAACGACGAGTACCCAAGAGACAATACAAAAGCTACAAGTAGTTCAGCAAATATTCGGCAATCCGGCGCGATTTATCACCGACAGAGGTACTACTTTTACTTCACAAGATTTTGAAGATTATTGTACAAAGGAAAAAATTGTACATTTGTTGATAACCACCGGAGTACCTCGAGGTAACGGGCAGGTAGAACGGATAAACCAAATTATCATACGAGTTTTATCCAAGATATCAATAGATGACCCGAAACTATGGTACAAACATGTTAGTATGGTACAGAGAGCAATTAATGGGACATTTCAACGCAGCATTGCCACCACCCCTTTTGAATTAATGGTCGGCATAAAAATACGCAATAAAGAAGACATCACATTAAGAAATTTAATACAAGAAGAAAGTCAAAAACAATTCATAGAAGATAGAGAGGAAATAAGAAAACGAGCGAAAGAACAAATATGTAAAGTGCAAGAGGAGAATAAAAACTCCTACAATAAAAACAGAAAAGAAGCAACGAACTATGATATCGGAAGCCTCGTGGCTATCAAACGAACTCAATTTGGGAAAGGTCTTAAAATATTTCCTGAGTTTCTAGGTCCGTATCGAGTAACAGAAGTCTGACCACATGACCGATACCGGGTAGAACGAGCTGCATCCGTTGATGGACCACTTCACACGACTACGAGCGCCGACAATATGAAGCCTTGGCCACACTCCATCCATCACGTCCCAGAAGAAGAAGATAGCTGTTCTTCCGAGGCGGAGAACATTCAGGAGGGCCGAGTTGTGGGAATTAAAAAATAGGTACCACTGGTCAGCCGAGCGAAAAAACACAAGTGTGCGTGGACAGTGAAAAAAGAGGGTCAGAGACGTAAAAGTGAATGAACGTTAAAATTTGATGTGTTAAAAATTGTTTGAATATCTATCTAAATAAAATAAATCACGTTATTTACTATATTAATTGTGTGTATTTCAATTAATTCTATCCAACAACCTACATATATAATCAGATAAAGATAAATGTTGAATTATTTGGGTTGTATATTTTGCCGACAAAAGGAGATAAAGAAATCAAATATTTCATCACGTCATTTCAAGATATTACACAATCCATGGATGTATCAACAATTTATAATGACTTTATATCACGCATCAGCATAAAATCGGAAGAGTTTTTTATTTTTATTTTTTATTTTTTATTTTTTATTTTTATTTTTATTTTTATTTTTATTTTATTTTTATTTTTATTTTTATTTTTATTTTTATTTTTATTTTTATTTTTATTTTTATTTTTATTTTTATTTTTATTTTTATTTTTATTTTTATTTTTATTTTTATTTTTATTTTTATTTTTATTTTTTATTTTTATTTTTTATTTGTAATTTTCATATTTAACATAAATTAAAAAAGCAAAAGGAATTAAAGAGTGTGCTGTAAAAAAACAAATCATTCACAATGATTATAAAGAAGTATTAAATTCAGAAAAATACTTTTTTATTCAACAAAATTTATTAAAATAAAAAAATCATATAGTTTATACACAAATTCAAAATAAACTAGCACTGTCCTGTAATGATGACAAAAGATTTTTAGTGTAAAATTCTACTGACACCTTAGCTTGGGGTCATTATGTAATAAACGCTTAAATTATCTTTATTTATATTGGTTTAACTAATATTACAATATGTATAATATAAACAAATATGTAACACACTTGCCATTTATGTAAGCGTACATATTTCAGAAAATATACAAATCTTTGTGTGTACATGTTTCAGAAAATATACAAATCTTTCTATATAAACGCCTATAAGATTACATTTAAATTAGTTCTACAAAATGTCTCAAGCAGAAACAACTAATTTAGACAACCAATCTTCTCAAATAGTAAGCAAATGTGTTATATATATATATATTATTCCAAAATAATTTAATATTAAATAATACTAATTACTATAATAACCTGAGTTTTTGTATATTATAAAAAATATATTTTATTGTATATCAGTGTCAAATATGTTTGTAATAGATGTAAAATTTATGAAACATCGAAATTCTTACCCAAAAGTAAATATAAAATTAAATTGTGAAATATGTAAAAGTAAAAAAAGTATAGAACCAAGAACTATATATATATATATATATATATATATATATATATATATATATATATATACAGTGTGTCCCATTTAGAGGTGCCACCATTGGGATCTCGAGAACTATAAGAGATACGATGTCGGTTAAATGGAACTTTTTGTGCACCTCTGGGAGGTCATCTCAGATGTGCTTTTGTTTTTCCAAAAATTCTCATAGGACACTAGATAATGACGAAAAACTGAATATTGTTGATTTTTTCTTTCTCAAATATCTTCTAAACTATTAGTAATTGAGAAAAATGTTTCAAATATAAAAGATAGGTATTTTTATTAACTAACCAGTGGCGTACGAAATAAATTTTAAATCCGTAAATTTTCGAGATATAACACAAACTTATATTTTTTTAAATGGAACCCATATCTGATTTTAGTCTCAAAAAAATCAATATTTTTTTCTCTTTTCAATGGTGTAAGGGTTATTATGTTTTATATTTGTTTTGCTCCTAAAATTTAATTTTTCTCTTTATTTTCCTGAATTTTCTCATTATTTCCCAAAAAAACATTATTATTTTTATTAATTATATTGTATTTAATCAAAATAATTTGTTTTATGCCTTTATTACTTAATATTTTCATTCTAGACTCATAATTACAAATTACACTATGATGTGCCAAGGGCGACCTGATACAAAATATTATAAAAATTAATTTGATACGAATTTTGAGCAAATATTTTTAAGGAAATAAATTATTTAAATACAAGGAATATTTCTAAATAGAAATCTACCAATATTTTCAAAATAATTGTAAATTTAATACAAAATAAGGAAAAAAAATAATTTTTGAAGGCAAAACAAATATAAAATATAATAACCCTTACATCGTTGAAAAGAGAAAAAAATATTTATTTTTTTGAGACTAAAATCAGATATGGGTTCCATTTAAAAAAATATAAGTTTGTGTTATATCTCGAAAATTTACGGATATAAAAATTTATTTCGTACGCCACTGGTTAGTTAATAAAAATATCTATCTTTTATATTTGAAACATTTTTCTCAATTACTAATAGTTTAGAAGATATTTGAGAAAGAAAAAATCAACAATATTCAGTTTTTCGTCATTATCTAGTGTCCTATGAAAATTTTTGGAAAAACAAAAGCACATCTGAGATGATCTCCCAGAGGTGCACAAAAAGTTATTTAACCGACATCGTATCTCTTATAGTTCTCGAGATCCCAATGGTAGCACCTCTAAATGGGACACACTGTATATATATATATATATATATATATATATATATATATATATATAATAAAAATTCTTCTGTCAGTAATTGGTGTAGCACACCCAGTTACCAACATAATTGAAATTAACTAATGTAATAAATTAAAATTAATATTATTTTATATGTAATATATAATAAAATAAAATTTTTAGAATTTATACGTTGAGGAAATACCAACTTGTCTAACCCCAGAACTTATAGATGGAAATGTATATCCTCCAACTTTAATAAATCAATGTGCAAATATCCTACAAAACTTCATTAACCGAAGTGAATTAATAACTCTACCTATACTACTTCAAGAGCAAATAATATCTGAAGCGAAAAATCTTTAAATATAAATTTATTAGTAGGTTTTGTAAATAGTCATGAATCAGAATATTTAAGCAAATTGTAAGTTATTTATGTCTTTGCAGCAGCAACTATTCATTGTATAAAGTATTTATAAATAACAAAAGTAAATTGTATTGTATAATGTCTAATTTAAGTAAAGTAACTAAAAATAAATACTTTGTAAAATAGTTATGATTTGATGATAATAAGTTTAATTCTAATATAAATAAAAAAAATTGTTTAAACTTTAGTTATAATTTAATATATATTTATTATAATAAATAATTGCTATGAAACATTAGTTTAACTAATAACACATCCTCCACAGTCAAATCCATCACATTTCTCATCACCAAGCCCCCAAACCTCGCCTCATAACCTTGAACAAACATTCCACGCGCTTCTGACGTTAGAAACGAAACGGTGGCTCATGCCTGCGCCAGAACCGGTGATGCTATCACGCTTCTGACGTCAGAAGCGAGACGGTGGCTCGTTGCTGCGCCAGAACCGGCGAATACTAACTACTGGTTATATTAATGATTTTACTTAAAATTTGAAATACCTTACGTTTTTCTACTAGAAATTACGATAGAACAAATAATTTTTGGCTTTCTTACTGTGAAATAAAAGGATACCAACCCCCGTTAATATTTATACTGGAATGTTTTATTTGTTTTTGTTTATACTGTGAGTTTCAGCTAAGATGCAACATTTACTATACTGTTATTAATGTATCTATGGATACAATTTTTTACATGTACTGCATTGTTCCAAATAAAATGCAACATAGGTTGTCAAAGTTGTCAATGTCAAATTAACTTGTCATCATAATTTACTGATCTATAAGTAACGTAAGAAAGTAATAAGAGCAGTAGCAATGAAAAATAAATATATTTCAAACATAAATAACAACAAATTTTGAAAAATTGCACCACTAACAATGAAACAATAATTCAGACGATTTTAAAAATTTTCATAGACGAAGCCTCTCTAATTTTAAATTTAAGTTCTTCTAAATCTTCAGTTTCTCTAGATTTTAAAAAAACCCTGTAAAAGAAGTCATTAGGAGAGAGATTTGGTGAACGCGGTGGCCAGTTAAGTAATTAATTTTATCAAAAAGTAGCTCATAAAAGGCGATTCTTTTCTCATGGTCGTTGTTTCTTAATCTTGGTGATTTTTAAAATGGTAAGAATGAAATTTTTCGTTTTTTAATAATCTAAATACAGAAGTTTCGCTAATATTTAATTGATTTGCCAAAATTTTCGTAGATAGCTGATTATTTTCTATTGCTCTTAGTATATTATTTTTCTTTTCTTACGTATGAATTGCCTAATTAACGGAAAATAGCTTCATATCAAATTTTAAAAAAATAAACCACTATCGTTTTATGGTTGACCGGTAATTAACACTTAATCATTAATATATATCGTACACATACCTATGTAGGTATATTTAAATAATTGCAATGATAACTGGGTAAAATTTAATAGAAATACTACGAGTTAAAGAAAAAAAAACATAAGGAATTATGAAAGTTTTAAGTTTAGAGTATTATGAAATTTTGATAATACTGTGATAAATTAATGAATTATGAATGTGATTTGTGACAACAAAATCTTTAATTTTCTTGCACTGGATTGCTCGAACCTATCCGCATGAAAATATATTGTAAGCTTCTAAACTTTTATAGGCTTTAAATTTAGCCGATGAATATGAGCTTTTTTTATACACAAAGTACTCCACTCATTCAGGATATACCGTATTTGGAAATTTTTCTAGAGTTGACAATAAATGCATGTCAAAACAGCATGGATCTTGATTATCAGTTATAAGCCATATTTTCTCTAAATATCTTTGTTTTACATTCTCTGGCAGAAAATAATAATGTTTACTTAATTGAGTCATAACACAACTTTAATGAACACAAATTTTATGTCGAAATCTCACTAAATAAGCACCGAAATCGCAAAACGTCCGGCAAGCACAATGTAAACAAAGGCAATGAAACGGTTAGTTGGTCCACCAGACTGGCGGGTTGCCTACATTCGACCACGTGCTGCACGCTCTCTATTCACTGACAGGTTACCGGCTACCGGTGACAGCTGACACTGGTTGACAGTTCAGTAGAGGTCGGGTCGGTAGAGAATAAAAACGTATGTCTATTACGAATTTCATTTAAATAAATTGAAGTACACTAGAATATCGACATTGAACTAACTTTCATAGTGACATCTAGCAACTGGTATCCTAAAGTGACCTTCGCCCACGTATTCTGTTTTTGTCACATTCAGGCGCAGAGATTTCGGGCGATGTAAGAATCTGTGGTTGCATAAGCGTTTTCTGTTAATGCGCAATTCTATGTTTGAATATTCTTGATTTGAATGATTCTGTGTAAGTATATTCTACATTTGAATATTCTGGTCTTAAATATTCTTGATTTGAATAATTCTGTGTATGCATATTCTGGGTTTGTATATTCTGATGTAGAATATTCGGGTGTTATGGGCATTCCCGCCGTTGGTGACTAATGTAATCAACCCAATATAAAATATAGCTGCCACGGGTTAAGTTAATCCTGACCTTGTGTGCGCAGAACATAAAATTCGTACATGGACTAGACGGAATGTAATAATAGGGGGGTTACGTATATTGACGCTTAGTTGATTTATTGATATGTCGGATGTCAGATATTGATGACATGGGTAACTGATTTCTTTATTTATAAGTTTCATTAACTAGTATATTTTAAATTTATCAATAAATCTTTATCTGCAATGACTTATAAAAGTATCAGTAATAAAATGTAGTTTCTGAATCAATAAAGTCTTACCGTAAAATATGAATATTTCATAATCCACATGTGGAATATGAGCAGGTGATTTGATGTATAATATCTAACATTTTCGCTTACTTAGATATTCACCTACAATTTACACAACAAAGAAAATATTAAGGAAATTATCTTCATCATACTAGGTATATAAAGGGGTAACATGGAATTCAAAAACATTCAGCTTTGAACAGCAAAATGGATACGGCTTTAGAAATAGACGTAAGAGAATTATTTTCGTTAAATATATTTTTATTTAGATTATTGGGATTTTGGAGTCCACATAAAAATATTATTTTAAAAACACTTTATTTTTCTTACACTTTCTTATTAATTGGAATAATTTACACTTCATATATGTTAGGCCTTATAGCTCATATGATCAAATTTTGGGGAAATATGGAAGAAATAATTGGTGTTCTATTCTTGTTCGTTAATATGTTATGTCTGTATTTCAAAGTGTATCCGTTAATATTTACATCGAAGAAATTCAGAAGATTATTCAAAAATTTAAAAGTTTGTTTTCAAGGTAAAAATTTGAAACAAAGTTATATTCTTAATGAAGCTGTAAAAAAAATTAAGAAATGCACAATAGTTTTCAATACATTGAGTTTTTGTGTCGTTTCATTTTGGGGAATATATCCATTACTTGGTGAATCATACAAAGAATACAATGTACCTGTAATGACTATTTGGGTATCATTAAATGCAAGTAACGACGAAGTATATCCATTTTTCTGTGCATATAACTTTGGTAGTCTCTTAATTGGTGCTTTGGGGAGTACAGTATACGATACCTTTGTATATGGAATTTTGATACATGTTGGAGTTCAGTTAGACATATTATCTCATAATTTGGCTAATATCAAAATGAAGTTTAATAAAAGGCCCGTGGAAATGGAAGAAGAATTTATGGAAAAGATTGTAAACTGTGTAAAACATCACCAAGAAATTTTAAGGTACGTATGCACAATAGTATATCATACAACGACGCTATGCTCTTATTACGAAAGATGAAGTTCGTAACAGGAAGGAGCAAGGGTTGTAATCATTCATAGATAGATTTATTTTAAATTACAATAAACCAATTTGCTATTACTTTTTATGAAACTCTACAGCAAGATATGATGATTAATAAAAACCCTAAGTGAAAATTCCTTATATTAAACAAGATATGATTTTGTAAGTCCTGTGACGAGTTCGTAAAGGTCACGTAAGTCCGTTGTAGTGGCACTGAAACTTTTCTTATCATAAAAGTAGGTACTATATATTTTGTAATATAAAAATAATGTTTTACATATTGTAAGTTCTAATTTATAATAGCTAAACTAAATACAAACAAAAATTTGTTCGTCAGTTTTAAAATATTTTTTTGATATTCGAGTAAATATAATCGGTCACATTAATATGTTCTTTGTATGAATGTTATGATGATTATGGGCAAGGCGAAAGAAGAATGTTTTTAAAGAGTAAAGTGATTCAGTGGAGCTCTTACTTTCATCCCTTTTCTTATTACTTTCGGGTTTTTGCTAACCCACTAAGTAGGACACGCGTGATTTTATGTATGTATGTATGTATGTATGTATGTATGTATGTATGTATGTATGTATGTATGTATGTATGTATGTATGTATGTATGTATGTATGTATGTATGTATGTAAGTATGTATGTATGTATGTATGTATGTATGTATGTAAATATAACTTTAAATACGAACCAATAAATGATATGTGACAGTGACAAATGTGACAGTTCATATTTCTTTTTCTAATTCGCATTATGGAATTACATTCAAGATTCGCAGCTTTCATATTTCTGACTAATATTTAGAATCAAATGGGACTCATCTGCTGTCGCAAAATATTTAATTCATTATTACTCTATACTGAAGAATGTTTTTAAAATAAAAAATGTTGCTTTACTACTTATTAATTGATAAGTATTTTACGAATTTAATATATTTTTTTCTGTATTTCGATTATGCTTTATGAGCCCATTATTTAATAAAAATTCTAATCCCGTCCTAGCCGATAGGGGTCATCCATCACTATAAGATATTTACTATTTGGTGTTTAATTATTGTTTGTATATCACCTCAAACTATTGCTGACAAACTAAAAAATAATATATACATTTAAATAGGCCTATAATTAATTTCTAAAAAAGGAAAATTTGCCTGTGTATGCCATTCTACGTTACCTTGCCTAATACCGAAAAGAGAGACAAAAAATATATAGTCCAGGAAAAAAATACCGATATTCGTGAGTAAAATCAACTTGCGTCCATTTTGTGGTAGTAAGTCGAGCTATTATATTTCGTACTGTACATCATATGTAATAGTTGGTAAGATTGTTGTTTATTTAGCCTGATTTATTGTATAGTACGCTTTTATTATTATTTTTTTTGTATAAATTTTTATCCTTTTATAGTTCAATAAAATCTGTAAACAAAGTGCAAAAATATCGTAGGAAAGCGGGCAATCAGCTGTGTCCGGTAACCTTCGCAACATAGACGTGCGGATTAGTAGAAAATGTTGGCAACAAATTTCTACTGCAGCGCACCATTGCTTACTAGGAGAACTGTTTTAAAATTTGGCGCTCATTACCTTCCTCACGTTGAAATAGAAATAAGATGATTAAAAATTTATAGGTGATTTGTAGAAACAAAATTAAAATATAAATTAAACATTTAATTTTAATATTTCCGCAGACACAAAATTAAATTTAAAAAATCTAGAATTAAATCCTACTTTCGTTTCTATAAATCGACCTTAACTAGAAAAGACAACTTGTATCACAAACTATTTGTATATCTATAAAATATAAAAATAAACTCTTTTAATACATACTAAAAATCTATTGTGGCCAGCTCAAGACCTTCCGTCAATTCGATGTATTTTGTACAAATCCGATGTTAAAAGTTCCTTGGAAAAGAATCTATATATCATGTAAAATCGTGACACGAACACATACTGTTTTTTACAAATTCCATACCAAAAGTTCCTTTGAAAATACTCTATCAGCCGTATTTATAGTAACTGAAAAGACCTGGTTTAACTTAAATTTACTTAAACTAGGTTTAAGGCAGATCTAAAAATGGTTATTCATAGTCAAACATAGACCTGATTTAAACATGGTCTAAGTAAATTGAAGTTAAACCATTTTATCTAGTCGGCCATGCCCACACATTACACTGCTTATGCGTAGTGAATACAATTCTTCTGGATATGATTTTAGACGAACATAATTTGCAGTTCCCAAAAATAACGCTCAAACTACTTTCAAAAGTAAAATATTAGTATCAGAACCAATAGAGATCCAATTTAATATTTAAACTGGAATATGAAATGATGAATAATAAATTACATTAAAAGAAGAATATGAATTTTTTATGATATAATATTACTGGATTGCAGTTAAATATTATTCATTTATTTTAATCGAATGGTTTCGTATAACATGTAAAATTGTTCAAAAATTGAATACATTTAACAGTAATACATAACAATAACACTATTGCTTACATAATATTATATTTTATATACTAAAATTCCTTCAATATTGACAACTGTAGAGAATCGATATGACATCTGGTGACTAAATTTTGAACTAGTGCATGACGGTAAGTGCGAGCAAATACAACATAATGTTAGCATACATTTTTTAAAAGTATTTCTTTTATACGAAAATGAATGTTGTAAAACATGGTAAAAGCAATATTTTGTGTTGTGTATACGGGTGTCATTCGCTTATGAGTAGGGAAACTCATTTAAGTTTCCACATTTTTCCAAAAATAGGTAAAAATAAAGTGAATATAACCACAAAAGCTGGTATTCAACAAACATTGGAGCTTGGAAGTATGTTTTACGTTTTGGAAAATAAATTTCCAAGTATATGAGAGTATGTTCGAGACATTTCAAAGACAGTGACTTTATTCTTCCAGGTAATATTATTAATAATTATATTTGAAACATATTTATGATTATTTAAAATTTTAGAAATTCCTTCTCAACGGAGAAATTAAAAAAAGAGTGCTGTACCATCTTTGTGACGACAGAGCAATTTTTTCGAAAACAGAGTAATGTTACATTTATAATTTCTCGATAGCTATCGGTAATTCCACATAATATAATGTGATTCGCATTCAGAAATTTTTCGCCTGTTTATAAAATTAATATTTTAAATAAAGTAGTAAATGAACATTATATACAATCATACCTTCAACAATAATCCTAGAATGATGAGTAACATTTAGAAAGTCAACTATCTGAACAATACTTAGCTTCATTTTGAAGAAAGACAAGCAAAATTGTATCATATGACAGTGACATATTGTACACCTACCGTCATGCATCCGCCATATTGAAAGTGCTTGCAGCGCCTCTATCGGTCATTTCAGTTGAGAATAGTTCACTCTTTCGTCCACTGGTATATTATGCAGTATTATTATTGTCCAAATATGAGCTTTGATGTAGTAGATTTAGCTGGATGAAGCATAAAAAACAATATAAATTATGGTGTGATCATAACTGTTTTAAAAAGAGAAGCGACAGCTCTTGACAACTCCAAATGCGATGCGAATCATTGTACTGTGTAAGTTTTCTAAAACAGATTGTTTAACTTACCTAAATAAGTTGTTACATTCAACATTTTATTTAATAAATTATAAATTGCCAGATTCACTTTAATAATTCTCTTTTCAAAGATATTGTTGAGAATACGTAAATAATCACAGTCGTAAATTTGGATAGCTAATTTATTATTTTATTTAATTCCACAAAGAACATAAACTTCTTTATCAAATATTTGGTAAGCAGATATTCTTTTAGCAAATTAGTAGATTCGTAGATTAGCAAATTAGAAATTAGTGGATTAGTAGATTGGTAGATCTTTTATAAAATTAGAAAATTAGCTTCAAATATCCTAAAATGGGAAAAAAAAAAATATTTAATATTTAAATCCTTTTATAATTAATAAAAAACTTACTTTGTATTTGACTGTAAATTATTTATTATTTCTTTTTAAATGAAGTAATATATTTTCTTAATTTTTTTGTGTTTTTAAACAACTTGTCATTTATTTATTTTTATTTATATCTTTTTTTTTTGTTTACCGAATACTTGATTCACAAATATTATAATTTTGATTACTAGATTATAAATTTACATATTTTTTAATAATCGCACTTCTTACTTGTCCATCTTTCTCTCTTATAACATCGACGATGATATCTTTTGGCCAGACGTTTCTTGGATTTTTTGAGTCGACGATTATGACCAGGTCTCCTAGCTTCAATGCTCGTGAAGGTTCGAACCATTTTGTACGTCGAGTAAGAGTTGGCAAATATTCTTGCACCCATCGTTTCCAAAACTGCTGTGCCATCATTTGAGATGATTTCCAGTTATTTTTTAAAGTGGTTTCACCGTTATGAAACTCGGCAGGTGGTTTAATTCCATTCGATGATCCCAGTATAAAATGATTTGGTGTGAACGCTTCATCTTCCTCCGAATCCAGTGGTAAATAAGTGAGTGGCCTAGAGTTTATTATAAATTCAATTTCTTTTAAACTACACCGTAAAACTTCTTCTTTTGGCTTGTTTGTTTTCAAAATTTCCGTTAAATTTGACTTCACGGAGCTAATTAAGCGTTCCCAAGAGCCGCCCATATGTGGCGTTGCATGAGAAATAAATATCCATTTTATCTTTGGAGAATGGGACTTTGTTCTGTCATTTTTACATTTTTGACAAATATTTTTAATTTTCTTCACAAGTACTCGCAATTTTAGTATTGCATATACTGCTAGAGGATATTCTCTCTTAAAATGTTTTGCGTTTAAATTTTTCACGAACTGCGCTGAACTTGGAGAGCATGTAGCACCAAATGTCATTACTCGCATGACGTAGATGTCTGGTTTTTGTTCGAAGTTTCCATCTGTCCAGAGAAATCGTTGATAGTGTTGATCATCTTCTTTTATTAGTACTTGATGAAACATCTCCTTGATTTCTCCGCAGATAGCAAATTTTCCTTGTCTAAATCGATGTAAAATACTTATTAAATGTGACATTAGGTCTGGTCCAGGTAGTAGCATGGAGTTAAGAGAAATTCCTTCTACTTGGGCTGCTGCATCCCAAACTATTCTCATTTTCTTTGGCTTATTAGGATTTCTAACAATAAACATTGGTAAATACCATATACGGGAACCCAAAGTTATTTCTTCTGATTTTAATTTGCGAATATATTTCTTTTCTTCATATTCTTTCAGTTGCTGTTTTAAACTTTCGGCCATTTGTTTGTCTTGTAACATTTTCTTTTCTAAATATAGAAGACGTTTACATGCCATTTGAAAACTGTCAGGAAATTTGACATGATTTTGTTTCCATAGCAACCCAGTTTCAAATCTTCCTTCCTTACGAACTGTTGTCAATGTCAAAATATCTCGTGCTCGGGAATCATCTTTTGATTCCAATATTTTCTTCAGCGGGTTTTACTCCAAAATTTTCTATAGATGAAAACTCTTTAAATAATTTATGTAGATTTTCATCTTCTTTTTGACATTCACACATATACAAGGTATGATTTTTTCTCAAATGTGACTTCTGGCGAGATGGACCACTTAATACCCAGCCGAGACGGGTTCTTGTAGCTATTGGAAGATTACCATCTTTCTCTTCACGTACCTCAAGAGGTACACATAATTTAAAATTATCTAAGCCAATTAAAAGTCTTGGTGATGCATTCACATATGATTGTAATGGTATATAATAAAGATATTGGTAATGTTTTTGAATTTGGTTTAAATGTATTGATTGGGTTGGTAAACCAAGTTTCTTTACCGTTCTTATATTTGTTATTTGGTATCTTTCTGCACCAACATTTGTCCCTGATATTTCACATGATACTGTCATTAATTTGTCTTCTTCGCGTGACATCTCATTTGACCATTGCAAATGAAGGCTTGATTTTGGTCCATCTAGCATCAGTTCTCTTGCAAGATTGTCTTCCATTAAAGATACAGATGATCCGTCATCCAAATGGGCAAAGGTTTCAATGTAGGTATCGCCATTAAATAATTTTACGGGAACAATGCGAAACAGTACAGATTGGTTTACTGGAAGGTGAGCATAATGTCCATTTTTATTTTTATTAAAGGATTCTTCTGTTGTTTTCTGTTTTTCAAGACTTTTGACATAATTTGGATTGTGTAATAATGGATGATGATAATTTTGACCGCCATCAATCAAACAAATTTTCTTATTTTGACATTTTGGAGGAAAATGTGATTTAAGGTAGGACCAACACAGCTTCTTTCGTTTAACTATATTCCATCGCTGGTTTTTATTAAGACTTATGAATTCAGGACATTCTACAATGATATGTGACTTGCTCTCACATACAGAACATGTATTCTTGTTTATTGCATTTGTGTCTGTGTGAGTGGCATGTAGAAATTTAGTTTCTTTCTGATTGCATTTTTCTTCAGCGGCATAGCTACCGTAGCTCCCTCCGAAGTAGAAGTTTATTTTACTAACCGCTTGGGCTTGCTGGTAGAGCCATTTGTTAAAATGTGATAAGTTTATATCATTAAACTGGTCTGTATATCGTGCTCAATCCAATTTCATATTAGGGGGTAGTTTCGCTATTAATTCTTGTAGCAGTATTGGATTATTCAAGTGACCATTTAATTTTGAAGCTGTCATAGTGGCAACTAAATTTTGGACCATTATTGCGAAATTAATTACCATATCCATACGATCCATTCTTATTGATTTTTCATTTCTTATTTTACTTATCAGCGTGTTTATAATTATTTCAGGACGACAGAATAACATTTTTAAGTTGTCCATGACCATAGGTACGGTGTCAGGAATAAGCAGCATGCTTCTAACGACGTCTAATGCTTTTCCCTTTAAACTTTGTTGAAGCCGAATTAGATATTCTTGGTTTGTATAACCACATCTCTTTGTAGATTCTAAGTAGCTGCTGTAGAACATGGGCCAGTCTATAGGATTGCCGTTGAAGATAGGAAGATTGCTTCTAACTGATAAAACTTGCCTAGCAGCAATTTGTTGTGACGTTAATACTGAATATTTGTCGTCAATTATGACATCTGGTTGACACATGTCTTCTTTTAAGATTCCCTTCGAATTTTCGTAATTAAATTGATTTAATTTTAATTCTCGTTGTCTTATATCTTCTTGTTGACGTAGAACCCATTCTGATGTTCTATCGTTTCGATTCTTCTATCCAATTCCTCCATTTCTTCATTTCTCTTCTTTTCAATTGCGACACGCTCTTCATTAATATTTTCTAATTCGTATTGGAGCAACTTGCGTCTTGAATTGGTGACTGAAGGTGACGAACTTTTTCTAGATAGCTTCTCCTTTGATTGACATCTTTTGCATGACCAATCTATGTAAGCAACTCTTTCGTCGACACCAACACATTCGAAGGGGAACCATTTATCGCAGTTATCACATTGAACCATATTTTCGTTGTCTGCTTCTTTGCACAAGATACAATTTTGTGTAATTTTGTGCTTTGCCTTGACATCTTGATTAGCTCTCCCTGTTTTGGATGTTTCTTCTTCACGTGAAACATTCTCATTTTGTGGGTTTTCTGGTATAGACATTCTTGGCTGCAGAGTTGAATTTGCGGCTTCAGGAGCTAAGTGACCTTGCTGGTTTCCGATTGTCTTCGTTGTGTCCACCGTAATTTTAGAAGAATTGGAGTTCTAAAAGAAATTTGAAGAATGGAGTTCAAAAAGAAATTTGAAGAATGTTGAGAATACGTAAATAATCACAGTCGTAAATTTGGATAGCTAATTTATTATTTTATTTAATTCCACAAAGAACATAAACTTCTTTATCAAATATTCAGTAAGCAGATATTCTTTTAGCAAATTAGTAGATCAGCAAATTAGTAGATTCGTAGATTAGCAAATTAGAAATTAGTGGATTAGTAGATTGGTAGATCTTCTTTTATAAAATTGGAAAATTAGAAAATTAGCTTCAAATTTCCTAAAATGGGAATTTATTATTTAATATTTAAATCCTTTTATAATTAATAAAAAACTTACTTTGTATTTGACTGTAAATTATTTATTGTTTCTTTTTAAATGAAGTAATATATTTTCTTAAATTTTTCGTGTTTTTAAACAACTTGTCATTTATTTATTTTTATTTATATCTTTTTTTTGTTTACCGAATACTTGATTCACAAATATTATAATTTTGATTACTAGATTATAAATTTACATATTTTGACAATTAATATTGTATAAATATTTTTCTAGCCGTAACAGATATCATATAATGCTTAAAACTTGCATATCAACTAAAACTGGTCGCTTTTTATTGATGTTTGCATTTTCTAATATTGGTATTATTCTGTCGATTAAATTCTGTAGTTTTCTTTCTTAGATCTGTAAATTTAAATCACTTTAATTTATAAAAAAAAAAACAACAACTCAAACAACTGAACATTTCCTCAAATACTACTTAACCTATAATAAATTTCTTGGATTCATTTTCATATGATTTAAAATAAACCTTTTGATTCCTCTTCCTATATTCAACTATGTTTTGTTTTAATATCTTCCAAATATGTAATATGCTCAAAAATTTCTTGAAGATCATTATCCATCATGAACTTCCTAAAAATGAAATAATACAAGTTACAAATTAATAGCAAAGTAATATTATAAACATTAATATGATAATATTTATGACATATTACTTACCAAAAATATTATATTAAGTAATAATGTATTTAATTTGCATTAAACACACAAAATTATATTTTCATAGTTCTGTTAACTGACTTAATAACGCATTAAACTAGGGTACGCGCAGGCCTAAATTTTAGTCTAGAGTTAAACCTGTACTAGCCCTAAACTGCCTCTATGAATAGCTTTTTTCGCCGGTCAAAGTTAGACTTGAGATAGACTAGGTTTAGACTAGAACAGAAGCACTATGAATACGGCTGTATAAATTCAATAAAGTTATAACATGAACATACACTATGTAAATTGCACGTGACACTTCCTTCTATCTTCTTCAGCTTTACCCTATTTTATTAGGGGTCGCTGTTTCTTACTCTTCTCTTCCACTCATTCCTGTCTAAAGCACAGTTTTTCCTCTCTCAAGTCTTCTGGGACACCGTCCTTCCATGTTCTCTTTGGATTTCAAAAGTGAAAATTCCAATCCTGAGGCGAGGCTGCAACTGCATGTCACTTACGAGGAATACTATGACTTTCTGATCCTACACTTCCCGTATTTGGTTTTGCACTTGACACTGACATCTGTCAATTAGAATTTTTTTAATATATCAGCTGTTTCCATATCTATTGAATATGAAAGAAAATGAATTATCAAACCGTATAGAGTAGAGCATTTTCTTTAATATTTATAATAACATAAAATGTCAATAAATGATATTTAATTGCGTTTTTAAGAAAAACTGTTAAAACCTTAAAATAGTGGTACTTCCGGTGGATCAATTATAAAATTCCCTAAAATCGGAAGAGCAACGCCATGCGTCGCGACGGCGATGCATGTAAACAGGCGTCGTCGGATAACGACGGTACGCGGTGCCCGGTAAATTTGATCCAGGTGAACTTCACAGACTAGGCCTTGAGCGCCCTGGTTGACACAATGGGGCGTCGCGGCGCAGAGACGGAAAAACGCACTTCGGTCGATGCACGATAAGTATGTCTAAAACCGCGGATCGGTTTATAGTAACTCTGGATAACCACGCAGGCTTGCCATCGGTAATGCCCGGATTTTATACGCTGGCGGCGTCGAAAGCGTCAAATCGGTAAAACACACAATGGGTTAATATAAACGACTAGACATGCACAGTGGGTGAATTTACTTGTTGTAGGGACGCCTTTCGAAGATGCTTTGGCGTTCGCTCAACAAGCATTACCACGTCGCGGGCATTAGTTACTGCACAAGTTTGGAACGTATCGCGGAGTATAATGCCATAATTTTTCTCTGAGGGGGCATGCCCCCTAAAGCAGAATTTGAAGCATATTGCGCTGCTGAGCGGCACAGCGCTAATTTCAATTTAAACAGTAGATTATTTAATGCTAATTATAGGATCAAATTAATACTTTTATAACAATTAATCTATAATATATTAATGTAAAATAATCTGAGGGGGCACTGCCCCCTCTGCCACCCTGGACGAGCCGCCACTGATAATAATATAAGTTTATAATTTATTTTAAATACACGCTGCATTATAGTTGCTTAATATAACAACTAGTTTTTTTTTTTTATATATTTGTTACAATAAAAATGTAGTAAACGAAACAAAACAGGCTTTTTTCATTATTAAATTTATTTAAAAAATATCTTTTTACTTAACCTCCCACCCCTTTCACAGAAAATAGTAAATTAAAAATAAGAATTTGCTCATCCCCTCTCCCCCCGAATAAAATTTGGTTCCTACGCTCCAGTTTCTAATACATTTTCAAAATGGCCACCATTCGCAATAACACAAGCCCAGCAGCGTCCTTCAATGTTGGTGGAGACCTTCGCAAGGACTGCCTGCTTCTCTTTTATATCTTCATCTACAGCCACAATGGGGAAGTTTAACGACTTTTTGAATTTTTTTATTCCATGAGAAATAACTTGAAAAATTGATGTAACATGTTTTATTTTTTTCAAAAATGCCTAGATTTTCCAGAAAAGCCGATTTTAAGCTGTGATGACGTCGGTAGAGGTTTGGCGCAACGTATGTCGACTTATATACTGACGCACGTGGTTGCGATTACCAGTGAAGCGCTTTTACGCTTTGTTACGACCTACGTTCAAATGCTTCGATTTCACCGTTCTGTCTGAGTTTGCGCATAACTAACTTGTGACGTACTTAGAGTTTACCCAAAAAATATTAATTATAAATAAATAGAGCAATAATTTTAAATTTTAATTTCAATTTCAGCACTCTTTTTTTGTTATATTTGTGAGAAAATAGTAAGTTATGTAGAAATTTTACCATGCTAAACTTCCCCATTCTAGCCACTAGTTCTAACTCTGTGTTAACCGGTGTCTCGTAAACAGAGGTTTTCATTTGACCCCAAAAAATAAATCTAGTGGAGTTAGGTCGGGGCTCCGGGCTGGCCACGCAACAGGACCTCTCCTCCCAATCCACTTATTTGGGTATTTTCTATTTAGCAATGCGGTGACTTCTCTCGTTGTGTGAGCAGGTGCCCCATCATGCTGAAACCAAAGTCTCCGTCTTATGTTTAGTGGCAAGTCCTCAAGTAGTTCCGGTAGCACAGTATCCAAGAAGATAAAATAATTGTCACCATTCAAGGGGTTTGGTAAAAGGTAAGGCCCGATTACGTGCTCCCCTATGATTCCGGCCCATACATTTACCGCAAAACGTTGTTGATGTGCGCGAATAAAGGGTGCGTGGGGATTCTCGTCAGCCCACAGGTGATTATTAAATACCCCGTCCCTTGTAAAGCAAGCTTCGTCCGTAAACAGGACAAATTTTTCAAAATGCCGTTGTAGATTACAACTTCGAAGAAGCCAACGACAGAACAACAGTCTTGACTGAAAGTCATCAGGTCCCAAAGCTTGAACTTTTTGTCTTAGTACGGGTACAGGCCCTGTTAATTCAGAACTTGTCAAGCAGTCACATGATTTACATGTAATCTTTTAGCTATTATGGTGATTATGGCTCGTCTTCAATAATATGAAGTACAGCCTCTTCAAATCCAGGGGTTCTACGTAATCTGTTGGCGTTGCCACCAATTGTTGGGTAAAACCGACCAGTCTCTGACAAACGTCTAAAAATTTTTCTGAAGAGTTGGTTACTTGGTTGTTGACGATTGGAGTATCTTCTCCGATAAATTCTTCGAGCTTCCTGTGCATTACGTCTTGCCTCCCCAAAAACCAGAAGCATGTCAAGAAGTTCAAAGTTTTGATGATAATGCATGTTTACGGATAAATTATGCAAAATACGAACATACAAAGTAGCAAGTATGCACAACCGCAAAATTTGAAGTATCTTGTTCGACTTTGTGTACTTGTCAAATCTAATCTTTTTTGTTTCATTGTTTTTCAGAAGCTACTTCGTTTTAAATGTTTTTTTAAGTTTGTTAATACATATCTGTAAGTCAAGTAAATGAATAAAGACTTTTTTTTGGATAGATTGAAAAAATGTTTAGGATAAATATTGTAGTAGATAGTTTAAGGATTTTATAAATGTTTTAATTTTGAAAATCGATGGAGTGGTTATCAAAAAATCTTGTTTTAAAATTTTTGATCGACCGCCATTTTGTCATTTGAAAAAATAAAAAATAATTGTAAATGTCAAATGTTTTAGAGAGCCCAAAGGTAAATTTGAGAGGAAATAATTTTTCAATAGTCCGTAAAATAAGGGAGTTATGACGATTTTTCGAAAAACAAAAGAACTCAAATAACTACGAACCGGGGCGCCAAATCAAAAATTGGAACTAAGAAAAGTTGTTTGTTTTAATGAGTTCCAGCTATCATTTTCGGGTGTAACGACTTAGTATTAACACCCTGTATATATATATATATATATATATATATATATATATATATATATATATATATATATATATATAATTTAAATATTAAAAATTACAACAAAACATGGTTAAAGATCATTTAATTCTGTAAGTTTTATTTGATAACTGACAGCTGACAGGAGATATTCTTTTTGTTTTTGTGAACTAGGTTTACATTCTGACCAATCAAAGGGCAGAATTTGTACCCATATATAAACCAACGCTATTTTGTTACGTGAAATGAAGTGTAAGTGATATGGCGCCTCGCCATAAATCGATAAAACATGAAAACTACAATTTTGTTGTACTTTAAAAACGACAAAATCTCTATGCCCGTCGTGGTTGCGCAGAAACATGTTGCTTCCGGTTGCCTATCTTTTAAGTGATCTTAATGTGTGTCCTATCAGTAATGTCTTTAGCAAATAAATAAATTCTACACAAATTTTAATTGTTGAAACTCACTGACCCCGGATAAACTCTAGAATTTTATTTCATTTACAATGAAATATTGTATTTGTATAGAAATTATAAATATTTTACTTCGCTTCAGTAATACATTACTCCTCCCCTTTAATTAATACATTTTATTCAAATTTCTTTATCGTCAACCGCACTGATAAAACTTATAAATATGAAAGAAATATAATTACTAAAGAATAGAGGAGTAAATTATTACTAAAACGAAGTGACATATTTATAATTTCTATATTTCTAATAGAATATTTTATCTCATTATAAATGAAATAAACTTCTAGAGTTGATCCGGGGCCACTGACCTCTAACAATTAAAATTTGTGTAAAATTCTAAACTGTGGCCTACAATTATCTTTTCCATAATATTTTTATTCTAAATACGAGTAAGTATTATATTTTCAAAATATACTTTAATAAATTGGAATAATACTACCTTTTTTAGTTTAAGTTCTGTATTTATTATTTAAACCCAACGTTTACAATTTTTTCTAAACTTTTTCTAACATGTTAATAAAGAGTACGGCTGCGGTATTTCGTTACCGATAAAGCGTCTCTGAGTTATACAGATCACTTCTCTACCAGTTTTTGGGACGGTTTTTCCTCTGGCAAAAGGAGATTTTTTCCTGAGAAGATGCATATTCGCCGTCCATGTTATCGCCGGGCATGCATATATTGTCTAGTTTCTTGTTACCTTGGTTACTTGTTGTGTCTGGTCGCGAACCTGGGGGTACCGGGTTCGATCCCGACCGACGCCAAATATTTCGAATTTTAAATGGCACAAAAGTGACCCATGTGGTGCACTCTCCACGCCAGCAATGAGTGCCCGTGAGGTGACGCCTGGTAAGCGCCCGCACGGTACAAATATGTCATCATCATTACCGATATCTGCGATAAAGCAGATTGGCACACCCAGAAATGGGTAATATGCCGTGATGATATATTTATTTATTTATTTTTACATATTTATGTCAATGTATCCCCTGAAGAAGGCACCAGTTTATGGTGCCGAAACGTTGGGTTTAAATAATAATTACAGAACTTAAACTAAAAAAGGTAGTATTATTCCAATTAATAATATGAGTTCTGAAAGATATTTTAATAATACCTTAATAAATGTATTTATTATAAATTTTCGTTTATTTTCTAATAAAGTTATTTACAAGACAGGGGCAATGGGATCAGCTATTTCGAAGGTTACCGGAAACGACCGGAAACAGTTGATTGTCCGGTCTCTATTCCACACAAAACTAAAAGATCGCTAACAATTAACTAATTTTTTTCTCCCTCAAAAAAACTCCGTGAAGAATTTGTTGCATTTAAATATTTAAATAATTCCTGCGACGAGAAGTAATGATTTTGTCCTAGGAATATAGTTATGATTCAACGCATGCGGTGGAAACTCCTATTAGACAAAGCGGGCCAACATTATTACTTTTCTTCCCCCGTTTAGATGGCGCTAGTATATAAAATTTTAATTTGATTGATTGAATCCGTCGTTGGCACTAGGTGAAACATTTTAATAAGGTAAAATAATTAACACTTGGCTAAGTTTCACAAAATAAAGTTTATTATCTTCACCGCGATTTCGGCTTTTACGCCATCTTCAGAAGACTGAGAAATGTACAAGAGAACTACATGAATATATATACAAAGATACAGGTATAAGATTATAAACTAATTTGTTGGAGTCTTGGGAATACCTTTTTAAGGGATCAACAAAAATTCCCTTTCGATAATATTTCCAAAATATCCGAGTGGAGAACATCTGTTTGGTCATTCATCAGTTTCTCATTGCGTTTAATGGCTTTGTCTATTTCAAATGTTTCCAAGAAATTTAATTTCGAACCTTTCTTTTCTAAATGTAAAATTTTTAAATTTTTTATTAAACAGTTGTGGTTGTTTTCAAAAAGATGTGTGGCTAGATTAGAATCTGATTTTTTATTTTTCCAAGATCTCATATGTTCATTAAACCTAATGAGGAAACTTCTACCCGTTTGACCAATATATATGTATATTCACACATGTCACACTGGATTTCATATACACCTGATTTATCTAGAACATTTTTTGTATAAATTTTGTTGTTGATTAGCTTACTTAGAGTATTGTTATTGTAATAGGCCGGTTTAATATTGGTGTCTCTAAATTTATTTTTAATATCTCTATTGATTTTGCCTACAAAGTTGAACCGAGTGAAATATTTGTTGTTAGGACTAGGTTGTACGGCGTAAAAGTTTATTAAAACCGAGGTTTTCATTATGTTTTCTAATAATCGGTTAACAATATTACATCGACAAAATTAATGAATTTCTAAGTAATGAAAATATTCAACAGATAAAAACAGACCCAACCAATAAATTTCAATCTGAAACTAAGCAGGTTGTAAACAATTGTAATGCTGTTATCAACCAGAATAATAAATGGAAATTATTCAATATGAGTCCTGTAGCCCCCATCTTATATGGATTACCAAAAATCCATAAAGATAAAATCCCGATTAGGCCTGTTGTTGCTTATGTCCAAGCACCAACGTACAATATTTGTAAAACTCTTAATGATTTACTAGTTGACACATTGGATTTCAAACCGAAGTTAAGTATTAAAAATACTTTAGACCTTATAGATAAAATTAAAGATATCAGGGTTCCTAATTCAGCCAAATTAACCTCTTTCGACGTCAAAAACTTATTTACGTCTATTCCAGTCAAAGAAGTTCAGAACATCGTAACTACAAACCTTACCAATTACAATGTAAATATAGTTGTCCAAAAAGAAATTCTCTCCCTTTTAGATCTGTGCCTTACTCAAAATTATTTCCAATTTAACGATAAATTTTACATACAAAAAGACGGTCTACCAATGGCTTCCCCGTTGAGTCCATTGGCTGCTGAAATATTTATGGATTATTTTGAACAAAAAATTCTAAATTCAGACAACAAACTAATCCAAAAAATATTGTTTTGGTATCGCTATGTCGACGACATCAAATGTCTATTTAACGGCACGGACAGACAATTAACACAATTAAAAGATTTTCTAAATTCCTTCCACGAATTAATCCAGTTTACCTTAGAAAAAGAGATTAATCGTCAACTAAATTTTTTAGATATTACAATTACACATAAGGACGATTCATTTCAATATAAAATATATAGAAAGGACACATACAGCGATAATATAATACCAAATTGTTCCAATCACCCGGAGAACATTAAAATGTCTGCATTTAACAGTCTTATCCACAGACTAGTTACGATTCCTTTATCGAAAGAAAATTTTACAGATGAATTAAACATAATTAAACAAATAGCTATAAATAACGGATATAACTTAAATATTGTGGACCGATTATTAGGAAACAAAATGAAAACCTCGGTTTTAATAAACTTTTACGCCGTACAACCTAGTCCTAACAACAAATATTTCACTCGGTTCAACTTTGTAGGCAAAATCAATAGAGATATTAAAAATAAATTTAGAGACACCAATATTAAACCGGCCTATTACAATAACAATACTCTAAGTAAGCTAATCAACAACAAAATTTATACAAAAAATGTTCTAGACAAATCAGGTGTATATGAAATCCAGTGTGACGTGTGTGAATATAAATATATTGGTCAAACGGGTAGAAGTTTCCTCATTAGGTTTAATGAACATATGAGATCTTGGAAAAATAAAAAATCAGATTCTAATCTAGCCACACATCTTTTTGAAAACAACCACAACTGTTTAATAAAAAATTTAAAAATTTTACATTTAGAAAAGAAAGGTTCGAAATTAAATTTCTTGGAAACATTTGAAATAGACAAAGCCATTAAACGCAATGAGAAACTGATGAATGACCAAACAGATGTTCTCCACTCGGATATTTTGGAAATATTATCGAAAGGGAATTTTTGTTGATCCCTTAAAAACGTATTCCCAGGACTCCAACAAATTAGTTTATAATCTTATACCTGTATCTTTGTATATATATTCATGTAGTTCTCTTGTACATTTCTCAGTCTTCTGAAGATGGCGTAAAAGCCGAAATCGCGGTAAAGATAATAAACTTTATTTTGTGAAACTTAGCCAAGTGTTAATTATTTTACCTTATAAAATTTTATTTCAAATTTGAAAATGACAGCTTACTGACAGCTCGATTGTTATTGAATTGGTTGATATATTTTTTAATTTAGTTGTGGTTTTGTTTATTTATGATATATACACATTTATTTGTGGTTGCTTGTGATTACTTGTGATGTAAATAGTGAACAATTTATGACCAGATATTTGATTTGGGTGTGAAAAAATTTTGTAAAAGAAACATACCAATTGCTGTATTCCAGATTGCATTATTAGTTTTTAGATGCATAATTAGTATTTTGAAAGCTCGGTATTAATTGTTGATATATTTTGCAATGTTACTTTACATCGATTTCCAAATCCCAAAAATTATTTAATGTTCAACAATGAATATTAAATGTAAAGAAAATTTTGAAAAATTGTGTAATTAGCGATAATAAAAACAAATTAGACCAGAAGAAATACGAAAAATTATTAAAAAATAAAAACTTTAACAAGGAAAACAGTTTGTATTAATTTAGTATTTCACTTATTGTATTATAAATATAAAATATGACGTATGTAATCTAATAACTTAATATTTGATATAAATTTTTTGTCAGATCTTCAAATTTATTACCAAGTGTTAATTGTTGAATTCGAATCAATTCAAAATTTCCGCCTCCTATACATGAAACTTCTTCTTCCCATGACCAGGGGGCGCTGTGCTTATAGTACCAGTTTGCAGCATTACAGTTTCCTATCTATAATAGTGTCTGTGATCTGTGATTCTACGTAAATAAACAAATTTAAAAACATCGTCATGCCAAATAAAATTTGTATCATAAAACTCTAATGTGCAAACTTACCATTGCTTCAAAGAAAATCTCTGTAAACCTTGCAAGAAACGTAAAATCCTAATTTGAATAGAGTACATATCATACATGAAGATATTCGAGTACGACTGACAGTATCAATTATGTCCGATATCTTTGAAGTATAGCAGCGCCTCTATTGGTAATTTTATTTGCATCGCAATTCACTCTTTCGAGTCGACCAATTATATTTGTTTCGAATTGGGTTGTGTTTACCAACTTGTATTTGACTTCTTGTGATATTTTCCAATTTTATAGACTGGTAGTATTTATTCTAAATCAGGGGTGTTTAAATTAGGACTAAAATAATAATTTCAGTTGTTTTTTAATCATTCCAGTGTATTTTTAAATGGTAGCTATGTTAATTAGTTAGATAGGGTGACTAAAATTTTGAGTAAATACTTTCGGTTATAGTGTTTATTTATTTATTTATTTATTTATTTATTTATTTATTTATTTATTTCGTTTGTATATTTTATTCCAGTAGCAAGTGCAAGCACATATTATAATAATCTGTTACAAAGTATATTATTTAATTGTTATAATTTAAAATAAAAAATAAAAATAAAATAAATGCAATGGTTGTGCGATATTGTTTGCCAGATAATTATTTACCATTATTGCATCAACGACTGGCAAATTGCTTAAATCGACTTCATTTCTCAGTATAATAAATTTGCTTATTTCGATCCTATCTAAAGGGGGTTCTATTTTGCGGACCACAAAAAGGGGCACTAATCATAATTATTGGTTTTACAGTATTAAATCACTTTTGTATAACTGTGATATAGAGTATAGAAAGATGACCTCGGTTACCTCCGCAGGCGTTAGTTTACTCGTCGTGAATTTTGTGCACTGACAATTTGTAGCAAAATGAGAGGAACCAAACTTGGAATCTGCATGGCCTTTGTCTTTCCATGTAATATACAATTTAACAGAAACTCGAAATCATCTTCATAAGGTTACTTTACTCCTGATGAATTTTACCGACCGGCCATTTCTTATAAAGTGAAAGAGTTCAGACGTGGAATCTATGTTGATCTTACGATTATCTGTATATATCTTTGCCAGACAACAAGCTGCGGCTAGCTGTAAAAGTACCGGGAGCTTTGGAAGTGGTTTCCAAATAGTAATTGGAGCCTGAATTAACGCCCGATTTTTATGATGTTTAAATAAGTGGTAAGATAAATAAAAAAATAAAAGATTTACTGTGAAATAGGTTTCAATTTGTACTTCAGGTGTCAACCATAGAAAAGGGATGAGTCTAAGGTCTACAAAGTCACACGAAGAATGAAAAAGAAACGGTGTTTATTGACAAAAAAAAATTAAGTTTACATACACAAAAGTGGCCCCACTGGACACCTATTTGTATGGCCAAACTGTAGCTGCAATGCCTGACCCCCGCCACCCGGAAATTCAATCCTGGTACGCCGCTGCGGAGCCTTCTAGTGGAGTGGATCCTCCAGGCCGGGTAGCTGACTTAATGGAGCCCGTTGAATACACACTGGCATGACTGCCTATTTTAATCCTAAAAAGGCCAGCGTTCGACTGGGAGAAAGAAGTCGTTGTGAAGGATTGGTAGGTACAACTTTGTCTCTAGGCCAGGCGATCGCTTTGACGCTTCAGCTGCAGGATTATGATTTTTACCAACGGGCCTGAATTTTCTGGAGCAACGAGCTCCAGGCTCGACGACGCTCCTATCATCCCTCAAAATGTAAAAAAGAACGAACCTATCTTGGCAGAGTACAAATTGCCTGAAAGGCAGGATGTTACACAAAAGTTTATGATGCTCCTTAGAAACGACAAATTACTGTGACGAAGTCACATTGTTTCGCCATGAAATTCCAACACGCCATCGTCCAGAGAACATCACCGGCCACTGCGGGGCTGCAGCGTAGCATGTAATCGTTCTCCAGAAGCCGCTGTAGCACAAGAACAGGATTCTGCAGTACAAACTGGCCGTACAATGTCCATAACCTCACATTCAGCACATGGTTAGCACGCGGTATTTTCCATGAAGCTTCACCGTCCACTTCGGGGCCGTATCACAGCGTATAAACGGTTTCCAGAGACAGCTGTGACACAAGAACAGAATTCGACAGTCTAAATATTGTTCTTAATAGGCCCTTAACCTTACCTGTAGCACATGGTGAGCACGCGGTAACAGCCGACGAAATATCCTCTAGTTTCCAGCCTGCCACTATCTTTCCGGGGTTTTCGCAGCCGACATTCACGCTGCACATCGCACGGACACTTCAAAAGCAACCGTTCACCTAGATTTCACAACTAGAGCACGCATTCCAGATCTGTCAAGACCGCAGCGCCAAACCCAGGCGGAATAAATTAGAACTTGAGATATTTGTTAATTTCAATGTTATTGTAATATTATTTTATGTATTTTACCTGTTAGTTTAAAACAAGAAAAACTGGATTTTCACATTTCCTCTTGAGTATAGAATTTTCTAGAAATATTTTAAGAGCCCAGCCTCACGACCGCCGAGTTTGTTCTCCCACTCGGCCAATCAAATACGAATAAAGCCCTTCCACATAAACCGCGCGCGTTTGAACGAAAATTACCAAAATCCAGCTATAAAAGACGCAGCAGCAGCCCTAGAATTCATTCTGTACTCTGGCTAGCTGTTCTAGTCAGATCCAGGAGTTCTATAGCCGTTCTATAGAATAAAGTTCCAGTACCAGCCCCAGAAGGCAGAGTCTAGATCTTCTACAGCTGTTCTGTAGAATTCAGTCACCGATTGTCGCTGTTCGACAAGTCTACGCTTTACAGAGTGAATATTACTTCACGTTTGTCTTCAGAGTAAGAATATTTCACGTACTAAGTTTCCCAGAGTTAATATTTCACGTACCAAGTTTCACGGAGTAAAGATTTCACGTACAAGTTCTCAGAGTAAATATTATTTCAAGTTTATCTAGAATATAAATAATATTTCGCGTACTAAGTTCACAAAGTTGATAATTCCAGTTTTACTTGATAATAAAATTCTCAGTAGTTCAAATAATATTAGTCGCAGTTTCGCATTCATTTATTAAATTGTACAAAGTGTGTAAATAAACATAGTCTTATTGTACTGCATTTTTCACTGCACAAAACCAACCTAAGAATCCTAGCCTACACGACTAGCTATCCGCAAACTTTCCTCATCCTTCTCTCAGTTACACGGAGATACAAGATGGCGCCCGAGCAAGAATCAACCCAGACAGCAGCGATGGAGGGTGAGGATGACGTCACAATTTGGCGACCAAACAATGACGTCACAATTTGGCGATCGAACAATGACGTCACAAAATGGCGCCAGAGCAGTGTCGTCACATTACTGAGGGATAAAATAGTAAAAACTCAATTCTTTACAGCAAAATACAATTTTGAAAACAGGAGAAATACAAAAACATCACAACACTTTAAATTCTGACATGTTAGTAGGGGAATACTATAGTGGGAAAAAGGGGGTATTTAGCGAAACACGTTTGTGAGAAAATAATTGGGGACGGTAAAACCCCAAACACAATGTGTTCAAAACTTTATAACCATGTCAAAATTGGATCCCGAGTTCGAAATCGCGTCAATTTATAAAACTCAAAATTCGTCCCAAAAATAACGCACTACAAAAAATAGGCCACGTGATGACACAAATCGTGAAAGTAGTAAAGAGATGGGGAAGTAAATAGAACCCTTTACGCCCCAGTTACTAAATAGAGGAAAAAGGGCTCTAGCATTTTGAAGGGTGCTTGAAGGCACCTGACAAAGGACAGCTCCGGGAAACGAAGTTTTAAATAAAAACTCAAAACGGCAAAAGTTCATTCTAAGTACTTTTACTAAAAAGAAAAGTACTTACTAAGCAGAAAAGAACAACCACAACGGACCAAATAAATAAAATTCAGGACGAAACATATATCTGATTGCTGCTTAAAATCAACAATAATTTAAATTCGTTAAACGCAAAACATACTAACTCACGGCCTTGACCCAAAACACACGAAATAAAACATAAAAACTTAATTAAGAACGTGAAGTCATCAAAATTTACGCTAAATACAATAAAGCTGGCCTTTGTCCTATCACAGTTGTTGAAGAACAAAAATATGAAAAATTACTGGAAAATAAAAAATGCTTCTCGTCACCGAACTCCTCGGATTCTCCACATCTCATCTCTCGGCTCGGAATAGCAACACAGAATCCCATGTTACTTTACTACGCACGATAAAAACTCTCTAGCACTTTATTAATGTCGCAAAAATAACGCAAAATAAAAACTATAAAATTTAGGTAAAAAGTAACATTAGATAGAACAATAGCCGTAGAATACTAATGTGCTAGATCTAGACAGAGAGTTATACAGGCCGTAAATTGATTTTAAATATAAATAATAAAAAAAAAACTTTAACCAATGAACGTTGCGCTCGTAGAAGGTAGAAGGTCACTCCATTCCCATAGACAGCGTTAAAACACAAAAAAAAATCTGTTGTGGCCAGCACAATACCTCTCGCCACTTCTAGTTTATGTTATATAAGTATTGTATGTCACTTCGCTATCGGACCGTCGTTTCGTAACAAAAAAAAAATACAGAACTTTACCCAAATATTGTTTTTATTGTATTTAAAGTCTTCTGCATACATAAAATTCTTATTATATCTATTTTTCATTGTATGAAGAAGTTCGTAAATGTCAGAGAGTCTTTCAATTCATTAACCAGATTGGCGATATTTCTGAAAGATATATGCATTTTACCTACAATTTTAAACATTTAATTAATAAAACAATAATGAAAGGTTAAATATACTTCTCAGAAAAAGCTTTCAGAATGTAACTAAAACTTTTGATTTTTGATACTGACATCTGTCATTTACAAATTATGTTATAAACATTTGAATATGTCAACTGGTTTCCTTAGTGTAGTTTAGCCTACTTGACTTATTACATCCCGTTATTCTATATATTATAGCGTCTTTATATCTAAATTTATAGAAGATATAATAAAAATTTTAAATGTATCAGATGTAGAATTTTATGTTCTTCAATGTTAGTAATAACAAAAATTTTCAAAAAATAATATTTAAAAATTTTTTTTTTAGAAACTACTACTTGCGGTTTTCCAATTGTTACCAAAACTTTTCAGCTCTTCTCAGGAATGTCAGATTGAGGAATTCATAGTTAAACAGGTCTTAAGTCTTATAGTTTTTGAGAAATACACATACATACATACACACACAGAGAGAGAGAGAGAGAGAGAGAGAGAGAGAGAGAGAGAGAGAGACATCATTGTAACAATGCAAAAATCGGATTCTAGTGACCTTGAAACATGCTTATTAATTAAAATCTGGAAAAGTCATTTTTGCATAGTTCCAATACCTCTCTTAGCGAGAGGTAATATGGTCAAACTTAAAATGAAATTTGGCTATATACCGTATGACAAGCGACAGTTTTGTCACAACTATTTAATTTACATTATACATTTATATCTTCTATACCGAGTTTTTAAACTATAGACAGCACTAGATGAAGTCACATTTACACCGCTAAAAGTTACCAAAAAAAGTCACTAGATTTATTTGGCGGGAGAATTGAAATGTTAAAATGAAGGTCACGTCAGCATTTATACTTTCCAGGTCATATTTTCATTAACCAAAACTATTATAGATAATCTACTTAATTTATTCATATAAAATCATAAATACATAACTTTTAATTATAAATTAATAAATAGCATTATTCTTTTGTAATTCCTTGATGAAAAATTTATATATTATAACTGTTTTTATTCGTGAAATATCACAAAAAACACGTGCAAATTCAACAAGTGATTTGACAACTACTGAGAGTTTGACGTTTTAATTACGTTTGAAGGTTAACTTGAAATTTCGTCTGGTTAAATGCGGCTTCACGAAATAGCTCAGCAGCCAAACACAGGCTTTGATTTTCTCACTAGAATTTCTAGTTACTGTCTATAGTTTAAAAACAGAGTATAGTAGGGATTTGTTTCTGAAGTCAGTATACTTCACTTCATCACATATCATCATTCTATAATATCAATAGTCCATGTTTGGCAGCAATGTCGATTTACAAAAAACTCAAAATTCTTGTTTTTAAATTTTATTTCTCAGAGGTTTCTCTCTTTCATTCCACAGTTTAGCACCTTGCTCTACTGCCGGCATACACATTTTTTATTAAAATCATGGTAAGTAAAGTAAAACAAATGCGACCCCTGAAGTGAAATCGTTAAGTCAACATGGAGCGCATATTATTTACTTGTATTTATAATATATTTCAGGAAAGAAATGGGCTTAAGGATCATGGAGAATTTTAAATAAACGACGAAAGAAATTATGGACAATTCAGTTACTCTGCAGGGATTTGAACCCCGGACCTTCTCGTATCTAGCGAGACGCTCTACCAACTGAGCCACGGAGTCCATTCCAAGCAGAGAGATTGAATCTTCCACAATTTCTTTTTACTTTTTTTCTCGCTAGATACGAGAAGGTCCGGGGTTCAAATCCCTGCAGAGTAACTGAATTTTCCATAATTTCTTTCGTCGTTTATTTAAAATTCTCCATGATCTTTAAGCCCATTTCTTTCCTTAAAAACTTCAGGTAGGGTCACAATTAATTAATTTTAATGTATTTATAATTGTTATTTGTGTACTAAAGGTGTAAAATGCAATATTGTCGCACGAGCATAAAGTTTGGAGCTCGGAGCGCAGCTTTAAGCTTCATTGATACGAGAGCGGCAACGATTATTTGCACTCGTGGTACACACAGTATTTATCTACAATTGTTTTATAATATTAAAATAAATGAATTAATAACATATAACAAACAACAAGAAGGAACGGAGGTGAGAATTACTGGATATGATAAAAAATTATGTAAAACCTCATCCAGTTACGAAATGATTCACCGGGGGTTTTCACGTTTGCCGCCATATCACTGCAAGCTGAATGCAACTAAACTAATATGTGCTCAGGCGAAGGAATTTATTGCAAGAAATAATAAAACATTTAAAATATCAGACGTTACAAATCTGTTTCATGAAGTTTGGGAGAATCAGCAGAGAAGTGGTAAATTGCGTTGAACTGTTGAACATTATTGAAAGAGAAGAACAAGAACTCTACCAACTCGACAATATTGTCGAAGACATGGAACTGCATGTTACGGACGGTCAATACTTGCTCATACAGTGATATGGAAATTTCTGTTTTTCAAAATGATGTTTTTGGACACTATGATATTCGTGGAGAGTGCACCGTAAAGGTAATATCCATATGGCTAACTACTGTTGTATAATGTTTTCAACGTATTTTAAAACACACTACTGGCGAAAATTTACTGTCCTTTTACGTTTCGCTATTGTACTTTCTCTACTATTTGTATAAATATATATATATATATATATATATATATATATATATATATATATATATATTTGTTAACTATTTTAAATTACTTATTCCTTATTTTTACCTCCCGCTACCCTAGGCAAGGGAGGTATACTGATCGTGCTAAAAATCGCATATGGAGATTTTAGTGAATGTTTTGATGTCCCCAGAATCCGATTTGAACATTTTTACAATGATGCCTGTGTGTATGTATGAGTCTGTGTGTGTGTGTGTGTGTGTGTGTGTGTGTGTGTGTATGTGTGTATGTGTTTGTTCATGTGTGTGTGTGTGTGTGTGTGTGTGTGTGTGTGGATCTTGTGGACACGATTGTTCAAATACTATCAATCAGAAAAATTTGCAATTTTGTATGTCCATTCTATACTAATGTGGGAAGAGGTCATTAGTTTTAGTGTATATCGGATAACCGGAAGTATCATTTATACAAGCTTTTAACAGTTTTTCTTGAAAAAAATACATTGAATATAAATTTTTAGCATTTTTTACTAATTAAAATTGAATATAATGGTACAATCTTCAATTGTAATTTTAATAACATTGAGTAAAATAACTCTATATAACTTTATATATGAATATATAATATAATTTATTTTCATATATCATCTTGCCTATGCGTCAAACAAAAACATAATTTTAATAACAATTTTGACATACTTAAAAAAATTTCACTGGCAGGAAGCAATTACAATAAAATTAATAATGAAACCGTGTTAAGGAGAATAAAATAGTAAAATATTTAATTCTAATGAAAGGTTTGTAAAAATAATATATTTTTTCTACAGTCTGTATACAAAGTAGGCATTTGCGCTCGCTTTTGTCAACGCAAAATGCACTTTTCCGCTCATGCGCGACAAAGTAGGAGAAACGTTCGCTGTCCGAATTTCAATTATAAAATGCATCTCCACAAGTCAATCTGACTTATAATTGCTCTGTCGGTATATTACATAACCAAACAAAATGCCGGACTGCTTAAAAGTTGTTTAAAACTGTCAAATTTATTTTTGGTGAATTAAAACTGCCAATGCTATCAAAATCTCCCAACAAAAAATCTTCTTTTGGAATGTTTTAAAACTAATATTTGGGAGACTTAAATCTGTTTAAAACTGTGAAATTGATTTCTGGTGACTTAAAAACTGCCAAAGCTGTCAAACTTTCTCAACAAAATCTTCTTTCGGAATGTTTTAAAGCTAATTTCTAGGATACTTAAAAGCTGTTTAAAACTGTCAAATTTATTTCTTATGACAAAAACTGCCAAAGCTGTAAAATTCTTCCAACAAACCTTCTTTTAGAATGTTTTAAACTGATTGGAGGAAGACTTAAAAGCTGTTAAAAACTGTCAAATTGATATCTTTTGACAAAAACTGCCAAAGCTGTCAAAACCTTCCAACAAACAAAATCTTCTTTTGGACTGTTTTAAAACTATTTTCTGGGAGACTTAAAAGCCGTTTAAAACTATCAAATTGATTTGTTATGACAAAAATTGCCAAAGCTGTAAAATTCTTCCAACAAACCTTCTTTTAGAATGTTTTAAACTAATTGGAGGAAGACTTAAAAGCTGTTTAAAACTGTCAAATTAATTTCTGGTGGACTGCATTGTCGGTATATTACATAACCAAACAAAATACCGCAACACTGTGTAAAGAAATACAAAAATAAAATAGGGCATTCATTTACTAAAATTAGATTATAGCAATAGCTCAAGAAGAATGGAAAATAACGATAAATTAAAATTAAAAAATCTGAAGTGGCCAACACAAAACCTCCCGCTATTTAATTTTTATTAATTTAAATACGTACCTACGTTTTTATTAATGCTGCAAACGATATTATGTTCCATTGCATATAACTATTGTTTTATTTACTATTTTCTTTTTAAAATGTCACTATTATTAATTTGAAGTGATTATTTTTTGACAATAATATTTACCTGTCAGTTACATTCATTTGAAATATGAACTGTGTAACAAAGGATTTGTTTTTATCTTAGGCTTCGGGATTTATAAGAAAAATGATTTTTAAATTTATCTAAATTATATATAAAAAGTATTAATGTGTTCCTATAGAAAATTCTATAATCTTTAATTTTTATAATGACATAAAATGCGAAAAAGTAGTATTAATGGTATTTTTTGATGAAAAACCATTATGAGCTTCAGGCAAAGTGCCATTTCCACCAAAATCTAATGGTTTCTTTCCATATTGGAGTAGGGTAGAAATACAAGGTTTCAGAATTTTCTGAATGACAGTATTTGAGTTAGAGCGACAACAAAATCCATACACATACACACACACACACACACACACACACACACACACACACACACACACACATACATACATACAGACATCATCTTAAAAATGTTAAAATTGGATTCCAGGGACCTTAAAACGTGGTCATTTACTAAAATCTCGATATGTAATTTTTAGCACCATCCCTATACCTCCCTTACCAAGGGTAGCCTGAGGTAAAAATATAATTGTTATTTATTGATTAGTACTGTGAATATAAAGGGTACATTTTATTACTTTTTGTTATGATGGACGACCCCATTGTGGCGACTGTACAACAAAACATTGTGTGTGTTTAGAGCGCAAATGGACATTGTCGATTTCGAGAGAACACAACAACCTCTCACTCGACAATGTCCCATTTTGCGCTTTTAATACACAAATAGCTATTCCTTCTTACATAAATGTTAGATGTACAGGACGATCTGATTTAAATTTACTATTTTCACAGCACTATAAATTAATATTAATTTACAACTACACATTTACGAAACAGATCATGTACGGCGAAGAATTTACAAGGATTGTGTTTTAGAGCCCCTGGAAGTTGATGCTGATTTTTATAAGAATGTGTGTGTGACGATTTTTCTTTAAAGTCTATTAAAGTATTATCCAAAACTTCTCAAATTTGGTATTTAAAACTCATAATATGTAATTTAAAACAACATATTAGAATTTAACCATATATGATAAATCGGATGTAGTACTTAATTTGGAGCTCTAACAGATTTTTGAGGAAAAACAAGTAAGTACTTGTTTGTGCTTCGTTATATTGGTTCACTCATTTGGTAGTTATAATTTAATCCGATCTATCACTTAAATTTAAAAATTAAATTAGAATATTTTTTAAAAATAAATATTTATGTGAAGTCTTCATTTTGCTATAATATTCTAACAATTAATTACGTACCAAATTACCAATTTTATATTTAAATGTTACCATATTTTTGAATTTAGACCTAAATTTCAGTGGCGGCTATTCGGGTGAAGAAGGTGAAGAGCAACTTCACCTGTTATTTCAGAAAACAAAATATTTTTTAAAAAATTAATTTCACATTACTTTTTTTATTTTGTATTATAAAGCCTGAAATAAACATTAATATAATTTAGAAATCAAATTATCTACTCAAAATTATATAAACTGATCGTCCGCAACCCGCATTACATGAAGAGTAATTCAAATTTTGAATAAACTCTTCACAGTTGCGCGTGCAGCTAGCGTTTATTGGCTAGATAGAATGGTTGCCATAGCAACGATGCTTCCCCCTCCGCTTACAGTAGCGAATGATGAATACTACATTTCGAACTCTGCACCTCGTCTCCACATTGCAATTGATGCATTGTAATTTGCTTGTTAAAACAATTTGAATAGTTATTATTTTATTTATTATAATTTTAACTTATTTGGAAGGTAATACTAATATATTTTTAAGTGAAAATAAATTCACTATAATATTTTATTGTTAATATTAATACTTTAACTCTTTAACAGATTGCACATTGTATATTTAAATCATCAGAATGAATCTGCATAATGTTATTATATGCAATTTATTGGAAACACAGTTCTCTAGATGAATAGATGATAATAATGTATTGGCAAGTGGTCGACCAACCCCAACATTAAATTTAAATAAAATAAAAAATGTTAAAAACTGTGGAAGAACGCACAATCTACATTTTAAATCTGCCTAGTACAATAAATTTTCCTGGTTATGTGGTAGCTTTTATTTGCAAAAACTTTTTTGAAGGATAGGCGTATTGAGCTAATTTATAAAGTATGACTTAAAAAATATAATATTGTTTTGTTTATAAATATTTTTTTGATTTAAAATATATATTTGAAATTTATCGTACGTAATAATTACATAATTTTTAAATTTACATATCTTGCATATACAAATAGCTAATTTTATCATACTTGCTGTTTTTTACGAAGAAATCAATTCTCTAAAACTTGTATTTGAAGCATTTATTTCTAAAATGAAAATAACCATTTTTTTTTCAAGAAAAACTGATAACGGCTTCCAGTAAAGTATCACTTCCGATCAGACTATTTTAATCAAAATCAATTATGTTATTCCCATTGATATAAAAGTATTATATACCAAATTTGAAAAGGTTTGGATTATATTTTAATATAGTTTTTCATTAAAATATATTATAGGCTTCAAGTAAAGTACCACTTCCGGGTAGACCATTTTAACTAAAATCTATTATGTTATTCATATTGATATAACAGTGTTACATACCAAATTTGAAAAGTTTTGGATTATATTTTAAAATAATTTTTCATTAAAATCTATTATAGGCTTCAAGTAAAGTACAACTTCCGGGAGTATCATTTCAACTAAAATGTATTATATTATTCCCATTGATATAAAAGTCTTACATACCAAATTTGAAAAGTTTTGGTTGCATATTGGCATACCCAGAAATGGATAATATGCCGTGATTATATATTTATTTATTTGCATGTTCTTTATTTGGATAAAAATATATAATAGGAAAAAAATAACAAGGAGCTTGCAAATTAAATAAAAATTTAACAAGGGGCTTGGGCGAGCCCCCACAAACCCTCTGTAGCTCACCACGGGATACATCACAGAAAAAGCTAACAGACATTTCGAAGTTACATAAAATTGTTACAAATCAGAAAATTTAATTCATATATTACATCTTTATATATAACAGAGAGGCCACATTTATATAACATGATCACATATAAGATACTTACAGGTATAATACATGTAAAATTTTCTTATATGTTATGTCAAAACAATAAATGATGTTATAACAGGTCATGGTATGAAACGCAATTAGAACAAATTTATTGTATGTTACTGTGTATTCAGCCTTTTAAATTAACACTTGTTATAAATTGTGAATTCAATGTAGCTCGTTGTGTCATACGTCACTTAATGTCACCAACTTCGTAACTATGGTAACACGATGTAGTCAGGGTAACAGGGTTTCGTGTTATATCCTTCCCCTCAGGTTCACGGAGGCGTTTCGCCAGGGAACCTGCAAAATAAAACTAAGAAGGTTTAAATCTTCGAGGTCTTCCTCGCCGTCTTCTTTCCAAAATGGGAGTAGGAGACTTTTGGACTTCGTCTCCTACATAGGGCGTCTGGTCGGAGACATGCACTATAGTAAGCGAATGCTCTAATTTCCGTGGATCTTCAATTTCATAAGTTGTAGAAGTGACCATTCGGAGAATTCTATACGGGCCATCTCGTTTGGGAAACATTTTAGACGAGAATCATTTAGTGGCGTTACTCAAATGATGTACCTTTATTAGAACTTAATCACCTGTTTCATAAAATGGGGGAGAACGTCGATGTTGGTCAGCGTAACGTTTCTGTCGTTCCTGTTCCTTTTCAAAATTTTCTTTTGCCTCAGTTAAGGTATTATTTAATCTTTTTAAATATGGAGTTATTAATGGAACGAAGACATTGGTGTCTATGATAGTTGTTAAACTTGAGTAACTTCAAATGTGGTTCGGAGTTCTCGACCGTACATCAAATAAGCTGCACTATATGCGATGCTGTGACAAACACCAGTATTCATTGCAAATTTGATCGCTGCAAGCTTTTCATCCCATGTAGTTTGATCAATCTTTACCAAAATTGCGAGTTGTGGTTTTAAATCTCGTATTTTCCTCTCAGTTCGGTTGGCTTCGGGATGGTAAGCAATTAGTGATTGTTGGATTCCGAGAATATGGGTAAGCTGTTGCATGACTTCACTAACAAATTGCGTGCCGTTGTCACTCAAAATTCGTCGTGGCAAACCATACTTCTTCAATTAAAATTTTTGCAGTCTCAAATGCAGTTGCTTGCTTCCTGGCAAATAATTCAACCCATCGACTACAGCTATCTTCAACTACAAGTATCCATCGATTCTAGGAAGCGGTTTCCGGTAACGGTCCGAAGAAATCAATAGAAATGATTTCCATTCTTTTTGCAGGTGGAGCGGTCTGTAATAATCCTGCGGGTTTAAGATTTGTTGTTTTATACTTCTGGCAATCATTGCATTTTCGTATATAATTAGTAACAAATCGTCTTAGCCCAGGCCAATAATAACTGTGAGCAATACGGCTTATTGTTCGCTCAACGCCGTGATGGCCAGCGGTTGGTGCATCATGCAATTCTTTTAGTACCTGAACACGTTCTGAGGCAGGAATGACCAGTTGGGCGTTTTCATTATCACTGTCGTGGTTGTAGTGATATAAGACGCCGTTCATCATAATATATCCTTTTTCTGTCCATCGGATGAATTTTTCACCAGCAGGTTCTTCTTCAAACGCAGTCACTATTTTCTGGATATCTGGATCCTTTAATTGCTCTGTTCGAACTTCTTCATAAGTCCGTTTTGCAAAATCAGCAATTACTAAATTAACATTAAGAGTTTCAATTGTCTCCTCGTTAGATCGAGGTGGTCGTGACAAACAATCAGCGATAACATTTATTTTTCCAGGTGTGTATTGTATATTTAAATTAAAAGATTGGATTTGCAATGCCCACTTGGCAAGACGTCCTGTTGGTGTTTTAATTGTTAGTAACCAACGTAATGGTTGGTGATCAGTGGCCAAAGTAATTTCAGAGCATTCCACGTACCCTCTGAATTTCTGTAGTGCCCATACTATCGCAAGAGCTTCACGCTCGGTTGTTGAATAGTTATGTTCCGCTGGTAACAATAATCTATTGGCATATTTAACTGGTCTTTCGTCAGTACCAATACCTTGTGTTAGTACTGCTCCAACGGCGTAATCACTAGCATCGGTCCTTAAAGTATATGTAGGGTAAAGTATTATCAGCTTGTCTTAATACTGGCGCTGAAGTTAATAAATTCATTAACTTTTCATAGGTCGTTTGTTCTTCTTTTCTCCAGGTCCATAACGCTTTTGATTTCAGTAACCGGGTTAGAGGTCGGGTGACTTCAGCATAATTATCTATAAATCTTCTATACCAGGAACATGCTTGCAGTATAGATGTAAGTTCCTTTACATTTCGCGGCGCTGGTCGATTGACTAAAGCAGAAATTTTCTTGGGTTTAGGTTGAATCCCTTTGGGTGATATAACATGTCCCAAATAGTTAACACTATCTTTGAGGATATGGCACTTTACGCGTTTAGCTCGCAAACCGAATTCATTCAGTCTTTTAAATACAGATTCCAAGTCTTTAATGTGATTATCAAAACTATTTGACAATACAATAATATCAATGTATACAAGTATATTCACATTCGGAAGTCCTGCGCGAAAACGGTCCATTAATCGTTGGAACGTTGCTGGCGCATTCTTCAAACCAAACAGCATTCGTAAAAATCGAAAAGTACCAAAGTGTGTAATAAATGAGGATTTATCACGGTCGCACTCGCGCACTGATATTTGCCAATACCCACTTCGTAAATCTATGGTGGACATAAAAGAAGTCCTTTTCGCTTCGTGTAATAAATCGTTAATGCGCGGCATCGGATACTTATCACTTTGGGTAACAGTGTTTAAACGTCTATAGTCAATGCAAACACGATTTGAACCATCACTCTTGTTTACTAAAACAACTGGAGCGGTCCAGGTCGAATCACATTCTTCTATGATTTTCATTTCTAACATTTTATTTATTTCTTGTTGTAGTATGTCTCTCTTCATATTAGACATGCGATAAGGAGGTGAGGCGATTGGAATCTGATTTGCAGCGGTGTTAGTACAATGCTCGCTGAATGGGGTTGGTTCTCCCCCTGGTTGGAAGATTGTTTTGTTATTTTCTAACAGGCCGTTCAACTTCATTCGTTGATCTGTCGTCAAATTACTTCCTTCATCATCACGCAGTTGTATGTTTTCCAACACAGTAAGCGTATCAATTGACTGTTTCTTTTCAGTATTTTGAATCTGGACAAAATTATTAATTTCTTCAGGTGCTTCTCTAAAATACCATGTTTTATTTCCAACGTCTAGTATTATTCCTAGTAAGGTGAGTATATCTTCTCCAAATAAAGTATGATTATCTTTCACATCTGGTAGAACAATCATTTCACATACAGCACATCTTCCTTGTATACTAATCGGAATATCTGCAGTTTTAACTATGGTATTCTTGGTAATTACATCAGCAAAAGCTAATAAAACGTTGGTTGATTTGAATTCGCATCTGTTTTCAAGTAATTTGAATAAATTGTAGCCCATTATACTTCTAGTTGCTCCAGTATCTGCTGTAGCGACTCCTTCATATTCAAATATGCTAACTGGAAGGTGCGGTCGCTTGCAGAGAATATCTGAAGTAAAACCTTCAGCGGTTACTGTATAAAATGCAGCTAATTGCACAGGAGTATTCTTTTCGTTGCATTTTGGGCACTGGGTTAGTATTACTCCGGGATTTCCACAGCCGTAACACGTTAAATTATTTTTGGGAATCGCAGCCTGGAGAAATTGTGGCGAAGAGTGTAATGTGGGCCGTGAGACTTTCACTTCAGTGCTTTGAGTGTCCTCTTTCTTTCGTTCAAGAATTCGGCACTCCTCAACAGTGTGTCCCGTATTCCGGTAATAATTACATCTATTTCTACTTCGAATAATCTTTGTTCTGTCTTCAACTAAAGAATCTTTCTTATCTTTTCTAGTGTTGTTGATATAAGTTTTTTCTTCTACAGATTGTTCAACTTCTCTTGTTAACTTTAAAAGATCATTGAAAGTTTTTATGGTATCACGTGTGATTCTTTTCCTTATTCGACGATGTAACAGACCATACACCATGTCGATCTGTACCTTCTCTGTCAAATTATCAAGTATTTCAACAAGTAAAGCACGGCATTTGCTAATGAAAATGTCAGTATTTATATCTTCAGTTTGTTCAGTTCGAAATAACTCTCGATATATTTGAAATGGGGCTCTCTTCTTACTATAAGCACTACGTAAAGTGGTAATGACATCTTTCCATGTGGTGACAGTGACTTTAATCCCTATCCACCACGTTGCAGCTTCATCAGTGAGTAACATTGGAAACCCTTTGATAGCATTCTCATCCGATACATTAGCACATTCTTTGAATATTTCGACAGGAACTGATAAACGCTTCAACATCATTTTCTTTCTTTCCGCTGAATCTAGCTGTACATTTGACAAAATTTCCGCTCTGAGTCTGTGGTAGTCAGGTGTTGGTGTTTGACTACGGCTACTTAGATTAGACAACTGCTGAAGCAACGTTTTGAATTGCTCATCAGAGAATACTACGTTCTGAGCCATTTTCTTTGAAGGTTTACGACGACTTTTACTCATATATGTATATGGGAACAAAATGTCAAAATGTCATCACACTTATGCCCTTATTCCTATCAATGCAGCGTCAATGTTTTTCAACGTGTCACTAAGAGTCAAATTCTAACTTCTACGACACAATGTTGAACAACAACACCGCGATGGAACACACAAAAACACAATTCTTGACTACATGCACGTTGGGCGCCAGTTTATAACAGGTCATGGTATGAAACGCAATTAGAACACATTTATTTTATGTTATTGTGTATTCAACCTTTTAAATTAACACTTGTTATAAATTGTGAGTTCAATGTAGCTCGTTGTGTCGTACGTCACTTAATGTCACCAACTTCGCAACTATGGTAACACGATGTAGTCAGGGTAACAGGAACAGGGTTTCGTGCTATAATGTCTAAGGCGGCGGTCCCACTGATCGAGTACCTTCAATCGTTTACTATCGTGTAAATTTTAAACATGTGTATAGTAATGGCATGTGTCGCACCGGACCATCGTTCTCCATCGAGTGCAATCGACTTGTTTGATTTTCAAGCTGGTTTGAATTTTTACTCGATGGTCGACGGCACTCGATGCTTTGACGCATGCGTATTGAAGCATTTGCATTTATATGTGGTACATAACAATAACCTCACAATCAAGAATCAAGTTCTCATATTGTTCGGTCGGTTTGATTTAATTTATTGAATGAATATAGAAACTAAAATAATTGAAAAGGAATGGAGCACTGACGAAATTGATTTATTAATCAATTTAGTCAGAAATAGCCCAGATCTTTATGATCAGTTTAGGCCAGGTTATGCGAATATAAATGTACACATTATAATAATAATATTAATAATATTACCTTCTAAAAATCTCAAAAGCTTCAAAGATTTTAAAGGTTAAGAAATCTAGTCGACACTAAATGATCGAAGCAGTTCGATCAGTGAGACCGGACCGTCAATTTTTAAACGACACAGCATGAACCGATACTACACCACGTGACACAATATAATATTTAATTCCTTTGATATTGAATACAAAGATAACACATAACCACGTGAAGAATCAGCATGCAATGTTATATCTTTGAAAACTTCAACTGATCAATTTTAAAACACGAAATGAAAGAAGTGCAAGAATTAGCTAATGATTTTACTGCTTACATGCGTATATTGTTCATTAATTTTTCCTAACGCTGATTAATTACAAGGAAATGGTTCAATATTGAATGTCTAATGACAAATGAAAAACTCAACAACGACAAATAAATATAATGCTCGCAAGGAAAATGATTGTCATTGTGATTAGGAAGATGAGAGCCCGGATTTTTTTTTTCATATCGTCTGACAAATGTTCCTAAACTATTTCACATACAAATAAATCCGACATTCGTAAATTTAAATGAATTTTTGTTTTTAGGTTTACAGAAGAAGTAGAAGATTTTGTGTCAATTGGCATTTCAGCCATGTTTTGTGCTACTGGATTTGTGCTAGTAGTAACATTATTTCAGATGACTCTGGTAATTAATATATATATGAAAATATAATTGAAGAGCTTTTCGCATAAACAACCATAGTGCAAATATTGTAAATATATGTTACATACAGCGACATGTACTTGTAATGATGCCAAATAGTTTTCTTTTTTTTATCGTAAAAAGTACATTGATCACAAGTTAATACATTCTACAGTTTGAGCGTTTCTAAAAAATCGTCCCATTGATATCATATTATTCATAAATATTTATTTTTCTATTTCTTCATATCCAGTAAAGAACCAATTATTATATATTTAAATGTGATCCTGTTTTAAATTAAGTTACAGAAATATACAAAAGTAAGGAAGCTAGAAAGTGGTTTCTTTGATTATCTTCGAATAAAAAAAACTAAGGTTATTTTCAATACTTAAGTATTTATTTGAGATATGTGAAGATAATATATTTAACAAAATAACAACAGTAAGAAAACTATATACTTTAATTATAAAATGTACATTTCAACTGCCACGCAGTCATCTTCAGTTAAGTTGAAATGTAAATTTTGTAATTAAAAATATATTGTGAAGAAATTTTCTTTTACTGTTGTTATTTTGATAAACTTATTTTTGCTAAGAGCTCTTCAGTTATTTTTAAACTCAATTAAATGTTAAAAATAATAACATATTTCTTATCTTCAGGTCTCCCCAGCGAGTTTAGAATTCTTAATGCTTACCTTATACTTTTCAGTAGTAATGGTTGAATTATTTTTGTACTGCTGGTATGGGAACGAAGTTGCAATAAAGGTAATAAAAAATTATCATTACATTTTCAAAACAGAAAACTAAAATAATATATCAAATAGTTTGTTAAAAGTTAGGATCTACTAGACTTGAGAAAATTTAAAAAGGCACTTATTTAAGCGTTTATTATTTTATTCAGTTTTGCTCAATATTTTATTTAGTTTTGTTCAGTATTTTATGTTTAATATAAATAATAATTGTTCAGTAAAAATATTTTTAGCTCAGAATTTTTTCATATTTTTATTATTTGTTCAGTAAAAAAAATCTGTTGTGGCCAGCACAATACCTCTCGCTATTTCCGTTTTATGTTATATAAGTATTGTATTGCACTTCGCTATCGAACCGTCGTTTTATAACAAAAACATTACAGAACTTTACCCAAATGTTGTTTTTATTGTATTTAACATGTCTTCTGCACACATACAATTTTATCTAGGTATATTTCTTTGTCATATAAGTATTGTATTGCACTTCGCTATCGAACCGTCGTTTTATAACAAAAACATTACAGAACTTTACCCAAATGTTGTTTTTATTGTATTTAACATGTCTTCTGCACACATACAATTTTATCTAGGTATATTTCTTTGTATAAGGAAGTTCTTAAATGTCAGAGATTATTCCAATTCATTAGCAAGATTGGCGGTATTTCTTATTGATATTCTTATGCATTTTATCTACATTTTTAAATATTTAATTAATAAAATAATAAGAAAGATTAAATGTACTTCCCAGAAAAAGCTTTCAGTATGTCACTAAAACTGTTGATTTTTGACACCAAAATCTAATCAGCTCTTCCCAGGGTTGTCAGATTGAGGACACTGCAATTAAATATTTATACAGTTTTTGAGTAATTGTGGTTCCAACATCCACACACACACACACACATACACGCACACGCTCACGCACACACACACACACGCACGCACGCACACACATACATACATGATGTGTATGTAGAAGTTGAAGAACAGCTAAAAATATTAGTGAATGTGGCAGAAAAAAGTAGAAACCTGAGAAGTGATCATAAACAGGTAATACAAGTGCATTGAGTAACCTAAGAAAATTATATAATAAGTTTAAAGAACAGTTAAGTGAAAAAACTCAAGAAAATGCAAGGTTACAAAGTGAAATTAATGACGTGAATAAAAATAAGAAAGTTGATCAAGAGTGGCCACCTATTGATGAGAGCCAACAAAGTATCTGACATCTGGTGGCGAAATTAAAAATGCGAGTCGTGAGGAAAACATTGCGGCATGCGAATTGTACTAGCATAAGAACCAAGCAAAAGTGAGAGAGGCGTTATATATTTCGTAAATTCTGCTTTTGATGGCAGAACTTCTGATAAAGCAATCGTTAGAGAAGAAATTTTTTGGATCTCCTAGAACCATACATGGATGCAGTTATATAATAAATAATGATTTTAAAACTAATAATTTAAAAGTGTCTTTCCAAATACAACATAATACAACAATATGTTTGCACTTAGCACCTTGTCCTGTTTTACAGCTGCACATACACTTCGAATAAATATAAGACTCTTATCCAATATAAAATCGTTTTGGAATTTTAAGTCTAAAAAGAAAAATAATGGTATACCTGCAAGAATGAATTTTAACAATGAATCCTGTAGTACTGGTATCGAAATAGCAAACACGTTTGCTGATTACTTTATCTCGATCTATACCAATACGTGTAATAATGGTACACCTTCCATTGAAAATAATATCGCTATTGATATAAATATTAACAGCATAACACTTAATAGTGATACAGTATTCGAAAAATTATGCTCACTAGATCCAAATAAAAGTGCCGGTCCCGACAGAATTCCATCATATTTTGTCAAATATTGCAGTACATCACTAGCTTTTCCCCTTACACTGATTTTCAACATGTCACTAAATTTAGGTATTTTTCCAAATATATGGAAAGAGTCGTATATTACACCATTATTAAAATCTGGCAAGAAAAATGATATTAGCAATTATTGACCAATTTCAGATCTGAACATAATTCCTAAAGTTTTCGAATCAATTACATACAATTGAAATATTATCTAATATATTTAAAAATACAATTTGTTTTGCGCAGCATGGCTTTATAGCAAGTAGATCAACATGTACTAATCTAATTATCTATTCAAAATATGAGTGAGTGGATTCAGTATACACTGATTTTAAAAAATGCATTTGGTCTTGTCAATCACTCGATATTATTAAAAAAACTAGAAACATATGGAATTTCAGGCACTGTCTTAAAGTGGTTTAAGTCATACTTAGATTCAAACAATCAAGCCGTAAAAGTAAAAAAAATGTATCTAGGAGTTTGTCAGTGACATCAAGGTTCCACAAGGATCACACTTAGCAAATTGTTTTCACTTTTTGTAAATAATTTGCCAAATATCTTTGCAAAATGCTTGCTTTTTTCTCTACTTCTGCAGAATGATTTAGAAGCCCTTGAATTATGGTGTAAAAACAATTTATTATCAGTTAATACATCAAAATGTAAATAAATTAGATTTCATAGAAAGAAAAATATTATTCAGTATAATTACTCAATAAATAAAATAAAACTTGAGAATGTAACATCTATTCGAGACTTAGGGGTTATTTCTGATTATAAATTAAATTTTAAATTACATGTACATCATATTTCAAAAACGGCCAATCGAATGTATGGCTTTGTTGTAAGACAGTGTAAGGGCAAGTATTAACAGAATAATTTTATTATACAATTATCTCGTTCGAAGTCTGCGCAATAATAGATTAGAATCAGTAAAAATCAGAAGAAAATTATTAACTTCATATTTTATAAATTAAAAAATTAAACATGTTAAATTTCGAGACTCTTGCTGCTAGGAGAAATAAAGCTCAATTATTGTTTACATATACATTATTAACAGGGCATATTGATGTCCCAGAAATCCTCAACTTTTTTAGTCTGAACACACCTAAATACAACGCAAGGTTTTCGAATGCATTTCAACCACGTTATAGCAAAACAACATATGGACAAAATTCTGTAATCAATCGTTTAATCAAAATCTACACTGAAGTAATTACCTGAATATATTGATATTTTTTGTACTATATTAAATTAATTAAAAAAAACCTTAAAACATTTGTAATTTTATGTATTATTAGCATTATTATACTTATTGTCATTTCCTATATCCTTATTTCATTATTTTTTGTATTTATTGCATATGTTATTTAATGTATAATTTTGTAAATTCATATTTGTATATGCGTCATTTGGGCATGTCCTGTAGTGTACTTACATCTAAATCTGCATAAGTAAAAATTGGGCATGTGAAGGATTGCAAAAGTTCATCAATGAATAGTAGAAATTTAAGAGGGTCCAGGTTTGAACTCTATGGGACACCAGACGTAGCAATAAATTCTAAAAAATAAAAGCCATTATATTACAAAAAACAGATTCTATCAGTAAGAAAAGAACAAATCATGTTGATCAAACTGGGTGTAGCACCAAAACTGCAGGTTAAGAGGGCCCAGATTTGAACCCTGTGGCACATCAGATGTAGCAATAAATTCTAAAAAATAAAAGCCATTATGTTACAAAAAAGAGATTCTATCAGTAAGAAAAGAACGAATAATATTGATCAAATTAGGTGTAGCACCAAAACTGTAGGTTTTATCAAGTAACAGTTCGTAGCTTATAGTGTCAAATGCACGACAAAGGTCAGTGTAAATAACATTTACTTGCCTACGTTATATCGAGGTCTTCAGAAGTGGACTGTGTGAAAGAAGCAAGCTTAATAGTTGTTGATCTACCTCGTACAAAGCCATGTTGATTATAAGATATAAGCAATCGAATATTATTGTGAATTAGTCTTGTCACCTTCCTTATATATAAGACAAATTATTGGCTTTTTCCATCTATCAGGGAAAATATGTGTTTCCAAAGCTAGATTAATTATGTATGTAAGTGGTGCAGCGAACACAGACCGGCAGTATTTGACTAAATACATGGGTATTTGGTCCTTTTCTTCTGACGTTTTGTTAGGAAGAAAATACATCAATTTAATAAGCTCATCTGCTGTTACCGTCTTCACATTATACAAGTAAGGCAATTCAGTAAATCACTAAGACGTATTAAGAGAAAAGTTCTGCTGAAAGAAGCTTGAAAATTTGGTAGCAAATGATATGCGTCATATAAATTGATCAATTGGTTTATTTGGCAATAAAAAAAAATACTTGAAATTAGTAAGACTAATACATAAATTAAACTCATGTTGTGGACACTGTTAATTTTGACATTTGCAAACTTAAGTTTGATTACATTTACTTTTCTGGCCGCTGTTTTCTTTACCCACCTCCCTTTATTTCTTACATTACCTACAGAGCAATAATCTAAAATACCTATTTCAATCATTCGAATTTTTTTTAGCAGTCATGACCCTCCTTTGACACAAGATATTTGTATTTATTTTATTTCCGCCTTTATCTGGTGGTGTGTAATCTGTGAAATAAAGATCCCCAAAATTATATTGCCAAATGAAACAATTATTCTTGATCACTGTATGTTTTTCTATTTCGGTGTTCTTAGGAATAAACACACAGAAAACATTTCGTTAAAGAGATGTATAAACGCACTGTTTCTGGCGGTTTTTGTTTTGTAGAGGTGATATGACTGTTTTCAAAACTGATGGATACACATTGACGTATTATAACTAACTAGTTATAATACGTCAATGTGGATACATGACATTTAACCTCAAATTCCTGTTAGTTACGAATTAAATTTTATCCGTGAGGTAAGTGGGAAGCGCTACCAACATAACAAATAAATAAGGCCAAGTCATAAATTTGACAAGTCGTATTTTTTTTTAAAATATAAATTTACCTCAATAGAAAAAAAATAATATAAACCTGTTTCATAAAGCCTGTTGTCGCAGATCCTGTGTAAAACTTGGATTCTAGCGTTAACCGATTGCCTTATGAAACTTGTTTTATATGTACAAATTATGAGATACAACTACGGACAAATGGTGACTAAGGGTAAAGTTATAAACTTTCCACAAATTAAAGCGTATCATAGATAGATGTAAAGTAGTCGGTTTTAAGGTAGCTCTCCAATCAGGCTTGTATAACTCTGTATTCGTAACAATAAACTTCTTTTAAAACAATAATAATATCTTTAATAATACAATTTACGTACTATTAAAATAACTTTTGAAGTCAATTTAATTTAATATTTAATAAAAAAAAAAAAAAAAAAAAAACTACACTACCCGTATCATCCAAATTTTTATTTCCAATGAAAGCCTACCCAAGTAACACAAATGATCTAAAATCAACGTCACTATGACGTCTGAAATTCCGTCATATAGACGCCCTGACCACGTCCCAGCGTGGAGCTGTGCGACGTCATTTTTAGACGTTGTTTCGATGTCATTTTTAGACGTTGTTTCCACGTCATTTTAAGACGTTGTATCTACATCATTTCAAGACGTTGTTTAGACGTCATTTTAAGACGTTGTTTCGACGTCATTTTTATGATATAAACATAAATGATGATCGGGAAAAATTACTAGGAAAAATAAAAAATTTAATTCTAAAGTTTTATTTATACTCTATAATATAAAACATTAAATAAAGTAAAACAATAAACCTACAATAAAATATTAAACATAAAAAGTATTTTTGAAAAAGATAAATATTCACGAAAAATATAAATTAATTAAATAATGCATCTTGTTATATCTATAAAACAATGAATTACTTTTGTAATTATTCGTCCATTGTCGTGCATAGTTCACAGTTCACCATTCTTTGTTTATACTCCTCATAGAGCCACTTGCTTTCATATCTTGCCATAGCTATAAAAAAATAAATGTAATATGCAGTATAACCACAATTTATCTACATACTTACAATACCTATACTAAATTTTCAATGTTCATATAATGAAATTTTATTTTCAATATTCTCCCATGGTAATTACTAGTTTTCTAATACATTTTTCACTTGACTTTGCAGCGCAGCCATTATAGCTTCTATAAGCGTCTATAAGTGACGTCAAAAATTTCGGAGCGTCTACATTTTCCCTTAACCGTCAAAAATTTTCATGGCTATCTTGAGTTTTGAAAGCTCATATTTGCAGTATTATACGTCATGTAAAATTTTACCTGACTCTTTTGAGTACTGTAATGAAAAATTTCGCCATGGATACACAATCTGACTTTTTTTATTGTTTTTATTTTTTAATACAATGAAGTACTTGTACGTGACGTTTCAATATGGCGGATATGTCAGTTTAACACGCTGATTGCGGGCAGCCAAACGCCCATTAAAGAGGTAAATACTGCATTTAACATATTTTTCGACATCGTCTTACATTTATTTCATATTCATTTTCCTCTTAAAAATATAACAAAACGTTGTGATAAAAGCTAGGTCAATGATGACGTAAAACAACCAAGTATTGCACTAAAACAACTTTATTATTTAAATAAACAATATCCTGCACTCTCTCAAGCATACGCGACAGCAAGACGTAAACATTTACACTTGACTTCAACCGTTAAAAAAACCTATTATCAAATCCAAATTATTTACTCCGATAATATTCCAAAATCTGTATGGAATCTTATTAATGCCGATAAAAAATCTAAAAAAGATGAGAACATTTCTTTAAAAATAGATAATAACATCATTGAAGAACCAGAAAAAGTAGCTAATACCTTTAATAATTTTTTCAGGGATACGCCATTCACAATAACAGCAAGCATAAAGAATACGGGAAATACTCCTTTACCAAGTTTACAAAAGCAACCAGCTTTTTTATTTTTACATCCTTACAACAATGAGGAAATGTTAAATATAATTAATTTAAAATTAAAAAATAAAGCATCATCTGGCCCAGACGAAATACCAAGCTTCTTGATAAAAGTAGTGGCTCCTGTAATTATTCACCCACTAACTCACTGTATAAACCTGTCTTTTGAGAGTGTAAATTTTCCTGAAAAATTAAAAGCAAGTAAAATTATTCCACTTCATAAGAAAGGAGACAAGCAAGATGTAAATAATTATAGACCGGTGGCAATATCATCAATTTTCTCTAAAATATTTGAATATAGCTTTTTAGAGAGATTAAATGCATTTTTAAAACAAACTAATGCTATTAATGAAAACCAATATGGTTTTAGAGAAAAATCGTCAACAGTATTAGCAATTCGTGTTTTTTTTATGAAAAAATTGTCTCTTTTTTAGAAGCCGGCGAATGCCCTATAGCAATATTTTGCGACCTCGGTAAAGCTTTCGACTGCATCAATCACAATATTCTGGTTGACAAATTAGAGCATATTGGTATCAGTGGTAGACCACTGAATTGGATTAGAAAATTTCTCGAAAACCGTAAACAGTATGTATGTATTCGTAATTTTTCTGGTTCTCAAGGCAAAACAGTCAACTCTAGTGAAGTTTTTACAAATATAGGGACACATCAGGGAAGCGTCTTAGCCCCAGTACTTTTTATTATCTACATCAACGACCTTAACCTTATATTTCAAAAGGAAATAGATTCAATAGTTTATGCAGACGATACTTCATTGATCGTTTCAGATAAAGATAACATTTGTTTACAAAATAAATGCACTGATTATTTGAACAAAATGTTAAACTGGTGTAAATCAAATTTATTATATCTTAACGAATTCAAAACTAATTACATACGGTTTCATAATTATCAGAATTCTAATATGTTGGATTGTGATATTACTACTGAAAACAGTTGTATTAGTAGAGTCGGTATCTCCAAAATTTTAGGGTTTACATTCGATGAATTGTTACAGTGAAAAAATCATTGTGATACTATCACAACCAATCTGAATAAACTATGTTATCAAATTAAATATTTAAAACAATATTTAACTCTCCCTCAACTGTTAATGTTTCATCATGCTAAAGTTGAATCATTATTAAGGTATGGTATTAGCTTTTGGGGCGCGTCTGTTAACGCCAGCAAGGTATTTTTAAGTCAAAAACGAGTCCTTCGGTGCATCTCTAATTTAAAACCGACAGAGACATGCAGAAACAGTTTTATAAATCTAAAAATATTAACCCTGACTGGGTTATTCATTTATGAAAGTTGTTTGTATATCTTTCAAAAAAAGGATACATTATTATGCAATAAAGATTTACATCACTTTAATACTAGGAGAAAAAATGAATTAAGTTCTCCTTTTACTAAATTAAAAATTGGAAGTTACGCTCCAAATTCCTTAGGAGTTAAATTATTTAATAAATTATCGAGAAGTATAAAAGTGGTAAAGAATATAAAAAAATTTAAACAAAAATTCAAAAGTTACCTCATAGAGAGAGGCTTCTATGATCTGAATAAATTTTACGTGAATAACTTGTAATATCTGTATGAGATATAATTTTATTGTATTTTAAACCTTATGGACGCTTCCTATAATATGTAAATATTTTCGAAAGGAATAAAGATGCATATTATTATAAATATATAATATATATATATATATATATATATATATATATATATATTATATAAATTAAATGACAAAAACCCTTCATTCCAAGTGAATTGAAACATGTAGCATACACAGCTGGGACCTTATACTATACCTACTAAATGTTAGTTATATTCTTAATTAATATATTTCTTTTTTCTTTATAGAAATTTTGCCTTTAAAATCGGTTGTGCACAAAAAGAGCAATGAGAACAATAATATATTTTACGATATAAGAAAATGGGCAGTTGAAGTAAATATTACTTAATCTTCTGTAAATAAATTATTATTTATTCTTAGATATCACAATAACATTCCAAAGGATGCTAGATCACTATTGAAGACCCCAAGATCTACCAAAGTTATAAAATGTATATTTCCCTTTGTTTACACATTTGCTTTTGTATTATAAACATTTGTTAAAAGTTTGTCTTGTCATTATTAGGTTTTGTTTAAAATGTTGAAAATGAAAATGCCCATTTATACAAAAAAAATATAACATATTTTTTTTCTGTTTCACAATTATAATTAAACATATATATTTTAAATAAATAAAATATAAATATTACCACGGCTTATTACCCATTTCTGGGTGTGCCAAATTTGCTTCTATTAGTAGTTTTTGGTGATGACGATACATAAATAAAAATATATACATATTATACATATATATATATATATATATATATATATATATATATATATATATACCGTGAGTTTCAGCTAAGATGCAACATTTACTATACTGTTACTAATATATTACCATGGTTACTAGTTATTATATGTACTGCATCGTTCCAGATAAAATGCAACATAGGTTGTCAAACTTGTCAATCTCAAATTAACTTGTCTTGTCATTACTTTTCAAAGATGTTTAGTAAAGAAGAAACGATTCGAATGGTTACTTGGTACAATGCTGGCTACAGTTTAAGAAATGTGTGTGATATGTTTATCAACTTATTTCCTGAACGTCCTAGACCAAATCCTACTACAGTTTCGAGAATATTTTCAAAATTTAAAAGTGATGGATGTTTGGATAAGAATCATAAGAAGAGGATAAGAACAAAAACTGCGCGGACTGAAGAAAAGAAAAATAATTTACTAAGAGCAATAGAAGAAAACAATCAGCTATCTACGAAAATTTTGGCAAATCAATTAAATATTAGCAAAACTTCTGTATTTAGATTATTAAAAGACGAAAAATTTCATTCTTACCATTTTCAAAATCACCAAGAGTTTAGAAATAATGACCATGAGAAAAGAATTGCCTTTTGTGAGCTACTTTTTGAGAAAATTAATATTGATCCGGATTTCAAGAGCAAAATTTTGTTTACTGATGAAGCTACTTTTTTTACAACAGGAGAAGTAAATTCACAAAATTGTAGATATTGGAGCAGACATAATTTACATTTATTTAAAGAAAGTAGAACTCAATATCCACTAAAAGTTAATGTTTGGGCTGGGTTAATTGGAGATCACGTTATTGGACCATTTTTTATTAATGGTAATATCAATGGCGAAATATACTTGGAACTGCTGCAAAATAAGATTATACCAAATTTAAATAATTTGAATCTTAATATGGGTGAAATATGGTTTCAACACGACGGTTGTCCAGCTCACAATCATCGACTAGTAAAAGACTACCTGGATACAATATTTCTCCATCGCTGGATAGGTCGTGGGGGGGAAATTAACTGGCTACCGCGTTCACCAGATCTCTCACCTAATGACTTCTTTTACTGGGGTTTTTTAAAATCTAAAGTATATACGGGAGAAATTGAAGATTTAGAAGAACTTAAATTCAAAATTAGAGAGGCTTCGTCAACAATAACTCCCGAAATATTACATTCTGTCTATGAAAATTTTTATAATCGTCTAAATTATTGTTTAATTGTTAATAGTGCAGTTTTTGAAAATTTGTTGCAATTTGTGTTTAAAATATACTGATTTTTTATTGCTACTGCTCTTATTACTATCTTACTTTATTTATAGATCAGTAAATTATTATGACAAGTTAATTTGACATTGACAAGTTTGACAACCTATGTTGCATTTTATCTGGAACGATGCAGTACATATAAAAACTAGTATCCATAGTAATATATTAATAACAGTATAGTAAATGTTGCATTTTAGCTGAAACTCACGGTATATATATATATATATATATATATATATATATATATATATATATAAAATAAGTTTTACATTATATGTATTCGAATTTTAAAAATAATTGTAGTAAACCATATTTTGTTTCATATTTTTAATAATATAAAATAAAGTAAGAATAAACGAAATCTATGTCTTTATAAAGACGTCAAATAAGACGTCTGAAAAAGGTTTAAATAGACTTACGACCAAATAAAGTCGTCACATGGCCCACAAATATGAAGTCTAAAAAGTTCTATTTCAGACCAAAAACAGACGTCAGAGTGTTGTCGCATAGACGTCTAAATATTCCTATTTGAAACCAAAAATCAACGTTACAGTGACGTCGAATACACGACTAAATAGACACATTTTTGACCAAAAATCAACGTCACAGTGACGTCGTATAGACATCTGATTAGACGTCTAAATAGACCTATTTTCGAACAAAAATCAACGTCACAGTGATGTCGTATAGACGTCTAATTAGACGGCCGTACATGACGTAAATTCAACCTAAAATCGACGTCACTTTTTGGTCGACCGTTGTTTAGTGTTACTTGGGTATGTTACTTAATATTTATTTTTACTTCCAAACAAATGTAAGTGAATACTATTTTTCATGGCATAATAAATTCAAACACGTATTATTTAGTTTACTTTCTTTACTTAAAAATGAAATCAGTATTTCAAAACTGCAAAAGCAGAAGGCATGAAAGTAAAGTAGTAAAAGCTTGCAATACAGTAAATGTGTTAAGTAAATGTTAAAGACATTACAAACTTTTTTTAAAACTTTAATAGGCATACCGTTTTAAGGTATAGTTTTAATATAAATGACCCATGGTCTATTTTCTTACTATCTGACATCATTGCGACAGACAGTCTTCAAATGAATCAGAACCAATCTCCAACGTTTACGACTGGCACAGCACAGATACAGTGTGTGTCATGATAAATGCTTATTGACTTCAACTTCTTAAGCTTGTCCAACCCATCACAATGGGATTCTTCCTAAAAGGGCAAAGAGCGAATTACCAAATTTATAGTACAAACTTGGAAATATATATTTAAAATCGTTTAATGTATTTTGACTATATAATTTTCTCAAAATTGTTTTACCTTATTCTTATTTCAAGTGCTTATTTGTAAACAAAATATAAATATATAATTGAATAATAATTGCAGTAACTTTATTATGAAGTTGTATACCCAGTTTTTGCTTACTGTTTTAAAATTGTTAATTGGAAAAATTGTGAATACCCATACAAATCGTTTAAGCATATACATGCTGAGATGGGCGGAAAAGTCAATGTGCATTTATCTTGACACAAACTATATCGGCGCCTGCAGTACTGACATATTATATCGTAATTAACAAATAAATATATTTCAGAGTATGAACGTGAAGGAAGCTACCTACAATTGCGACTGGCATGTTTGCGAATACAAAAAATATAAGAGAACCTTGTTGTTCTCAATGACGCGTTTACAAAAGCCTATCGTAGTTAGAGCGGGTAAACTCATTCCCCTCTCTATAGAAACCTTCATGATGGTAAGATGAACTATAGATTTAAAAAGATACAATATCCCACAAGAACACAGAGAATTTATTCTGTGAAATTACATGTTACATGTTAAATGTTACATTACCAATTTAAGGAACACTTAAAATTTATGTTACACTGGTACAACTGGCTTTAGATTAGATATAAAGATAAGAACCATAAATATAAGATCTCATGATAGCATATATTTTCAGATTGTAAAATCATCTTGGTCTTACTTTAATTTGCTTCGTCAAGTAAATGAAGAACTTCAACATTAGATGATATGCAACAAATGAGTGATTTAAACAAAAATAGTACGTACATGTGAGCAAAAAAATAATGACAGTGAAAAATGTGCAAGATTCTTAAGGTGGTTCTATCATGACACTATTGCAAAAGTTTCCCTAAGTAAAAACAATTTTTAGAAGTAGATACTCCAAATTTTTAATAGTTTAGGGTTGTTAAGAGTAACACATTATTGTTAGAAATATCATATAAAAAAATTAAGTATATTTAAGAACAATAAATAATTGTTTTAATAAATGCAAAAATTCCAGCGAAATTCACGTATTTTCCAACTTCCGATGTATTAAATATATGAGCTTACAGGCGGTAAATCTTTTTATTTCATTTCAATCTGCCGTAACTGGGCCATGATAGGAACACCTCAGTATTAAATTGTATTGTACCATATCTTAGGTACGAGTATCATTTCCTGCACTTATCGAAAATATGTATTTTAGGTAATTTTGTAACGTGTTTAGGTTCTCACGTCGCGTTATGTTTTTTAAAGCGTTGTTTAGTTTAATACGTGTATCTTTGTATTGTTAGTTTATTAACATTTAAATATAATACAAATGAAAATTATGCTGTCTACTGTATGATTATTGTTACTCTTTGTATTGTACCCCTACTGTCCTCACTTACTCATTACTCAATAACTACTTCACTTAACTTCACTTCTTCTCTAGTAACGAAGCAGAAAAAATCCGTTTTCATTTTTCCCGCTACCTTGCTTGATTATGAAATGCAAGGATCGCACTTAGTCAAACAAAGACTTAATATATGGTTCATTCTGTTTACAACATTCCTCCCCCCTTAAAAGATTTGACTATAAGGACTATAAGAAAAATTCTTACATTTTAGATGATCTTCTTCCACATATGTTGGAAGTATTTGTAGTATTTGTAGTTGTTCTTGCGTCGCTACTTTCAGAGGATACATTTTCAGTTATCAGATCTACAGGTTGTGAACAAACAGTATAATGAACTACAGGACCGGAAGTTCTTTCTCTTTTTGCAGAATTAAATTTTTGACTTATTTTAATAAAAACACCTGCACAACATCCACAAGCTGTTCTCCCGAAACATCGTTTACAACAATTTTTATATAACAATATTACACATATACCTGTAACATAAACTATAAATGGATAATAACTATGTAAAGTATCTCTTTTTATATTTTTTTTCTATTTGTTCAGCTAATTCATTTTTTTGAGATAATTTATGACTGGCTGAATTCAAATATTCTAAATAAGTGTGAATGGACTTAAAATTTGGATTCAAATTAATATTACTTAAATTTATGTGTTTCTGTGTTAATTCCTTACAGCAATCTAATTTTATATCTAAAGGTGGGGCAAAACCCATTATAATTTCAGAAGAATATACTTTTCTCCATCAGGATTACATTTTTAGAATAAGCTTTACAACTATCATTTAATGCTAATCTACCAGTACCAGATATTTTTAAATCATAAATTTCTTTATTATCTTTATTTATTTATTTATCACTCACTCAACAGGACAAAATCCCAATTACAGAGCAAGAAACAGAACAATACATGCAATACACGAGCAGACACAGAGTAATGATTATACTATACATTTACAAAAATTAGTAATAATTAATAATGAATAAATTAATAATTCAGCTTATCTTATTTAATGACGAAAGGAAAAAGAGTAATTAATGAGTTCGTGAAAAAAATTGAAGTAACTTACGTCGAAATTCTTGCAATGAATCACAAAAAATATCTATACTATTGATACTAGAATATATTTTATTATAAAGAGCACAAATATGACTTACAGGATTTAGAAGCTCGTAGTTAGTTTTCGCTGTAGGAATACTAAATACTTGTTTCTGTCTAGAGTTACAGGTTCTAGGTACGTGGAAATTAATAGATGATAACAGACTCGAATGATCGATTTTATTGTTTATAATTTTATATAAATAAATGCACGATAGGTAATTTCGACGATCTTCAAGTGTTATCATAGCAAATTCGGTGAGAGCGATGCTGTAATGATAGCTGTTGTTGGTAATATTAGGGTTATTAGAAAATTTAAGCCAACAATACCTGACAAATTTTCTTTGAATAGATTCTATCGCTCTCACTGAATTTTTATACAAAGGGTTCCAGATAAGGAAACAATATTCCAATTTAGCTCGCACGAAGCAATTAAATAGAGACTGAAGTGTGGAAATTTTATGAAAATTTCTGGAATTGCGGATGATGAAACCGAGATTTTTATATGAAGTATTGATAATATTTTCATAGTGGTGGAAAAATTGACATTTTGGATCGAAAATGACACCTAAATCTCTATTTTGTGTAACTCTAGTCAGAACAGTGTTATTTAGTTTATAGTTACTTAAAATATATTCCTTTTTTACACTATAAGACATGACTTTGCATTTACTAGTGTTAAATAATAGGTTATTAGAACGAGACCAAGAGAGTAGATTATCAATATCATGCTGAAGTTTTAAACTGTCATCAGTACTGTTAATAACACTATAGATTTTAATGTCATTAGCATATAATAAATAGTGAGAATGTTCAATGCAGGTTGTAATGTCATTAATGAATAAAATGAAAATAAGTGGACCAAGATTCGAGCCTTGAGGAATTCCTGAGGTTGCAATGAATGGAGTGGATATGAAGTAATTGTAATTAACATAAATATTTCTATTAGAGAGATAGGAAGATATAAGCGCAGATAAGTTATTGGAGAAATTAAAATTGATTATTGTCTTCTCTATAAGTATTCGATGGTCTACTTTATCAAACGCTTTACAGAAGTCTGTGTAAATTACATCTATTTGTGCATTGGTGCGAAAGGAATTGAATATGAAATTTGTAAAAGTGGAGAGATTAGTTGTAGTAAACCTTCCTTTCATGAAACCATGCTGTTGTGGGGAAATTTGTTTTTCAACAGAGTTATATATATGATTGAATATGATCTTTTCAAATATTTTAGATATATTTGAAAGAATGGCTATTGGTCTGTAGTTAGTGATGTCTTCCTTATTCCCGGCTTTAAATACAGGTGTTATATAAGTTTTCATAAGAAGAGAAGGGAAAATATTAGTAGAGATTGACAAATTAAAAAGAATATATAACGGTTCTACAAATATATCACGACAACCTTTCAAAATATATGCAGGGATGTTATCAGGTCCAGGATTTCGAGAAACTTTTAGTTTATTTATAGACGAAATAATTTCTAATTTAGAGATGTGATTAATAGAAAGGCAATCAGAATTATTAGGAAAAAGAATGTTTGGAGATTGAGGATCATTAACACTAGGAGGTTCATAAACGGATGAAAAATAGTCTGCAAATGCTTGAACTATTGATGCAGTATCAGTAAGCACTTCATCATTCATACACATGCGCCCCGGTATACGAGAGGAATTTTTTTTGAGTTTAAATATGACCACACTTTCCTTGGCTCATTGACTATGTTACTTTCAACTGAATCTAAATAATTTTTATGTGCTTGCTTTAAATTAGTTTTTATTTTTGCCCGAAGACTTTTAAAATTATTGTAATACTTTATGTTGTTAGTGTTTCTATAAAGCTTAAGATTTTTGTTTTTAAGTTTAATATCTGAAATAATAGATTTAGTAAACCAAGGTGGATATTTACGTAATTTTTTGATTGATTTAGGTATACACTGATTATATATATTATCCATCATAGCATAGAATTTATTGAAAGCATCATTAACGTTATCAAAATTAGAAAGAATACTCCAATCAGTAGTACTTAGACAATTATAAAGCATTAAGTAGTTAGCAGCCTGAAAGTTATAGGTAGGTACTGTATTAGAAAATGATGAATTGAAGTATTTAGATTCAGTATGAAGTACTACATCAAGAGCCGGGTGATGATCGTCTTCATTAACAAAAGGGCATGTATTATGAGTGACTTGTACAGTTTAAATTAGCTAAAACAACATCTAAAATTCTATTAGAAGTGTTACTTACGAAATTATATTGAGTTGCACCCATGAAATTGTGGAAATTAATAAATGCCGAAATTATATTATTTGTGTATGCACTAGCATAAAAATCAGATAAATTACTTATATTAAAATCACCGAGAATAATGGACTCATTGTACAAAATATCAGGAATTGCTTCAATACAATCATATATATATATAACTTAGCTGTTCGACAGAAATAGGGGGAGGTATGTAGACTACAATAACGTAAAGATACTTAATAGTAGATAAAGATATTTTAACACAGACAATATCGGAATTAGAGGAAGGATTAAGAGTTATATGATATAGTTAAACTTTCTTTTTCTGGTAGTACATAAATCCAAGAATTTGAATTTAATATATTTATCCAAATGCTAAATTCGAATTGTATTATTCTCTTATCACAACTTTCTGGCAATTTTGGACTAAGCTTAAATACTTCTACTTCACATATTTCATGTTGATGCGATAAATATATAGCTTATGTTTGTTTACAAACATAATAAACATTATCATATACCTTACACATCAAGAAATCTATATCTGAAATTTGAAAATAATTCTGTTTTATTTTGTCTATAGCTAAATACTTAGCACTAGGATGAATAAATATGAATTTTTGTTGACTTAACATTACAGTTAATGGATACATTTGATAAATATCGTATCGATTAATATCTATTAAAAGTGTATTGCTTACATAAACTAGGTAATTATTCTTATAATACACTCCCACATTCATTATTTTTAACAAAGTATGAGCTATTTTAATTGATAAAGGTACCACGAAATCTGTGTTTGATGGCAAGTATGATACAATGTTTTGCAACTCAGCCACAAACATAGACGGTATAATTATTGAGGGATGTAACTGACCTTTCTGAGCAAACAACAATGCATTTATTAAAGAATTTATCTTATCTTCATATTGTTCTATTAACAAAGTAAATATAGATATGTGCTCCTCAAGCTGAGTGTGATGTATGACTAGATCACCACACATTTGAGGTCATAATAGTTTGTGTTATTATTTACAAACATTGCAGAATAAGCAATAGTAATATTAGAGTTTCATAAGTAGGTTATTACTCAATTGTTTGATGACTTAGCATTACAGTAATATAAAAGACTGTATACACGATAGAAGTTAGAGTGTGTCCAAGAGAAAGTGTCCAGAGACCAGAGATATAGAAAACCCGTCCTCCATACAGTCGGTACAACAACCATCATTCATCAAGTGTAAATATCTATCATTCAATTATACTAGTCAATAAACTTATTTATAATAATTATTATTATGTATTATTATTATTATTATTATTTATTATTATTATTATTTATTATTATTTATTTATTTATTTCTTATGGCAATACAGTCATCACAATTCAGATGTAAATATGATATATAAAATTTGTTGGGCGAACTCGTAGATGGCATTTGCGCGTGGATGGGATCATTGCAACACATGAAGACACTCAGTTGGTCGAGGTGGGAAGACGCCGAGTCGATTGAAGAATATGCAGTACAGTTATCTTCATCCCACCTTGGATTGCCGGAAGGTATTAGTAAAACTACTGAGTCCTTAACAATTTATTTGTGATGACCAATGACCAGGAGACCCTCAAGATTGGCTTGAGGGTTGTCTGGTCGCCGATTTGTGCTAGTTCATTTTGCTTTAACCAAGGTGCACCACAAGGAGGCGAACTAGCTCTACACTCCATTTATTATTATTTAATATTATTTATTATTATTTATTATTATTTATTATTATTATTTATTATTATTTATTATTATTTATTACTATTATGATTTTTTATTATTATTACTTATTATTTTTAATATATATTATTATTTATTATTATTTATTTTTTCTTATTATTATTTATTATTATTATTTATTATTATTATTTATTACTATTATGATTTATTATTATTATTTATAATTATTATTTATTATTGTTACTTATTATTATTTATTATTATTAGTTATTATTTTTAATATATATTATTATTTATTATTTCTTATTATTATTTATTATTATTATTTATTGTTATTATATATTATTATTTATTGTTATTTATTATTTATTATTTTTAATATATATATTATTACGAGGGGTAAACAACTGTGGATTTCTGGTGTACACACATGTGGAATTCCATGGATTTCCGTGGATGTTCATGAATTTCTGTAGATGTCCACGGATTTCCGTGGATTTCTGTAGATGTCCTTGGATTTCTGTGGATGTCCGTGGATTTCTGTGAATTTTTGTGGATTTCCATACACATTCAAGTGACAATTGCGCACGCGCGAATGCGTACGCACTACGTCCTCGTGGTTAATGTCGTAACATTACTTCTGTTTTGTTAACAAAACAAATCGTTTTATGCGATTATTTATGTTTGTGATATATGAGTTAAAACGAGATTAAGAATTAGGTAAATATATGCGATTATTTACGAGATTATTTACAATGGTTACTATGTTTCAATTCCCTGGTAATGAATTTCGCAAATTAGGTACTTTCTGTACCCAGCAACAATGTTATTTCTTAAGCCTGTTTATATTACACTAAACATTTCACACTAGTCTGAGCAATTCTGTAGATACTGTCAGTTTACTTATCTGCAATTTGCAAGTTTGTGTTTTTGCTCTTAACTCATATTTATAATATTTTTACCGAATTGCTCACCTACAAAAAAGGCAAGGCAGTTTATGTTTTCAGTCACAGTGAATTTTCGGTGAATGTGCATGAATTATGGTCCCTACAACACGATCTTAGTATTTTCAAATTTGGTATTTAAGGAGAGTTGGTTTAACTAATAGGCAAACCAAGACAATTGCCTAGGGCGCTATATTTTTAGGGCGCCTATTGCAAAGAAAAAACGATATCATTCACTGATTGTAGATATGTATTAAAGAACTACACTTAATTTTAAAACTAAAAGAATTTGCTAATTGTGAAAATTATATTATGTAGGTATATAATAAATCGAAAATAAATTAAATTTAACTACATATAGGCAGGCTATAACATGTATGGGAAACATAAAAATGCATAAAAAGATTGGTATAATTTTTATTATGTAGGTATATTACAGGTTACATGCAAGAATAATTTATTTAATAAAAATTTAAAAAAATTAGGCAAAGTTCCACAAAAAAAATCATAAATTGCTGTAAGAAACTTGCTACATAAATTTCAATAAACGTAACACCTCGCGTAACACTGGTAACACATTAAACAATCAAACAGACTATAATAACAATGAAAGCATTTAAATAATTTTCTTTTTTAACTATAAGTTTAAAATTCAAATTTGACGTCAGATTAAACCGTAATCCTTTCGTCTCATGCGCACGATTAAACAATTATATTTTTTTAATATTCGTTTTTGCACATTCAGGGTTATTTTCGCTGTCCCCTTTTACCATGCAGCGATTCACAATAAATTTTGGAAAAAAAGTAATTTTGCAATTTTGCATATTTAAACAATAACATTGAGATGTCATAAGTTTTAATTGGTGAATTATTATAATTAAGTTATATTATCATATTCATTGTATTTCAAATTGATTAATTTTATAACTGATGATGCGTAAATGTTATATGAAACGTCCAATTTGTATTAACCTTTTTATTGTGTATGACAATTATTAAATAAAATCTGCGATATGGAACTATAAGACCTAAAATTTCATTTCCTATTTAGTGTAATGTAAAACGGGCTTTATAGCAAATTGCACATTAATAAATATTCGCTATATTTCTCTACTCGAAGTTATAATTCTTAAAGCGTTTTCGATTCACTGCACTAGTCCGCATTCTTTGCGCACTGAGTGCAAATGTTGTGTTCAACTTTTCTGTTCCATCGCACGCGTACAATAAAACCTTGTTCGATTCAAACTGCACCGTCCAACTTACTGTGCACTGCGTACCGTTTTTCTGTACTGACTCCAGACGGTAGTACAAGGGGTAGACTCGTAGTATAAAATAAAAAACTCTGATTTGGACACCACATGACTTCCTTGTACGTCTGTTACACTATACATATTTTGTTAATAATTAAAATATGTATTGTAACAAACCCAATCATAAAATTGCACGTATTTGACATAATTTGACATTGACATTGAATTCTTTATTTTTTTTGTTATTTTTTGTCCTAATTCATAGCAAACTTAATTACAGAAACCAAAAAGTACATAATTTTTAAATTTATATATCTCGCTTACACAAAGAGCTAATTTAATCATACTAGATGTTTTCGACGCAGTATTCAATTCTCTAAAACTTTTATTTGAAGCATTTATTTCTAAAATCAAAATAACACCATTTTTTTCAAGAAAAGCTGAGAACAGCTTCAAGTAAAGTATCACTTCCGGTTAGACTATTTTAACCAAAATCTATTATGTTATTCCCATTGATATAAAAGTATTATATACCAAATTTGAAAAGTTTTGGATTATATTTTAATATAGTTTTTTATTAAAATCTATTATAGGCTTCAAGTAAAGTACCACTTCCGAAAGTTATGTAATGACCAAAAATGGAGGTGCACAACTAGATGTTATAACATTCCTAAATACAAAATTTTAACTTTCTACGGCTTCCCATTTTTTAGTTATGCGAGATACGTACATACGTACGGACGTACAGACGTCACGACGAAATTAGTCAAAATGGATTCAGGGATGATCAAAATGGATATTTCCGTTGAAATCTGGAAACCGAAATTTTTTGCGATTACAATACATCCTTTATTTCGTACAAGGAAGTAAAAAATTGAAAAAAGATATTGTTTTTAAGCACAAAGAAAATTAAATTACTAATTGTTACACACGCACATTACACTATTTATTTACAGTTTAAAGAAAATTATAGTCAGATTTCCATGGATGCCCGCAGATGCCTGTGGATATCCGTGGATTTCAGTAGATTTCAATGGATGTCCGCAGATGTCTGTGGATATCCGTGAATTTCAAAGGATGTCAGTAGATTTCCGTGGATTTCTTTGGAATTATGGATTTCTAGTGTACAAATTTTGGCCAGTTATTTACCCCTCGTATTATTATTATTATTATTATTATTATTTATTATTTCTTATTATTATTTATTATTATCATTTATTATTATTTATTATTATTATTTATTATTATTATTTATTATTATTTATTATTATTTATTATTATTTATTATTATTTATTATTATTATTTGTTATTATTATTTATTATTTATTATTTGTTATTATTATTTATTATTTATTATTATTATATACTGCTATTATTATTTATTATTATTATTTATTATTATTATTAATTATTATTATTATTTATTATTATTATTATTTATTATTATTATTATTATTATTAATTAATACATTAGCCAACAGGCAAACGCCCAATTAAAGGGTAGGAGATACAATGTATTTAAAACAATGAAATAAATTTCTTTTTTCAATACTAGCTACACAGAGGTACTTTATTGACCGAATAGAGTGCCGTAAAATTGAATTTCTCAACCCGTCCATGGTTACCGGTATATAATTTTTCATTATTAACCGATAATAAGTTAATAATGAATAAATTTATATTTTTCGATAATTCTGTGTTTTAAATCGGAAATGTTTATAGCAAGTTCAAGTATAACCAAGAGACTTTATTTATTAATATTTTATGCATTTAAATGGTTGTTTAAACAGCTTAATTCAATATTAAATATTCGGATTAATTTGAATATTTGTTTTTCGCGCCGAGAACATATTAAATACTTGACATTTCTTTCATGTCAATTTCGCTTATTCAATGTAAGAAAAACAGTATTTAAAAATAATACTTTTAAATAATATTTGTGATTTAACAATAAATAATACAAGTGCTTGAACCGTGCAACCAAAAACTGTGCAATCACAATCAGATGATACAACCTGTCAATGAGCACATATGTGTAAGCATAGCATTCGGAGAGTGACGAGCCCAGAGTCGAATAAAGTTTGTTAAATCATGTGATGCTTTTTAATCTAAACCTGTCCCGAACACTACAGTAGGTAAACGAAAATTTAATCTTTTCTATTAATAATGACTTTTATTTTAGGTTATTGTTAGCTAACACTGCTAACAGACAGAATTCAATACAACATAGACAATAATTATGGTTAGAACCACAAATTAAGTGAATAAATAAATTACTATTATAAACAAGTACTTGCTAAGTTATTTGTAAAAATTATAATTAATTGTACAATTATGACAAGTCATATTTATTGCAGATCCTGCAGTATTTAGGGAACCAGTAGGAAAATTAGTTGAAGTTGAAGGTATATTAATTATGGTATTATTTATAGTATTTGTTTCCTCAACATTCATTCTTGTAGATGGGATTTCAATATTGTTTTCTGCTGATGTCACAACAAAAACATCAGGGAATGTATTACTTGAAGACGGTGATGTCACTTGACCCTGTACCATACATGCTAAATTTTTTTTAACGGACAACGAATCTTCCACATATCCTTCAGCTACGGTGGTAGACTTCCACCCTCCGTGCTGCTTTAATTGAAAAATGTTATCACCCCTAGAAGCTAATATTGCGGCCGAGGTTCTTCGGAAGCTATGGCCAGTGTACAATTCCGGATTCTGAAGTTTCAAATACATTGCAATTTTTTTGGCATTTGTTCTATGGTATTGTGACCAATATTTTGTTTAGTAGCTTTTCCACAACGTATAGATATAAATAATTTTGGTATGTCTGAATTTTGTCTAATTTTAAGATATTTTTTTAAAATTTCAATCCAGAATGTCTCCATTACTACAAATTTTCTGGAAGATCCATTTTTAGTGTTCCGGATGTTGATAATAATCATATAATCTTTTACGGTTAAATCAAAAGTCAGCAAATTGCAAAGTTCATCACTTCTGCATGCACCCGCAACACCAATTATAAAAACTGCCTACAATGATAATTTTATCAAAGTTTGTTGTACAATCGCATCTAATAAAATTAAAAATTTACCTTAATTACAATATCTTCTTCAGGTGGCTCAGTAAGAAATTTTGTATTCTCTTCCTTACTGAAAACTGATGATTTTTTGGGTGATAATTTACATTTTTTCGTTTTGAGAATGCAATTAATACAAAATACTTTGAAATATCAATGTTTTCTTTTAAAGAAAGAGTTGATTTCAACATTGAGTAATGAGCCCATGCAGATGAGGATTTTTTATTGCTTACAAAATCTTGGAAATATGCAAGAACTACATTTTCAGAAATTTAAATAACTTCTTTAGTACTGCACCAATTTTAAATGTTGTATACGCTTTTAAATAAAGATGTTTCGATTTTTCTGGCAATAGTTTTTCATTTAAATTTTCTGCAATCTCCCGTAATTCGGGGGGTGTACAACTTAAATCTTCACTAATCATGATTATTTTTATAAAACTGTCACAATGAAATGATAAAATTACAATTTTTGTTTTAATAAACAATTTTACTGATAAAAATAGTATATATACCACGGTTATGAAGAGCATTATTTCCCTCGCGAATTATAATCCCTCGGTTCCCTCGGGATTATAATCTTTTCGCTCGGTCAATAATCATACTCTTCACAACCTTGGTGTATAATATACTATTGTCTAGTTAATGGTGTTATGAAATATATCTATTTCACCCTCGATGATATTGAAAGAATTTTTCATTTGATGGGCAGGTGATTTTGATAGCATATTTGATTTTGAAGTTTTTAAATAAAAAATATTTTTGTGCCTTGATGACATTCTAGGAACTTGGAAAAAGATTATTTTCATAATAAAAGTACAGTCAAAAGTATTATTGATTAGTTTCCATAAAGTAATGACAGCAGAAATATGACGCCTTCGTTCAAGTGAGTTTAAATTAAATTTTTCAAGTAATACTGTCTGGGATACTTCTCTATGGGAATAATAGCCTTCCAAGATATATATCGCAAATTTCAAAAATTTTCTTTGAATACACTCTAAAGATTTAAACTGATTGCGATAAAGTGGGTTCCATATTATGGAACCATATTCTAGGTGTGGACGGACTAAGGGCACAAATAAAAGACAAAGCTTTCGTACTATCGAACATATCAGAATTGCGTATTAGGAAACCGAGGCATTTAAATGCAGTTGAAATCTTAAGTTGTACATGAGATGTGAAGGTTAATTTAGGATCAAAAGTAATTCCTAGATCAAGTGAAGTACCGGGCCTGTTTAAAGCAGAGTTATTAATTTAATATTCGAAATAAATAGGGATCAGTTTTCTGGAGAAGGTCATACAGTGGCATTTGTTGACATTTAGAGAGAGTTCGTTATCCCTGCACCAATTGAAAATAGTATCCAATTTGTTTTGAAGTTTCAAACAATCATCCATCGAAGATATGTTACACAGAAGTTTCAAATCGTCAGCATACAGTAAGTGCTCGATATTAATTGTATAATACCGTTTATAAATATATTGAACAGCAAAAGGACCCAGAATTGAGCCCTGTGGCACTCCAGATTTTTGTGAAAAATACTGTGACTAAAAACCATGTATGTGTATGTGTAAATTGATACCGATCTTTAAGATATGATGAAAATAGTTCTTAGAGGGAATTAGAAAAGCCAAAGAGTTCGAGTTTACACAGAAGAGTGTTGTGGTCCAACCTATCAAAGGCCTTAAAAAAGTCCGTATACACAACGTCCACCTGCTCATGTTGATCCAAAGCTTCGCATATTAGCTGTGTTTTTCACAAGAAATTCGTAACCGTTGACCTTCCCTTCATAAAGCCGTGCTGGTTGATAGATATTTGACCACTTACATGGTTGTAAATTACGAAAACGATTAAAGTGACTGTTACCTACCGTGATCTCGTTGTTGGCTGAAAACGTTAAAAAGGTTTTTCCCCAAAATAAAGCAAAGGGTTTCCAAAATAGATATAAAAATGAATATTTAATAAAATGTTAATTTTGGCAACGCGAAAGCCCGTAACCCGATGCACAGTTATACGCCTTATCGTTAGCCAACCACACGACGCAAGGCTACTACAGACAGTTGAAACCGAAGCACGAACAATCCGCGAACGACAAAATGTACATAAAAAATATAAATGTATAAGGAACTTGTGTGTTAGGCACATAATCAATTAAACAATGACAACGTATAGTTGTTTACAGGAGAAAACAATGAAGGCGTAAATATAAATAAAAGTCTGATAAAACTTATCCATATCCATTAGTGGCGACTGGTAACAGGAACGGCGGGGATACGGAAGCAACCGTTGAGCGGTCGTGGCGTGTGCAAAGGTACTGGCGAACTGCAACACACAATATGGAGATGTCCAAGCGACGATGAAAATCACCCAACGAATCCTTCAGCCCTTGGCGGGATAATGGAAAGTCTTTATAGCACAAGTCGCGAACCATGTGCACTTACTTAATCCCCACGTGGAAATTCCAAATGAGGTTAACCAAGCCGAAATAAAGCACCCAAAAAGCTCGCAACGGAACATGTAACTCGGCGAGCTGATCGCCTAATACGGGTAGTATCTGTACAAAACACTTTACTCAAACGAAATTTCTTAAAATTGCCTTTAAAACTCGCGACTTAGAGAAATGATCGCAAGGACGTTCTCACGCTTCTACCTACTTACGTTAAATCGTGAAAAATTCAAAAATCCGGATATTACTAAAAACGGAAAGAGAGACGAATATACGAGCGACTAAAGCAGCTTCTGGTCATCAGGCGAGAGAATATCACTGCAGGAAATCAAGTCAAATTACTCCATAACAGACTATACATAAATGGACACTTGTATGAAAAGGATCCGGCCTTCTCTGCGGGCAATAAACGACCCAGGGATAGCCAATCATCCTCTGGATCCCAAGAAATCACCGTCCCTAAGCGAAAGGGCAAATTTTACAAATTGATACCAAAAAACAAAAAAGAAGATCGTACTAATGCAACTGGTACTCTGAACTCTTTTTTAGTGTCCATCCAGGATCTTACTGCGACAGTATAGCACACCAAACTAATAAGCTAAGTATTTGTAACAAAGACATAAATATATTAAATATTAATGGCATAAACAGTTTGTTTAACCTTGATTCTGACACACAGTTACAACTTTTAGACTCAGAAATTATATGTTTATGTGAAACTTGGCATTATGCAGACCTTATCTCACTTCCACCCTTCTTGTCAAATTATAAGCTCGTGGTACATAGTAAAGCTACCAAAATTAAGGAAAAGGGGGAGAGCCAGTGGAGGTTTACTTATATGTGCAAAATCGTATAAAAACATTAAAATAAATTTAATTGATAACTCTAATAATTGGATAATAATAGAATATTTAAACAATAAATCCAAATACATAATAGGCACAATATATTTTAAACCTACCCTTAATATATCTTGCATTAACATGCTTTATGATACTATATCCTCTATTGTTGACCTATACACCGACTACAAAATAATCATTACAGGATATTACAACGCAAAAATAGGCGAACTGAACAACATTGATGACGACACATTTTCCTTCTCTTCCTTCCATGTGCAAGACCAAAGATCGACGACAATAAACGCAATGGATGGTAGAGGAATTAAACTTACTGAAATTATGGAGACCCTCGGCCTATTCGTATTAAATGGGCGCACCACCGGAGACTTTCCAGGTAAACCTACTTTTATAAGCGTCAATGGAAAAAGTATAATTGATCTGGCCTGGGCAAATCTCAGTGCCATTGAAAGCATCACTGAATTCAAGGTCATCCCGTTGACTGAACCCTCTCCTCATTGTCTATGTAGTGTAATACTAAAAGAAGAAAATCATCTAAATCAACTTGACACTAAATCCAACAGAAACTTAAATTCCTATTATGTAACAAAATTTAAATTTAATAATACTAATTTAAGAATCTATACAACTAACTTAAAATTATCTAACAACATATACTTTTCTTCTCATGACCCTAACGCTCTCAACAGTAACCTCTTAAACGCCATACAGTATGCAGCATCTGAATCCTCAATGATTAACTTCCAAAAAGTAAACACCGGTAACACATCAAACCTAAATAAAAATAACAACTGGTTCATTAAGGAATGTGCTCAGTTAAAAAAGAAAACAAATTATAGTTTAAAGAAATACCATAAGGACCGTTCAAATGAGAGTTTAAATGAATTCATTCAAAATATAAGTGTTTACCGAAAATCACTAAAATATCATAAAAACGCTTATTACCAGCAAATTACCGAATCCCTCAGCAAAACTACAGACACTCAAAACTTCTGGAAAACAGTCAACGCTTTAAGAAACAAACCCAATTTTGTAAATGAAGTAGAACTTAAACAATGGGAATACTTTCTAAAGAATACGTACAAACCCACGATTACAAGCAATGACACTTTTATGGATTGTCTACACCCTTCCTTTGATCAACCCATATCACTAAATGAACTAGAAATTTGTATAGCGTTTTCTAAATTAAATAAATCACCAGACGAAGACTGCATAAATTACGAGTTTTACAAAAACTTACCAGAAAATTGGAATAACTACATGCTTAAAATGTTTAACATTATTCTAAAACATGAAATAATACCAGTTTCTTGGTTTAAAATACATTTAATTGCGTTACATAAAAAGGGTGACAAAAAAGACCCGTCAAACTATAGGCTAATTTCATTACTCAACTGTATATGTAAACTTTTCACCCAAATAATTTATAGAAGACTCCAATTCTGGACAGAAGAGTACAATATACTATATGAGAACCAATCAGGCTTCCGAAGTAATCGTGGAACAATTGACAACATATTTTGCCTTGCAGCCATATCCCATTTACAACTTTGTCTGAAGAAAAATTATGCGTACGCAATTTTCATAGACCTGAAGCGAGCTTTTGACTCTGTGAACCATAACTTACTATGAAAAAAGCTTTACTCGTCAGGAATTAGTTCAAAAATAATTCGTATAATACAAAATCTCTACACTAACGCTACCGTCCAAATGAAATGCCAACAACAGCTATCCGAAGAGGTACACATTACAGAAGGAGTCCTTCAGGGTGAAATTCTCAGCCCCTTGCTATTTTCGATTTTCGTGAACGACTTAGAAAACCATTTCCGTAGTGCTGGCTTCGAAGGAATAAACGTTGACGGTATAAACGACATCATACTGCTTGCATATGCGGATGATATGGTGTTATTCGGAAAGTCAGCTATAGACACACAGAAAAAACTAGACCACTTACTCACATACTGTTGCAATAACTCTCTGCAAGTCAATGTTCAAAAAACAAAAATACTTTGCTTTCATAAAGGAAGAGCGCCAACACGGAGATCCTTTTCATACAACAACAATGAAATAGAAGTGGTGAACAAATTCACCTACTTGGGTATTACTTTTTCATCATCAAGTAAATTTAACTCCGCAGTAATCGAGAGTAAGAAGAAAGCAGAAATAGCTAACCACAACGTAAATCAAATATTAACTCGCGGTAAGTCAAATACATGGCAAGAAAAATCTAAATTACTGAACACAATCACAAATGCAACTGCACTGTATGGCTCAGAAATTTGGGGGCTACGATATGCTGATAACATAGAAACCCATCAAGCCAGATTCTTGAAACGAATACTACACTGCCCTAAAAGTACACCAAGTTACATGCTAAGGTTGGAAACAGGGACAGATCACATTGCTCACAAAGTATGGCAAAGAGCATTAAAATGGTGGAGGAAATTGCTATCAATGGACGTCACCTGCTATCCAAAAATTTTATATATCCGTTTACTACATCTGGACGAATCACCTGGCAACAAAGCACACTACAATTGGAGCACACAAATAAAAAAATTCTTAAAACAGTGTAATAAAAATAATGTATGGGACAACCAATCTTTAAATATAAACCAGCTAAATGATATAATCCAGACTTGAAAATAAAACTACAAGAAAAATATATAAATAGCGCAACAGTCTCAAAATATAATGACCATTATAAATTATTAAATCAAAGCTTCGAACTTCAACAATATTATAACCTTAAAATCCTAATTACAAAATTACGAATTTTCGTTCAGTTAAAACTATCTAACAAAAGGTTTTTAATTATTTTTTACAACATATCATGCAAATTTGATTCCGACACGATTTGCACAATTTGTAACCTCAACCGGCCAGATAGTTTGTATCATCTTCTTATTGAGTGCCCAATATTCTCCCCTTTTCGCCAGAATTATTTAATGATTTTCAATATTAACGAAATATCAGAATCAAACTTCCACACCGTATTTCAAAATCCAAATAAAAAGAAAATCAATAATTTATTTTGTTATGCTATAAATGCTATTAAATTAAGAAGCTTCTGCTTAAGCGAATAAGTAGAAAACATCAATTTCATTGTTAAATTAGCTTAATTTACTATGTATATTTACTTTATAAATGCTACAAATTCAACTATGTAAATAATCATTTATAATATTTCCTGTTATAAAATTCACTTAAATTGTTGTATTCACTAATGTTAAATATATTTTCGTACTATAGCTTAAATAGTTTCGACTATAATAAGTACTTTATTATATGTCTATATAACTCAATTATTGTCATACTTTGATAATACGTATATGCTAATCTTTGTAAATGGGTTGCCAACCGTCATTTGTATAAGAGCACTTCTCTCTTACAACAAATAAACGAATTATTATTATTATTATTATTATTATTATTATTATTATTATTATTATTATTTACGAGCGACAAAGAAGACAATAATGCTTGCATACTACGCGCCTAATAAACTACTTCTATATTTTGCATAGGATAGGGCTAATTTAAGGGTAATAGGATAGGTTGATAATGGTAAATAATTACTACAAATAAATAAACTAATGCAACAAAATACCGAAATAATACAACTTCATTTATTTATGAACCCTGGAGTGGACGCGTAAAATAAAATCCCACGAAGGGACGCGTTGGGTCTGAGAAGCCCATTTAATAAAAGCTTGTATAATTGAAACAAAATATTAATCAACGAAATTTTTTAAAAAAGACTGAAGCTAACTTAGTGCTAATTAAGTTGCGTGTAGAAAAGTATGACAAAACTTTTATTCAAAATAAATGCACAACACAAAAAAATTCTGTAAAATTTCACCTAAGCTGACTTAATGCTAATTAATTGATTATAATGAAAAAAATACACAACCTTTAATTACAAAAATTTCACAACATATAAGACAATTCTCTAAAATTTCATTTAACACTAATTAAGAATTTTAAATGAAAAAAATAAGAACAATTCTATTTATATAAATTGCACCAAAGAAAGATACTCTAAAATTGCACTATTTGATAAAATTCTTTACTTTAGACAATCTATTTGTCAAGTTTTTCTACACATATTGGGCAGATAGGTGAAGAATGATCGGACAGCTCTTGTTCGGCCTCAGAATCATGATCCCTAATTTCACATGTTTCAATATCAGCATCTGAGTCGTCCTCTTCCTCAAAATTGTCTTCATCATCTCTTGGCACCTCATTGTGACGCTTTTCTAACCATTCCACTTCATTTTCATAAACGCCAGCCATTGTGTTTAGCTAAAAATTATTCAGTTCCATAATTTTTAAAAATTTACTTACGTTGGGCCTGAAATACCCAAATTTCATATAATTTTCACACACCTTGCACTATGCAAATGCACTAACTATGCAAGAACAACAATCAATAACAAGAAGGTACATGGTGGTGTACAGTCGAAATCCTTCGGGTGTAACCGGTACATGACCGCAAAGGAACGTGTGGACCTGTAATACCCAACGCGTGCACTCCAGGGTTAAGTACACCGTTTTACCGCCGTCGCTACTGTGCTATAGTGCAACGCAGAGCGTAGCGTACACCATACATCAATGCCGGTCAAATACAATGACAAGGTTAATTAGCAAATGTCAAATAGAGATTTACGTTTTAAATAAACAAATGAGGTTACTGAATTACGAGCAGGCCACGTAAGTTTATTTAATTTAGATATTAATCTGTATTATGTCTGTTATTTTAAGGATCGAAGGAACGTGAAAGAAAGGAAAGGATAAAATAAGGAGTTTGGAACAAAGGACATAATTAGAACGTCCAAATCCCTCCCCAACTCCCGTGAGGGAAAATTCCTAAAATTTTTGCTCAAAACAAAACTGAGTAAACCAACGCACACTATAAATCATGATTGGAAACTTTGTTGTCGTCGTCGTCGTGGATAGGTCCTGGTTTCAAGTCCTTTACGTGCCAAATGCCACGCTGTTTACCACTCTCGTCCTCTAGCTCATAGGTGACAGGAGAAATCTTTTTACGCACCTTAAATGGCCCAACATATTTAGCCGCTAACTTGCTGGCAAAGTTGTCAGCTGCGTTGGACAATTTAAAGTTTCTACGCCAAACCTGTTGTCTTACATCATACGAAATTATTCGGCGTCGTAGATTATATCGTGCTCTCGTTTGCGCCTGCGCTTGATCCAACCGTTTACGCATCTTTGCGTAAATTTTCACTAATCGCGCTGGTCGCTGGTCGCGCACCTTTTCACCATCAAAATAGATATCCCCGTCATTACCTATAGCATCTACTTGATGATCTCGCCCACTCAGTATTTGCTCGCGCCCGAAGTTGACAAAATACGGCGTGAGACCAGTGGCTTCGTGGACTAACGTACGGATGACACAAGTGACTGAAGGTAAGTAATTATACTATTGTTGTTGATGGTCGTTAAGGTATGAAGATAATATCGTTTTAATCACTCTGTTCAGTTTTTCAGTGGGGTTATTTTGTGGATGATAGAGTGCATTGAAGAGGAGAGTAGCGTCGTATTTCGCACAGACATTGCGAAATTCACCACTGCGAAACTGAACCCCGTTATAGCAGATAATATATTGCGGCACGCCAAACATTAAGAATACTTGTTCCTTCATAAGACGAGATATGGACGGTGCTGTCGCTGTGCGCAGAGGAAAAGTGAGTACAAATTTGCTGAAGTAATCGCACACAACTAATATATACCTGTAACCTTTTACAGATTGTGGCAGTGGCCCCATTAAGTCAGTACTGATGAGCTGAAATGGTCGAAATACCCGTGGTCGCGTGCCCATCAAGCCTGGTGGAATTTTCTGCACTACTTTGTGTTCAGCGCATACCATACATTTGTTAACGTACGTGGCAACATCGGCCTTCATCTTAGGCCAATAATATTTTTGTTTCAACTTATTGTACGTTTTCGTAATGCCAGGATGTCCAGATGTCGGCAAGTCATGCACCGATTTTAGGATTTCCTTGCGCTGGTCTTTAGGATTCACGCGTTTTCAAGAAAGCCCCTCATCTGTAAGATCTGGGTGTCGAGGTCGAACATACTTATATAAAACATCGTCATGTATTTTCCAGGTAGAGAATTTCCTCGACTTATTGCCGGTGACTATCCCTTTTATTTTCAAGTACCACTTATCTGTTGTAGGAATGTGGCCTACATTGACTGAGATCTTATTAATTTGCGGAACCGAACGCGAAAGACAGTCAGGGACGACATGTTCTTTTCCTTTCCTGTGTATGATATGAAAATCATACTACTGCAGCTTAACAGCTCAACGGCACAACCTACCAGATGGATCTTTTAAATTAATGAGCCAAGTCAACGAAGCATGGTCCGTGACAACGGTGAGATGTGAACCTTCCAAATATTGGCGGAGTTTTTGTATTGCCCACACAACTGAAAGACATTCCCGCTCAGTGGTGGAATAGTTGCGTTCATGCTTAGTCAGTGAACGATTCAAAAAACATAAGACGCGTTCACTGTCAGAATGTATTTGTCACAGGACGGCGCCTAACCCATATCCGCTCGCGTCAGTCTGAAGGACAAAGGGTTTCGAAAAATCCGGGCAATTCAAAACTGGAGCTGAAACAGACACTCTTTTACCCTCTGAAATGCTTCCTGGCACTCTTCCGTCCAATGCCACTTCTGATGTTTCTTCGACAAGCCCTTGAGTGGAGTGCTGATACTGGCAAAGTCCTTAACGAACCGGCAATACCAAGACGCCAAATCCAAGAAACTGCGTACGTCCGCTGCACTACTGGGCGTCGGTATCTCTAAAATAGCCTTCACCTTGTCAGCATCGACCCTCAAGCCGTGCTTATCTACTACATACCCCAGGTAACGTAGTTATGATCTGCAAAATTGGCATTTCTCTTTATTTAAGGTCAAGCCTGCTGCGAAAACTCGGTTAAAAAATTTCTGTAATATTTCCAGATGCTGTTCAAAACTTTCTGAGATGACGATCACATCATCCAAATACACAAAAACGAAAGGTTCAAGATCAGCTTGCAACACATCATCAATTAAACGCTGCCAGGTTGCCGGGGCATTAGTGAGTCCAAATGGCATCCATTTGAATTGGAATAGTCCACATCCAGGAATGGTAAACGCAGTGAACTCTCGACTGCAAAAACTCATCAGGATTTTCCAGTAAGCTGATTTTATATCCAATGAGCTTAAATATTTAGCCCCGCGTAATCGATCTAATATTCCAGAAATATAAAGGATTGGATACGCATCCTTTTTCGTGACTTTATTGAGTCTCCTATAATCCACACAAAAGCGGTACCCGCCATCTTTCATCGGCACCATCAAGATGGGTGAGCTCCAGGCACTTGAGGAGGGCTCAATATTATCCTCAGCCAACATATTCTTAAGTTCAGCATCGATATATCGCTGAATTCCGTCACTATTTTATGCTGTACTCTCGATGTACATCCGATTTTATTTGGCATGCGTTTCCAATTATCGTCCAAGATTGTCTGTAGTCGTAGTTGCTGTTCGTCTGTTAAGTCTGATGTCAATATGTTTTGTCCATTTAATGTCGCCAATCCAGTAAAATTCCATACGTCCCGTCTTAAATCAGGCACAATCCCTATTGCGCACCAGAAATCCATCCCCAAAATCACACTACTCGTGACTTCCGGAACGACTAATAATTTAATTCATTTGATTTTCTCCATAAGAAGAACTGGAACGGTAATTGAACCCAGGCTCCCACACTCTTTACCATCTGCAACCATGCAGCTTGGAGCATCAAATTTATCCAAATATAAGTCCATCCCTTTTAGAGCTTCCCAACCTTCTTTAGCAATAATGGACCTAGTTGCTCCCGAATCCAAGAGCCCTAAAAACTTAGAACCGAAGTTTGGGATCTCTAAATAAGGACTTTGGTCCTGTCCTAAATGTGAGAGAATAAAATTAATTAACTATGGCCAAATTCTTCTCATTCTCCAGGTGTCTGGCCGACAGAAATGAGGAAGACGCGACACGACCTTTTAGCGCCTTCCCCGCACATTTCCCAAGCATTTGGGGCACGAGTTGGTTGTCACATCTGCCTTACCACATCGAAAGCAGTGTCTTTCTTTCTCGCAGGATAATTCTCCGCGGCATGCAGGGAGGGGGGGGGGGGGAGTCCAAATGGGGGCGAAACTTTGGCAGTTATATGCCTTATCGTTGGCCATCCATACGACGCAGGGCTGCTACGGCCAATTGAAATCGGGGCACGAACAATCCGCGAACGACAAAAGTACATAAAAAATATAAATATATCAGAAACTTCTGTGTTAGACACACAATCAAATTCAACAATGACAACGTATAGTTGTTTTCAGGAGACAACAATGATGGCATAAATATAAATAAAAGTCTGATAAAACTTATCCAACAGTGGCGACTGGCAACAGGGGCGGGGATGGAAGCAACCGTTGAGTAATCGTGGCGAGTGCAAAGGTACTGGCGAACCGCACACACCGTATGGAGATGTCCAAGCGACGATGAAAACCCACCCAACGAATCCTTCAGCCCTCGGTGAGATGGTGGAAAGTCTTTAACGCACAAGTCGCGAAACACGTGCACTTACTTAATACCCACGTGGGAATTCCGAATGAGGTTAACCAAGCCGAAATAAAGCACCCAAAAACTTTGGAACGGAATATGTAATTCGGCGAGCTGATCCCCTAACACGGGTAGTATTTGTACAAAACACTTTACTCAACCGAAATTACTTAAAAGTGCCTTTAAGACTCGCAACTTAGAGAAGTTCTCGCAAGGACGTTCTCACGCTTCCAATGACACGTTAAGTTGTGAAAAATTCAAAAATCCGGATGTTACTAAAAAAACGGAAAGAGAGACGAATATACGAGAGACAAAGAAGACAACGCTTGCATACTACGCACCTAACAAACTACTTCTATATTTTGCATAGGATAGGGCTAATTTAAGGGTAATAGCACAGACAAACATACACAGATGCCCAGCCTTATGGGCGAACGTGTGTTCAATTTTTTTGTGTAGTTGTTGCAACTATGGTAGATGTCGGCAGTGTAGAGTGCTGATCACATTGGACCAAACAATTATTGCGTATTGACAGTATTTAGCTAGCTCACTCAAATTGTACACTTTTACGCTTTTACCACATTTTACTTTCACTTGCCTGGGGCGGGACACCCTGGCTGGGGTTTTGTTCACAAACCAAGAACTCTGAGACTGACTATCACCATCACGTAAACATTTTTTTTTCCGGATATATCAAGAAATAACTTGTTTCATTTAATTTTTTTGGTTCTTATTAACTATAAAAAAATAATTAGAATCCCAAGGCGGAATAAGCACAAAAATTGCATTTTTCATAATTTTTAGCGTTTACATTGTAATATGTCAGGAACTATTAAAAATAATTTATTCAAATTTTACGTACTTTGCATTTAGACCATTAAGTATGTAGTACCTCTCCGGTTCACACAAATTGCAAAATGTTTATAATAACAATTAAGTAAAATATTGTTGGAAAAATTAAAAATTCGTTTGTGAAAAAAAGTAGGTAATCTGCTAATAAATTTCATCCCGCTATGAATTTTGTAGTACATAATATGGCGAAAGAAATGAGAAGAAAGTTATACACTTATTTTTAATGAAGAAAACAATTTAATATACATATTGTTTAAATGATAAGTTACTGTACGAATTACGAAAGAACGCTGCATCGGTTGCTCGGCGCGTATACTTATGTACGGAATGATAATATTTGAATGAGAGGATATATGATATTTAAAAAAATCTAATGTGGCTAACACAATACCTCCCGCCATTTAATTTTTATTAATATAAATATATGAGTAAATATTTTTATCTGTAAAAATGTAAAGTACCTGAATATTAAAAATTACAACAAAACATTGTTAAATATCAGTTAATTTTGTACATTTTATTTGATTATTGACAACTGAGAGGTGATATTTTTTTCTCCTTTTTATGAACTAGGTTTGCATTATGACTAATAAAAGGGCAGAATTTATATCCCTATCTAAACCAACGCTATTTTCTTACGTGAAACGAAGTATAATTTGAAATTAGTTCTTTGGCAGTGACATTTATCTGTCAGTTACATACATTTGAGATATGAACTGTGTAACCAAAGAGTTGAGTATGTTTAAAGTTTAAAGCATAGTCTCCGTGATTTAAATTATATATAATTTTATAAATGTATCCATAAAATATATAGAAAACAAACACACATACATACAGACATAATCGTGAAAATGTTAAAATTGGATTCTAAGGACCTTAAAACGTCGTCATCTACCAAAATCTCGATATACGATTTTTAGCATGATCCCTATATCTCCCTTACCAAGACTAGCGGGAGGTGAAAAATTCATTTTGTTTTATTGAAAATATATAGAACTATATTTGTTTGAAATTCTGTCCTATGCATAATACAAAACAAATGCTGAACGGTATTATAGCCTAATGACAACTTTCGGGTGAAATTGTCATCAAAGGATTAAATATAACTTAGAAGCCCAAAAGGTATGAGATCCATTTCATGTTTCATTAGCTGATTACCGTCATTTGTGGATTTATTTATTTCTAAAGTTTTTATAATGTTAATTTTTAATCTTATCTTTAAGGTAGCCAACATACTTAGGCATGCTATGGTAATTATTGTACGTTTGTTTTCTATAAGTTATTTTAGAATTGGTTTTACCACAGACAAACATATGTTTGTCTGTGGTTTTGCCTACTTTCTAAGACTTTGATGTTTATATGTTTATATGTTCTTCAAATCTTAACATAAAATTACGACCTGTATGTCCGATTTAGCTGTAATTACATTATTTTTTTTTGTATATATCACTATTATTTAAAATGTGTTTGTTATTTACAAGTAAGTTACAAATCGCAAAATTATTGTAAAATTCTGCAAAATTATTTTCAGATGGTAAAATTTTTCTCTTCTATATACTGGCTTGTAGAGTTTGTTAAAGATTAATTTCCATTGTTTTTGTATAATATATTCTTAAGTAAATGGTTCTTTATATTCGTTGCGTAAAATGAAATAGTATCTGTCTAAGTTGGTTTACAATAGATGTCAAAGGTGAAACCTGTCGTCCTCAGTGTAATTCTGAAATCTAAAATAATTAAATTCTATTCCATTACTATTTCACTAATAAACTGATTTTTAGTCTCAATATTTTTCTCATCATTTCTTGTTAACGTACATAAATAATAATTATATCAAACATCCTTTAGAAAATCTTATAGACATGTTAATTTACAAGTGCAATCAGCTAATGAACGATCAAATGAATCTCATACCTTATCGGCTTTTAAGTTGTATTTATCAAACGAGCCTAGAACTAGCTTTTGTGACGTCACAACGGTGGCCCAATTTTAATACAGCATTTAATGGGAGATACACAATTTTTCAATATTGTTAAAACTGTGGCAGATGTGAAAAAATCTGATGTGGCCAACACAAAACCACGCTATTTAATTTTTATTAATTTAAATACATCCCTACATATTTACTAATGCTTCAAACTGTTTCATTGCATATAACTATTGCTTTATTTACTATTTTCTTTTTAAAATGTCACTATTATTAATTTAAAGTGATTAGTTTTTTGACAGTGACTTTCACCTGTCAGTTACATTTATTTGAAATATAAACTGTGCAACAAAGGAATTGTGTTTATCCTAGGCTTCGGGATTTATAAAAAAATTTATCTGTAAAATATATAGAAAAAGTAGTAATGTATTTCCTGTAGATAATTCAATAATCTTTAATTTTCATAATGACATAAAATGCGAAAAAATGTCATTTAATGGTATTTTTTGAAGAAAATCTATTATGAGCTTCAGGTAAAGTGCCATTTCCGGTTATCCGATTTACACCAAAATCTAATGGTTTCTTCCATATTAGAATAGAGTAGAAATACAAGGTTTCATAATTTTCTGAATGATAGTATTTGAGTTAGAGCGAAGACAAAATCCATACACGTACACACACACACACACACACACACACACACACACACACACACAAAAAAACATACCTACCTACATATATATATACAGGGTGTCTCAGGACGAGCTTACGCTATCTATATTTTAAATACTATTTAATATAATTTAACGAAATTTGGTATCTAGGGGTTATCCAACATGCCTGTTTCAACTAAAATATTTTCAAAGCAGTAGCACTTCCGGTTTTACCGGAAATTGACCTCAACTTTCTTATTTTAAATGGAATACGATATTTTTTATTTTACCATTGAATATAGCGGAAAATTTGACATATGAAACAATTAAAACATTTTACTTATGATCAACTATTTCCGGCGTTATTCAACATTTTTGATTTTTTGTCTGAAATCCGGCACATTTTCAAAACTCTGTATATCGGGAACGCGATCGAATTTTTATAATCTGAAAAAAGCCTTTTATAAAGGAGACTTTAAGCTACATTATCCATAGAAGAATCCTCGATTATTTATAAAAATGTGACAGGTACGTTACACCAAAGTTACAGTTGACAAACTTCAAAAAAGACAATTTTTTTAAATGGAACACCACCTTTTTTATTACATAAATGTGTACTACGACAAAAAATAAGGGTACTTTATGTAACATGTCCTATGTTGAAAGTTGATAGAATTTCAGTAAATTAGAAAAACATGTAATCTGGGTATAATTATTTTATTAATACGGATAAGTAAGCCATGGAAAAAACAAATAAATTCTAAATACAAAACTATGATTAATTTAATACATATTCAAACTGTCCTCTCTTCATATGTAAGCACATTGTTATTCTATTCAATACTTCTTTTGTAGCATTTTTTATCATCCGAAGAGAGATGTTGTTAAATTCTGTTCGTACACTATGTTCTTTAGTAGTTAAAGGTTTTTAATAGACGACGTTTTTAATGTAACCCCAAACAAAAAAATCAAGTAGAGTTAAATCGGGTGAACGAGAAGGCCACCTATGTGGTCCATTATTTGCCAGCCACCTATCTTCAAAAATTGTTTCCAAAAAATTATTTATTCTATGGCTATTGTAGGGTGGAGCGCCATCATGCTGGTACCATATTAAATTCCTTTGATCCAACGGTAAATTATCTAAGAAATCAACTAGATGGGTTTGTAAATACAAACATTGTTTTTCCATGGCTTACTTATCCGTATTAATAAAATAATTATACCCAGATTACATGTTTTTCTAATTTACTGAAATTCTATCAACTTTCAACAAAGGATATGTTACATAAAGTACCCTTATTTTTTGTCGTAGTACACATTTATGTAATAAAAAAGGTAGGGTTCCATTTAAAAAAACTGTCTTTTTTGAAGTTTGTCAACTGTAATTTTGGTGTAACATACCTGTCACATTTTTCTAAATAATCGAGAATACTTCCATGGATAATGTAGCTTAAAGTCTCCTTTATAAAAGGCTTTTTTCAGATTATAAAAATTCGATCGCGTTCCCGATATACAGAGTTTTGAAAATGTGCCGGATTTCAGACAAAAAATCAAAAAAGTTGAATAACGCCGGAAATAGTTGATCATAAGTAAAATGTTTTAATTGTTTCATATGTCAAATTTTCCGCTGTATTCAATGGTAAAATAAAAAATATCGTATTCCATTTAAAATAAGAAAGTTGAGATCAATTTCCGGTAAAACCGAAAGTGCTACTGCTTTGAAAATATTTTAGTTAAAACGGGCATGTTGGATAACCCCTAGATACCAAATTTCGTTAAATTATATTAAATAGTATTTAAAATATAGATAGCGTAAGCTCGTCCTGAGACACCCTGTATATATGTATATATATATATATATATAGGCATCATCGTGAAAATGTTAAAATTGGATTCTAGGGATCTTTTGTCATTTACTAAAATCTCGACATGTAATTCATTTTGATACATAATTTTATTGTTAATAATATTGTTCCTATATATTTTTTATATCTGTCATAGTTTTTGCAATATTTAGAAAAAAATGTGTATCTCCATTAAACGCTGTAGTAAAATTTGACCACTTTTGTTACGTCACAACTGGAGTGGGCATACAGTTCCAGGCTTGTTAGAATATCGGAGGCTCCGAATTAATCTTTTGATGACTGTGTAACAGTAAAATGTCAGTAGAGAGGATTCGCCGATTCTGCAACCTCCTCCTCCTCATCTGCAGTGATCCTTATTAACTTGATGCATAGGGATCATTTTCGCTCAACCCAGGCTGTTGAGTGCCGCTTTCGCTTATAGGTGACGGCTGCAAAGGTGTCGTGCGTATGTAAGCTGGCACTCAGGTAATGGATTTTGGGCTGGGGAGACATTCTGTTAATGTTAATTACCATTTAATTAGCACATTAAAAGATTTTTTAACTTTTATATTTAATTTATTATTTAGAATGTGGATTAGAAAGTAAAAGGGATTTGCATAGTAATTATTTACCAACCTTGAATTTTTAATATAAATAGGAATAAAAAGTGATTACTTTACAGTGCTTCAGTTATATTTTCCACAGTAACAACATATTTTTATTGCAGTAAGTATATTTTGTAAATTTTTTATCATAATTTCTATATAAAATTAACTTTTAGATGGCATTACCTCGCAAGAAAAATGTTTCAGAAGAAGAGATAGATGTTGGAAACTATGAGGAATTTCCACTTACTCAAGATCTTCTTACCCAATCTATGTCTACAGATTTTTTCAAAAAATTCTGCGACACTGACACTAGTGAGTGCGCATACAAGGATGATTTTTTAATTTTATCCAAAAGTTATAGTTTGAACAAGTCAAAAACAAAGTGGGTTAGTATTGGCCTAAGTGTAATCCGTGACTTTACACCAGTAAACAATGGAATTCAGTTTACTTTGACAGAATGGGATGAATTATTAGGTTTTAAAGATTTAATATTTAATTATTTCGAATGTGGAAATGATATAAAATATCAAAATTTGAAAAGTGACCATAATATAATATTGAACAATGTTCGAGGGAAAAAGTTGTTAACTCTTTCCTGGCATACTAATGAGTTCATTGTTGTTCTAGATACAACATCTGTTCACACTTTGTTTATTATAAAAAATGTTATTAAGCATTATATGGAAATGTTAAGTAAGTTAGTTTTTTTTAAATATTATGAAAAAATATTAGCTGCAGCAAATGACTGTAAAATTGTAAATGTAAACTATAGTGATCAACAATGTATTAAAACTGTTTTGGATAATCATTTAGATTTGCATGTTTTAGCTTTTAAGGAGCTATTGTATGTTTGTAAAGGACGGAAACTGTATATAGATATGTTAAATAAAAGACAGGTTAATTAATTATTTGTTTTATTTACATTGCATAAAATACATTTTTTTTCCATTGGTTGTTTACCTTCAATTACATCTCCACCTTCTACTTTACTACTATAGTGTAATGTACATCGTTTACGTTTTCTTATTTCAGGATTATTTTTTAAGTCCTTATTTAATAAATGATATACATCATCACGTTGACGTTCTGCATGTGAAATTAAAACTTCAACTGGTAAATTATTAATATCTTCCTTACTCATTAAATACAGCCACTTTTTTTCGTTAAGTGATTTTAATGCTTTATTTACATTCTCCATTTTTGAAGACAAGATCCAGCCAATTCTTGCTAGTGAACACGTTTCTGAGAGCACACAAAAATGGTGGTTTGTGATAAAAGCAGGAGAAGTGTAACAAATTAGCAGTTTTCAAAGTTGGGTACTGCATTAAATCTTCTATGGGTGCATGTATTTGTAATTTATTTTGTAGAATTTTTTTTTTTTTCTTAATCCTTTAACGTAAATTTTGGAAACTGGAGATAATATCTTCTTAATATGTGCTAAAGTGTCTTTATAATTGCAGCAACCAGAATTTCAAAATAATCCGTGGTAATGGTTTAGTAACCACTGAGCTTCTTTTCTTCTTGACTGGTTTAAATTATTCCAAGAAAACGGAGGTTTCAGTACATGACGCAACACTTATTCACCATTTCTTGATACCACTGCGATTTCTTTCGAGATAAAATCACCACAATTTTCATTAAAGCCTTGCACGTCCACAATGAACTCCATGACCACACTAACTCTCCAAGCATTAAATAAGTTTTCTTATAGAACTGGTGAAAGGGTTATATTCAATAATGCGGTCATGGATAATAAGACAGTAAGCAGTAGTTTCTGCAGGGAAGTTTTCATTTGACTCAAAATCGATTCGCACATCAACCGGAGCTGTTTTGAAGGTTTCATTTTGTTTTGAACAATCTAGTACAATAAGCGGTACTTTGTTTAAAAAATCCGTTTTATTCAAGATTGGTTGAATCGTATTTTGATCATAACAGGTTTGTTGAAATTGTGTATACATATCATACAACAATGTAAATTGATTATTATTTATATTAATATTTAAGTTCTCATATGGATAATTTTCGGAATTTAAAATTAATTTAATGTTTGATATATGACAGTGATCAAATTCGCTGGAATTTTTATCAGCATGATTTTTTCTTTTAGTTTGAAAAGCTAAAATTACATATCTTGGTTTTTTAAGCTGTGAGGATGTTTTGATGTTCCAAGTTTGTTTTTGTGCTGTAGGTAAAACTGGATACTCTGCAAAATCCCATGATCGGAATGCCATTAAAATTGATTTATTCTTTTCTTGTCTTTTGAGAAAATTAAATTTTGTTTTATCATTTACATACACATATGTCATTCGCCAATATATTTTTTTTAAATTCATTTTAATTTCATCATGAGTTACATACGAGTTGGTGTCCAATTTTGATCTAATAAGTATAAGTTCTTGTTCCACATTCATTAAAATTTTTCTGCAATCTTCAGTAAATCCAAGTATCATATTTAATGGTATAGAAACATTGAATTTTCCCTCTTTATTTATTATAGAAGATGAAGTCCAACCAGCATTTTCAAGCATTTTAATTTGTCCCTCATTGAAAGAGATGTAACCTTTTATTGTCGTCGTAATTCCTACATTTTTACATCTATCAATTTCAATTCCATTCAATTCGTATCGTATTTCGTCAAACAAATGTGCAATTCCATTGTTTACAAATTTTGAAGTATCTGCAACTTTTGTTCCATCTTTTTTCACTAGTTCACCATCAATCACTATAGCACTGTGGGATGGAAGCGTGAAAATATCCTGCTTTTGTATAGGAATTCGAATTTCATCACTGTTATTAAACGTTGTCGATATGTACGGTTGATGAGTATGTAGTTGGACACAGATGTGAACTTTTTAGCCGGTGACGACTTAGTGACTCGTACTTTAGTTACAACTAATCTTTTATTACTAAAATTAATCCCCATTCCCTATTTTTTTCAAATGTAAGCGTACTGTAATTTCTTCACGTCTAAAGTCAATGATATCACCTTGCTGATCAAATACTTTTATCGTTATGTTGTCAATGATTCGAACATTAACTGGTAAATAAATGACATTTGTTGGAATCTCGACAATTTTTTAACCCGGCGGGGCGTTTGGAAAGAAAACATCTAAGATGTGTGCTTGTGTATTATTCCTATATGATCCAGATGAAATATTGCAATCAATTTGTATGCTATTCACTTTTATTATATTAAAGATATTATCTGATTCATGTAGCTTGTTTGCTTCAAGAATTTTTTTCCCGAAACCCAAAAGCGGTCCAATACAATCTTCTTTTGTGAAATCTAGTTTTGTAGAACATAAAATTTCACATTTCAATGTATTAGGTTGAAGTGAAAATTTAAATTTGACATGTTTTCCATTTTGTTAATATCGACGGTCATCATGGTGGTCTGGATCACCCACCACAGAACGAATATAATCATTCAAGTCTTCAATTTCGTACGATCCCGGCGGTATAGTTATAAACTTCAAATTATCTCCTTCATAGTAATACAATTTATTTTTGCCATCCGCCACATTTGGAATTGAATTATAAGTTTGAAAATCAACAAGTCCGATAACCCATTCATTACCACCACTAAAGTTGTCACCTAAATCTAATGGAGGTGAATAATCTGCACTCAATATAGATTTTTATCTGACAGGATAAATGTTATCGCCATAACAGCACGAATACGTTAATAATTATTAGAATAAAGAAATTGTAAGCATAGGTGACCGCAATTGAATGAATTAAATTTCTTTTACCTGCGGTAATTATATCTTATTTTCACTTTTTTACCAAAATATTGAATTAATTCTTTGAGTGGCCTTAAATTTCCAAAGCTGTCAAAATAACTAACTTTATTTCCTTGTTTTTAATAACAAACCCAGTGAGTGCCGGGTCCGGTTTCATTATCCAAATTAACAATGGCCGCTTCATTAGTTAGCGGTCCAGATGCTGGTAAATTGTTACGCATGTGAACTCCACGGAAATATGGTACATTTTTGGTATATTCTCAAATCATTGTCCGTTAACGGTCTTAAAGGAAGTTTTTTTTTTTATTCGTGGTTTGAGATATAATATTTATCCAGTTTTATATGTTCCCAAATATAAACCGTCACCTCGTTTTCCAAGTGTAATTGCTTCCATATTTTTATTGTGTCGTTGACTTTCAAGTAATTGTTTTGTAGCTTTTGCATCATTCACAGCTTTAACAATTCCCGCTGCACTTCCCGCTAGACCACCGAGAGCCGAGAGACCAACAAATAATGGAATAAGAAATGGTAGATATCTTTCAGTTTTAGGTACGGGTATAACCCTTGGTGAATTATACGTTTTGTGTTTAAGATATTTTACATTTCTTCGAGCCGCATTTAAGGCAGCACTTATAACTTGTTTCTCATTTGAATAATCATAATTATTTTGCTTTAAAGCTGCTGCTGCTGCCTGTCTAGCATTTTTTACTGTTTCACGAAAAATGTTATTGTTGTTGTTACCTTTTCATGTTTTTTGCGTACGAGTTGCTTCACGTCGTCTACTTCCAAGAAATTTGTCTTTCATATTTGCATACAAATGACACAATAATAGTTCTGTACACTATACTAATAAAAACTTGTATAAGCGATTACCGTATTTATCTTATTATTTATATAATTATTTACCCATTATTCATTTACTTTTGTGATGTGACTATACTTGTGTAGACATAATGAAGTTTGAAACACAAGAGTGTACCTTAAAAGTGATAAATTTTGATTGTAATAAAACAAGTTTCAGTAAACGTGGAGAGTTATTTTCAAATAATATAAGATTATTATTTATGGTCCATCGAACTGCGAAAAAATAAATCATGTTTATTCATTAAAAACTCACCATCGAATTTTTTGACCAAAGACAATACCTGCCTTACCTAAAGGTGACGGAAGGTAAAAACCTAGTAGTCTGATTCTCAGTAACAAAATAACTTGATAGTTATTGTTTTCTGTATCTTACAAATTAATTTTTCGAGATCGATTTGCAAAACGATGGATCTAGACTAGATGAAAAGAACACTGAAAACGATTTAGAAGATAAACAATAAAAATAAAAATAATGACAATAATAATCTTTATTAAGAAAAAGGCGAGGTTCAGCCCAAGGCTGTTCTTCCAACTAACCCGATACCTACAGTACAAAAATATATGATAATATAATGGAATCATGAAACGCTAGACATAATTTAACAAATATTAAAATATTACAATAGACACAGAATTGACGTCACATGCAAGAGAGAGAGAGATAGAAGATCATGCTTCCAAACAAACCTCTCCCCTTTTTTTACGTACCCCTCCCTGATTCTATCTGTCATTATGTTTGCATCTGTCATTCAGTGTTAACCCAATTCTTTGTGATTTGTTCGTTGTGTTCAATGTGCGTGGGGCAACTTTTTTTGTATGATAATATTGAAGATCATTCGAATATTCAACTAAAACGATGGCTGGAGCGTAGCGGTCTATGGCTGATGACAGGCCTTTGTTTGCACATGGTAACCATAACAACATTTAATTCTATGCTTTGCCGTTTTGCGCTCTTGCAAATTGCAATTGTGTGTCTATTAAATTCAAAAATAGTTCACAAAAAAAAGAAACAAATATGAAAAAGAAGTAGACAGACGGACTTAAATAATATAAATTTTTTTAAATGAATTTGTCAAAATGTATTTTAAGGACAAAACCGTTGCTATGCAGTAACGGTTGCTATGTTATAAAGTAACCCATTACTGTACGATTTTCAGTATATTTAAATAGTACATTAGTGTACAAAATACGAAAATAGTATATTACGTTCCAAGTTAAGAAAAGTGAAAGTTTACCAGACGAGTATGGCAAGTTTGAGTACGAGCGATAGCGGGTATTTAAATGCCATACGACTACAGCAAAATCACTTTTTTGACGCGGTGCTTACACTATTTTTTCGTATTTTATATTAGTATTAAAACTAGTATTTTTTTGCGGCATTATATACTGAAATAAAAACATCTAAAAACATAGTAGTCTCTATTTATTGGAACAACAAATTAGATTTTGTTTACAAACGATCAACCGGAAGAGATACTTTTCTTAAATCTCGTTGCTATTTCAAACATGGAATTGGCTGATAATCGCAACTTGTTTTTTTTTCACGGCTAGGGCCCATTTTCCACAATAATTAAGAAGCGAAAATAATACTTTCACAACACAAGAAATAACACTTTACAAATAACATTTATTAAATTTTATTCATATTGTACAAGGGTGGAGCTTAATATTAGTTGAACGATCTGCCACTAGGGTTGTTAGCTCCTGGAGAAATTCCTTGTGGAAAATTAAGGATTTTTCTCTATTTTTCTACATATTTTGATTAATTATATACTATTTTAAAGATAAAGAGTTTATCTAGAGACGAATATTATTAGAATTTGAAAATTTGATTATATAATACCAAAAAAAAAAAAAAATACTTCAAAATACTGTCATTTTCAACAAGTAAAATGTATAAAAAGTAATAAATTTTCAGAAATAATAATGTAAAGCTCTACAATGAACATTTTACTTGTCAATAGTTTTTAAAATTTTACACTTGAATACATAGTTCAGAAAATATTGCGAATTTTCAAAACTGTCTTTTTCCCGCATTAGACTGGGGGTTACACATCCTCTTAAACAATTTGCTTCCAAATTTTTGTGAAGAGGAACATAAGTTTGTTATAGTATAAATAAATAATATGAAATATATAAGATACACTTTATTATTTTATAACATTGTATTTAAACAACAATTGAAAGATTTCATTTCTCACTCGAGGACTTTTGTGAGTGTTATTGGAACTAACCAATTGTACTATTCAGAACATTTATCACTTCTGTTACTGCATCCTGAAAAATATAACTTGCATTGAAAATATGCACCTACAATATAATTCCCCCAACCCCGGTGGTGATTAATGACATAATGCCAAAATCAACAGTATTCAAAATAAATTATAATTTGTAAAAGTTTCGTCAATTGACAACAATGTCAATGACACTACACAAAAGCAATATTATATTATTCCTATTCTAGGAAAAAAATTGTATGAAATAAATTATTAAATAAGGAATGTTTCTGCGAATGACGACTGAGGAGAGTGCATTTTATGTTGGAAGTAGTTATAAAGGAATACGGGATTTATTTTACATAAGTTAGCTTGACGTTTTATATTATTTATAAATAACCAGAAAAAGAGAAAGCAAGTGCCGTGGCTAATGCTACTATACATACGACAGAAATTTTTAATTTTCTTTTTAAAATTGTGAAGAAATGAAATATACAGTGTGTCCCATTTAGAGGTGCCACCATTGGGATCTCGAGAACTGTAAGAGATACGATGACAGTTAAATGGAACTTTTTGTGCGCGTTTGGGAGGCCATCTCAGATGCGCTTTTGTTTTTCCAAAAATTCTCATAGGGCACTAGATAATAACGAAAAAGTGAATATTGTTGATTTTTTATTTTTCAAATAACTTCTAAACTATTAGTAATTGAGAAAAACGTTTCAAATATAAAAGATAGATATTTTTATTAAATAACCAGTGACGTACAAAATAAATTTTTTTATCCGTAAATTTTCGAGATATAACACAAACTTATATTTTTTTAAATGGAACCCATATCTTATTTTAGTCTCAAAAAAATAATTATTTTTTTCTCTTTTCAATGATGTAAGGGTTATTACGTTTTATATTTGTTTTGCTCCTAAAATTTAATTTTTTTCTTTATTTTAGTGAATTTTCTTATTATTTCTCAAAAAAATTATTATTTTTATTAATTATATTATATTTGATCGATATAATTTATTTTATGCCTTTATTAGTTAATATTTTTATTCTAGACTTATAATTACAAATTACACTATAATGTGCCAAGGGCGACCTGATACAAAATATAAAAATTTATTTGATACGAGTTTTGAGCAAATTTTTCTAACGAAATAAATTATTTAAATACAAGGAGTATTTCTAAATAGAAATCTACCAATATTTTCAAAATAATTGTAAATTTAATACAAAATAAGGAAAAAATAATAATTTTTAAGGCAAAACAAATATAAAACATATTTACCCTTACATCATTGAAAAGAGAAAAAAATAATTATTTTTTTGAGACTAAAATAAGATATGGGTTCCATTTAAAAAAATATAAGTTTGTGTTATATCTCGAAAATTTACGGATATAAAAATTTATTTCGTACGCCTCTGGTTAGTTAATAAAAATATCTATCTTTTATATTTGAAACGTTTTTCTCAATTACCAATAGTTTAGAAGTTATTTGAAAAAGAAAAAATCAACAATAATCAGTTTTTCGTCATTATCTAGTGCCCTATGAGAATTTTTGGAAAAACAAAAGCACATCTGAGATGGCCTCCCAAAGGCGCACAAAAAGTTCCATTTAACCGACATCGTATCTCTTATAGTTCTCGAGATCCCAATGGTGGCACTTCTAAATGGGACACACTGTATAATAAAACATGTTAAATAGTTTTGTATGTAACTTTTAATTCTGTATAACTTTGCACTTCGCAATATTTGCAGAAAAATGTACAGGTAAGTGGGATATTGCATAACTCTGAAAACGCATTTAAATCCATATTATGTTCCCCCTAACCGCCTTCATCCTCTAATACCGAGAAATAACGAAACTTCCAACGCACAATGAAACACAAATTATAAACTCCAAAATCACCTTATCACCACATGAATGACAGAAAATATTGAAAAATGACTTTCGTTATCGCGATTACTCTTCCGTTTTTATATCATTTTTTGCGACTGATTAAACGAAGGTACCAAATATCCCTCTGTAATACGTACGATAATGAGATATCGAGTAAAAGACTCATATATGCTAAGTGTGATGTCAGTATAAACAGATGTAAGAATATATAAAAATAACTTGCATTGATAATTAATGTAGCGTTTGTTACAGTGCCTTGCAAATCTTCAACTGGGGTCCAAGCATCCTGAAAAATATAGCCAAAATTAAATTAATCAAATTCGGTTGATGGAAATTGGCAACCTTGGCTAAAGCAATTTATATTTCTTCAACCAAGTTGCAAAAATTAATTACAGTTGTCAACTTATTTCTGCTCAGGTATTTGTTCAAGAATTTTTTTTATTAGTAATGACTGAAATAACTGAAGAAAATCGTGAGATTGATACGTGTACAATAAATGTTAGTTTATTCCACAAAATATCATATTTCTCATAAATATTCACAAATTGACTTTTCATCCGTTTTACTTTTCCATGTATGATTTTACAAGTTTAACCGTCTAATGCCCAGTTATAAGAACTAGACTTGAATTCTGAATGACCCTTAAACATAAAAATGAAAATCGAAATTTAAACCGCAATGCATAATAATACATTTGACATTTCATTTCGATGCAATATTGTCAATTTAAGGAATGCTTATAATTTAAGTTACATTACATTGGTGCAACCAGCCATTAGTCTAAAGAAGTAAATAATTCTTAAAAATAAGAAATACATATTGCATTTGCAATACGAATGGTAGCAAAAATTGAAAATTTTGTATATTACATATCTCAAATCCGCAAATGTAACCCCGAGTTAAGGAAAACTTGCAACTAAAGTTGACAGTTGTTGATCATTGGTTGATACGGTTGCCAGTTATCTATGCACTGACAACTGCTGCTAAATTTCATTAAAATGTACACCTGTCGAATAATACATCGATTTTTCATATTTGACCGTTGCGTTATTAATTACTGAACAGCAAAATAACAAGTAATTGTATGTTTATCTCTGTCTTACTTATGGTTTCCTACATTCTGTCTTCCATACGTATATCTAATATACGAACATCAAAGTATGACGTAACGGTCAAGTGTGAAAAATCGGTGCGAATTTCCTTATAGTATAGTAATAATAAGAAATAAACTGCAACATCTTACCAGAATTTCGAAACAGCACACAATTACAAAAATGAAAAATAGTACGGCGAAATTCATTTTGTGTTATCGGGTAAACTAATGGTTAAACTGAAGTGATAGCTGTGCATATCAGAAAGCTTATATACTATGCTGATTTATAGAAAAAAAATGTTCAATTTAATGAATATAAAATATCATAACCATAATAATAGCATCACAATGTCAAATTTTCACAAAAAAATTATATAAACGAGTCATTTATAAAATTTGCTTCCTGTATAGACGACTGACAATAATGAAAAATGAAAAAAATTCATCGTGAAACACATTGGATAAAAAATAAATGTACCATCATTGCTTATTACACATATTTCACATATTTTTAACTACGATACATATTAAGGCATTTGTAGCAAGTCATTATGAATACATTAGATTTGAAATTTTTATATGGCAAATTCTTATTGGTTAGGTAAAACGTTGTACAAGTTCAGATTCAGAGAATTTCTTGTGCTATATAAAATGCGATTATGCAAAATTTAAAAGTAGTGTCAAAAATATTTCTTCACTTTAAAGTAAATTTTTATTCCCACGCCAATAATTGAGATATTCATCTTCGTGGTAACGTTAGATTTGGTGTTAATTATATTTGGAAGTAAATACCTACTTTTAGATTTGATTCTAGAAACAAACATTACTGTACCGATATAGTCTTACGTAAACTAAAACGTAGTTTTGGAAAATAATCTAATGTAACCCGCCTTTATGAGGCGAATTAACAAATAAAATTTAAGAAAATATTAATTACTTACTTTTTAACGGGGTGATTGTTGCAGCTACTGGAACGTCGCTCACGAAATCACACAGAGTTTAGTTACAAAAATATGTATATTTTATTATTAAGTAAATGATACAAAAAGTAAATGAAGATAGAGAATACAAACGCGTCGACTGAACGAGCAGGCTACAATGTTAGACCTTTACTTTGACTTCGATCTCCTCCTGAACTGTCGTAAAGTAAAGCTAAGTCAGCAAAGAAATTGGGGTCTGATATTAGTTAATAATATTAAGTAATATATATTCAGCAATTGCCTACTTATAAATGATTGTTCAACTCAACATTTTACTAGCTTAATTTGGATATATTCTCAACCTCATTTATGTGCTGACTTAAGTAATAAAATTAAATATTTAAATGAATCTTTTTTTCTATTTATCGCCAATCATAATTAAATATCACTATATTCAAATTTAGCGTTTAATATTAGAACCAAAATGTACCATTTCTATGGTGTAAATCTGGCTTCTAGTTATTGCATTCTTGACTGGAATGAACCTTAGCTTCTTACTTGAAGCTATTATCGGTTTCAAAAGTAAAGTCCTCTGGGTTTGAAATGTAATAACTTTCATTGTAATGGACAGAATATAATAAAACAAAATTTCTACGAAGGCTACAACATATTTTTTAATATATCAAGAAATGATTGTGTATTACAGAACATAGTCTTGTATAAATAAATAAAATGTAAATTAGGAGCATGAAATTTCCATTTTTTCCTCGTTAGATCATATTCTATCCTAAATTAATCACAAATTATTCAATAAAAAAAATCATGTTTCTGATACAATATAAAACGCACATTAAACTTTAATTTTAAGTTTATCTAATTTGCTGTTTTCCATGAATTAAATAAAATGTAACAGAAGAGTATCTCGAATACCTATTCTTTAAGATTATTTTTTTGATATTCTGTTAGTAATAAATATTTTAAGCGCATTTATTTAAAAATATAAATAAAAACAAATGATATAATATAATATAAAAATATAAACTTTACAATTTTCTGCTTTCGGCTGAGCGAATACGTATTCTGCGCACAGCAAAGCGGCAAACGTGTATTTCGGCATTATAAATTTTTGTTATATTTTAAATATACGGTCATCTGTGGTCGTGCGGCTATAGTGCTCGCCTGGCAACACAAGACTGCTCGTGTGGGACAACGTTCAAATCCCGTACGAGTCAGTTTTTAATAAAAAAAAAAGCCGAAACACCCAGATGAGCCCGAGTGGCAGCAGAGGTCACAATATATGCAAAACTTGTAACATACATGTACGATAATTTGTATAGGTCAAAGGACCTAATGACAAATAAATACATTATTATTATTATTATTATTATTATTATTATTATTATTATTATTGTTGTATTTCAAATATTCAGTGTATCGCTATTTAACAAATTTATTATTATACTTCACATTAAATAAATAAAAAAATTGCTTATTTATTATGAAATTAAAATAAATGACCAAAAAGAATGATAAAGTAACAAATAGATAGTACAGTTTCTTTGTGGAGCAATATTATTTACTAAGAACAATATCTTTGTGTTAATAATCTACAAATTTAAAAGAAGCCCGAAAAGGGATTAAAACGGTTAATCAAAGGAACCTAGCAAAATTCTTCTTGTTCTTGATCATTAGGAATTTCGTGGGTTTGCAAAGATTCTGAGAAGCTATTTACCCCTTTATCATATATTAATAATATCTTTGTATTAATATTCTACAATTTCTTTTTTTTTTTTAATCTGGTAAGTACGGATCGCTTTCTTTTCCATAGTTACTTTACTGCAAGGAATTGAACATTCGACATTCTTGTTCCTTGGAGGAACAAACGTGCAATAATTTTGCTAGTGAAACTTGCCGCCCTAAACACTTTGGGACCAAACATCTTTGACTCTCAACGATAATAGACGAACGTTTATGAAGTTTGTAAGCCGGGACCCTATCTGACCCCGAGTGGGTGAAGAAACAGTAAAACTGAAAATGTTGCGACTTCCTCGGTTTTAACAATTAATTGCACATTATTGACTTGCTATATGTAATTATTCTTACGTTTTTCTTTAAAATAAATAAATATATCATCACGGCATATTACTCATTTCTGAGTGTGCCAATCTGTGTTTTACACAGTTTTCGATAATAATGATTTTTCTTCATGTAAAATAGAAATAGTCATGGAATATCATCGTGCAAACCGCGATTTTTACCTCCCGCTACCCTTGGTAAGGGAGGTACAGGGATCGAGCTAAAAATCACATATCGAGATTTTAGTAAATGACCACGTTTTAAGGTCCCTAGAATCCAATTTTAACATTTTCATGATGATGTCTGTATGTGTGTGTGTGTGTGTATGTGTGTATGGGTATGGATTTTGTCTTCGCTCTAACTCAAATACTATCATTCAGAAAATTCTGAAATCTTGTATTTCTATCCTATTCTAATATAAAAAAAAGCCATTAGATTTTGGTGTAAATCGGATTTCTTCAAAAAATACCATTAAATGACATTTTTTCGCATTTTGTCATGAAAATTAAAGATTATTGAATTTTCTACAGGAATACATTAATACTTTTCTATATATTTACAGATGTCCTTTGTTACACAGTTCATATTTCAAATGAATGTAACTGATAGTAAATGTTACTGTCAAAATTTGCGTAGTTTAAAAAATCTGATGTGACCAACACAAAACCTCCCGCTATTTAATTTTTATTAATTAAAATACATACCTCTACGATTATTAATGCTGCAAACTATATTATGTTCCATTGCATATAACTGTTGCTTTATTTACTATTTTCTTTTTATAATGTCACTATTATTAATTTGAAGTGATTATTTTTTTACAGTGATATTTACCTATTAGTTACATTCATTTGAAATATGAACTGTGTAACAAAGGAATTGTGTTTATCTTAGGCTTCGGGATTAATAAATAAAATGATAAGTTTCAGAATTTTCTGAATGATGGTATTTGAGTTAAAGAGCCAAGAAAATCCATACACATACACACACATACACACACACATACAGACATCGTCGTGAAAATGTTAAAATTGCATTCTAGGGACCTTAAAACGTGATCATTTACTAAAATCTTGATATGTCATTTATAGCACGATCCCTATACCTCCCTTACCAAGGGTAGCGGGAGGTAAAAATAAATTAAAGGACTTTACTCTTTCGGTGTGCGAATCTGATTTCGATATTATAAGTTTAAGCGAAATGTGGTTATCGAATAACATTTCATCCAATGAATTTCTTCCCCCGGAGTCCTACACTGTTTTCAGGAAAGACAGAAATTTTTCCGTATTAAACGTGTCTCGTGGTGACAGTGTGCTTCTCGCATTTTAACACAATGTAGTTTCAATGTTATTGTAGTAACTGTTTATATTCCGTACACCCCAACTTTATCAAATTTGCAAACGTTTTTCAATAAATACCTACATACATACATAAAATCACGCGTGTCCCACTTAGTGGGTTAGCAAAAACCCGAAAACAATAGTAACAATAAGAAAAGGAATAAGAGCAAGAGCTCAGCTGACTCACTTCACTCTTTAACAACATCCTTCTTTCGCCTTGTCCACAATCATCATAGCATTCATACATAAGACCATATTAAAGTGACCGATTTTCGGTAGCGAATATCCGCATCCGGACCACAATAACTGTTACGCAACAATCATCCTTTGCCACATATTCCTATCCATGTACACTTCTTTTACCTCAGCCACATTCATAAACGTATTTATACATAGTAGCATGAGAACATATTAAAGTGACCGATTTTCGGTAGTGAATAACCACATCCGGACCACATAAAAATCATCTTTCGCCACACATTCCTGTACAAACATACTTCTTTCACCTCGTCCACATAAAAGTTCAACTGTCTCTCCATTCTCATAAAACATTCTTACTAACCATACATCTTCACACCACAATAGTTACGAAACAATCATCCTTCGCCACACATTTTTATCCAGGCACACTTCTTTCGCCTAAGCCACATTCATAATCGTATTCATATATGCTCTTCTTCTCTTTCCACTCGGAAACTTACGCTCCTTCAAAACACTACCAATCACTACCAATCACTTACACACTGGACAGCCACGCAACCGAACACCCGCAATTTTATCAACATATATGCGTTTTACAAGTCGTTCACTCATCATTCTCTCCACATGACCAAACCATCTCAACTGACTCACTCCTACTCTCTTAACAACATTCTTCCTAACCATACATTCTTCATACACCAAATTATTCCTCACGCGATGACGTCTTGTATATCCACAAACACCACGTAAATACCACATTTCCACGGCAGTCACTCTCCTTTTATGCTTTTTTGTCCATGCCCAACATCCACTTCCTTACAACAAAGCAGGCACCAGCACTCCATTATATACATTCAACCGAGCCTCTCTAGATACGTTTACGTTACGAGCAAACGTACCCAGAGCACCCATTACCTTACATCCCGCACTCACCCTTCTCTCAATTTCTCGGTCAATTCGTCCATACCTCGACATCATGCTACCCAAATATAAAAACTCATTCACCTGCTCCAGTTTTACTCCATTCACCAACACATTGCACTCAGGCACTAATTCACTCCTTTCAAATACTAACACCTTAGATTTATCAACATTCAGCATTAAATTCATACTTCTTCCAACTTCTTTTATTCTCTCTATCATTCTTCTCAGTTGCTCTTCATATTCACTTAAAACAACTACATTATCCGCATACGCTAACGCAGGTACAATACTTTCACCAATATGTACACCATCCAATCCACTCAACGCCTTCCGCAACAACACATCCATATACAAATTAAACAACCACGGAGACATACCACAACCCTGTTTAACACCTATATTTATAAGAAAAACGAAACCAATTACTCAACCTACCATCTATTCTCACAGCAGCTTCACTACCCTCATATAACGCTCGAATCGCTCCCAACCAGTTTCCATTCACGCCGTACTTTCTTAGTACATCCCACAAAGTATTTTGAAGAACACTATCATACGCCTTCTTTAAATCAAGAAAGCCACAGAACACCGTTTTTGTCAAGTGACTTCTCTACAATCATACGAAGAGCAAACAATTGATCGACACATCCCCTCTCAGGCAAAAAACCACCCTGAACGTCACTAATTTTTGAAATTGTTAAGGTTCGCACCTTATGAATTAAAACCTTACCAGTGAGTTTCCCTACCACACTCAACAGACTTATCGCGCGAAAATTGGTACATTCACTCGAACTGCCTTTGCCTTTGAATAAAGGACAAATAACAGCTTTTTTCCAATCATCAGGAACTAAACAACGTTTTAGACAAAATCTAAACAAATACATTAACCAATCATATACTTTCTCTCCCCCATACTTCAAAATCTCATTTGTAATTCCATCCAAACCCGCAGCCTTGCCATTCCTTACACGGGCTAATGCATCACATACTTCACTTTCATCTATATCACAATCATCTTCACTATCATTTTCACTTGTAGCTTCGCTACTATCATCTCTCTCAATCTCACCTCCGTACAAACCCTTAAAATACTCGCATCATCTATTCCTTACCTCTCATTCATTCCACAATAACTCTCCATTCGCACTCTTCACAGCTTTCACAACTCGACCACTTCCACCCCACAGTCTCTTCACACTCAACCAAAACAATCGTTTATTTGTACTAAAATCATTTGTCAACCCTTCACTCAACAAATCATCAAATCGTTTTTTATTTTCTCTCACCACTTGCTTCACCCATTTATTCTTCCTTCTATACTCTATCAAACAATCTTCGCGCAAACTTCTAGGCGAATCCTTAATATTTAATAACTTTAAATACGCCCTCTTTTTCTCAGCATTCGCTTCTTTCACCTGTTCGTTCCACCACGCATTTTTTGTACAACAGCCTAATCTGCTTTCACCACAAACTTCTTTTGCACATTTAAGGAGGGAATCCTTAAATTTCTTCCACACTTCATTTATATTACAATTATAATTAGGCTCACATTCAGGCTTGGATTCATTTAACCTATCAACAAATTGTATCCTAACATATTCATTTAAAAGGGCACAGAATTTCACACGAAACATTTGCCCAGAACCTTTCTCCTTCATTCGCCAAAATTTATTTAACCGCATTCACGACACAACCAAATAATGATCATTCGTACCCAATTCAGCGCCTCTTTTCACACGCGTATCATACTTCTCAAACGCTCATCATAGATTACAAAGTGAATTACACTACGTTTATTCTGAACCACATTTTCCCAGGTGTATATGTGAGCTAACTTATGCTTAAAAATGGTATTCGAAATGAACAGATTTCTTTCCAAACAAAATTAAACAATTCTCTTACCACTGTCATCACTCGATAATCACCGAAACGTCCCAACACATTCTCAGATTCACTTCGTTTAACACCCACCCATCCATTCAAATCGCCACATACTATCACCCTCTCACCTAGATCACACAAATCAATTACATTATTTATCGAAATCCAAAACTAATCTATTTCAAGGTCGTTTTCAGATTTTGTTGGACCGTAAGCGGACACAAGATTCGCATGTAGCCTCCCTTGAATCTCATCCAAGAAATTCTCGAAGAAATACAGCCATTACTTCGTACAAACGGCTTCATTCTTTCACTCACAAGTACACCTACACCATGCTTAGCATGTTCAATCTCTCGAACTCCCGACCACATACAAAAAATGCCATCCACTTCTTCCTCACAACAACCTCATTGTCCCAGTTACACACAAACATCAACACTGTGCATTCGCTTTGCAATCATCAACACATTCTCTTCACCATTCACACTCCTGACATTCCACGTCCCGAATTTACACTCATCATACATTCTCCATTTATTCTTCATTTTACCATACAAAAAGACAGGACAGAGTAGACTGAAAACGGGTTTTTTTCGGTAAAAGTAGAATTCAAAGCAGCTTACCAGACTCGTCTTTCACTGAAGTATAAGAAAAGAAAAGAATTTGTCAACCTTTAATGTTTACATTAGTTTCATATAAAATTTGGATATATGTACCTACTTATTTTATTTATTTATTTCTTTATCCCTATAAAAATTACTATTAAAAGAATTTATGTATGTATATATTTCTGTAATTTGGCAGCTGTCAAACTGTCAAAAATATAATAAATTATAATCTAGGTGGCTAAAACCGTTACTAATAAACAAAATCAAATTTTTGAAAATTCAAATAAATATATATATACATATATATATATATATATATATATATATATATATATATACAGGGTGTCTCAGGACGAGCTTACGCTATCTATATTTTAAATACTATTTAATATAATTTAACGAAATTTGGTATCTAGGGGTTATCGAACATGCCCGTTTTAACTAAAATATTTTCAAAGCAGTAGCACTTTCGGTTTGACCGGAAATTGACCTCAACTTTCTTATTTTAAATGGAATACGCTATATTTTATTTTACCATTGAATGCAGCGGAAAATTTTACATATGAAGCAATAAAAACATTTTACTCATAATCAACTACTTCCGGCGTTATTCAACTTTTTTTGATTTTTTGTGTCAGCTTCTGGTTTCATCGGCCCGTTTTTTTTATTACCGAAGCCTTTTAAATTGATTATTTTGGTCTTCTTGTCATCAGCAACTGCAAAGTTTATCAGATGAGTATTATCTTTCTTATACATTTCATATTACGATTAATTTTTATATAATATATATAGGGTGTCCCAAATTTAAACGGCCAAACTTAAACCATTGATTAAACACTTAAAAATAAGGTCCCAAGTTCATTTGAGTAAATGTCGGGAAATGCTTCGTTTCAGAGATATTCCTGTTTTTCTTATTGTAGCAACATTACTTAAAAGAATCATCTTCGTAACAAAGTATCAAATATTATTTTATTGAAGTGTGATATAATGATTAAATTAATTATAAATGATTTGGTTATTATCTAATTTCAATACTAAAATTAGTTTGTTACACTGATTTGTCGGTGGAAAATAAAAATTATCATTGAATTCAAACAAATTTATTATTTACAATAATCTAATAACATATCATAATCTACTATTTTTTTATAACATTTGTTCAAAATGTTCACCTGCAGCATGCAGACAGGCACGACAACGATCTACCACTGCATTGGTTGCTGCTTGACATTGCTCGGGAGATATGGTTTCACAAACTTGAATAATTTTTCTACGTAGTGTCCAAATTATCTATCGGTTCATCATAAACTTTTTGTTTTATGGCACCCCAAGCAAAAAAATCTAACGGTGTTAGATCGGGCGAACGTGCTGGCCACGGTACAGGTCCTCCCCGGCCAATCCACCGTTGTGGATAATGAAAATTTAACCACTCCCTTGGTTGTCTCCCATAATGTGCAGGGCAGCCATCCAACTGTAGCCAAGAGTTTCTTCTTACTGCTAAGTTAAATTCTTCCATTAAATTATACAAATCATTATTGAGAAAATTGTAGAATCTCTCTGAATTTAAACGTGGAGGTAAAAAGAAAGGGCCTACTAAAGTATTTCCAATAATACCCAGCCAAACATTACAATGAAATTCATATTGGAAATTGTTCTCTTTAATTGCATGAGGATTTTCATGTGTCCAAAGATGAGAATTTCTTTGATTTAAAATTCCACGCCGTGTAAATATGGCTTCATCAGTCCACAAAATGTATGAAGGGAACTGAGGTTCATTATTCATTTTATTTAAAAACCAATCACAAAATTCTCTCATTCGCCTCAAGTCTCGCGGTAATAACTGGTGTACTTTTTGAATATGGTACGGATGACGTCCATCTGATTTCAGTGTTCTCCACACTTCCATTCGGCTTGAATTTAATACTGCCGAAGCACGTCGGACACTTGTCGATGGATTCTCATCAAAATGTTGTAATATCATTACAGCTCGTCTTTCGTTTTGTAAAGGCGCAAATACACCATCAGCACGTGGCACAGAAGCAAACGAACCTGTATCTCTAAGTCGCTGAAATGTTTTAGAGAAAACAGTCCTATGTGGTAATCTTCTGTTAGGGAATGGTCGCGAATATTCACGACGAGCCCTATGCGTACTACCATTACAAAAACCATAAATAAATACCATGTCGGCATATTCACTATTTGTGTAAAAACGAGGCATTTTGTCCAATAATCACAAGCAAACTAAATGTTGCATTGAAATTAGATAATAACCGAATCATTATAATTAATTTAATTATTATATCACTACTTAATAAAATAATATTTGATATTCTGTTATGAAGTTGATTTTTAAAGTAACGCTGCTCTAATAAGGAAAACATTAATATCTCAGAAACGAAGCATTTCCCGACATTTACTCAAATGAACTTGGGACCTTATTTTTAAGTGTTTAATCCATGGTTTAAGTTTGGCCGTTTAAATTTGGGACACCCTGTATATATACAGGCTGTCTCAGGACGAGCTTACGCTATCTATATTTTAAATACTATTCAATATAATTTAACGAAATTTGGCATCTAGGGGTTATCGAACATGCCCGTTTTAACTAAAATATTTTCAAAGCAGTAGCATTTCCGGTTTGACCGGAAATTGACCTCAACTTTCTTATTTTAAATAGAATACACTATATTTTATTTTACCATTGAATGCAGCGGAAAATTTTACATATGAAGCAATAAAAACATTTTACTCATGATAAACTACTTCCGGCGTTATTCAACTTTTTTTGATTTTTTGTCTGAAATCCGGCACATTTTCAAGACTCTGTATATCGGGAACGAGATCGAATTTTTATAATCTGAAAAAAGCCTTTTATAAAGGAGACTTTAACCTGCATTATCCATAGAAGAATCCTCGATTATTTATAAAAATGTGACGGGTACGTTACACCAAAATTACAGTTGACAAACTTCAAAAAAGACAATTTTTTTAAATGGAACCCCCCCTTTTTATTACATAAATGTATACTACGACAAAAAATAAGGGTACTTTTTGTAACATGTCCTATGTTGAAAGTTGATAGAATTTCAGTAAATTAGAAAAACATGTAATCTGGGTATAATTATTTTATTAATACGGATAAGTAAGCCATGGAAAAACAATGTTTGTTTTTACAAACTCATCTACTTGATTTCAACTTGAACAAACATTGTTTTTCCATGGCTTACTTATCCGTATTAATAAAATAATTATACCCAGATTACATGTTTTTCTAATTTACTGAAATTCTATCAACTTTCAACATAGGACATGTTACAAAAAGTACCCTTATTTTTTGTCGTAGTATACATTTATGTAATAAAAAGGGGGGGTTCCATTTAAAAAAATTGTCTTTTTTGAAGTTTGTCAACTGTAATTTTGGTGTAACGTACCCGTCACATTTTTATAAATAATCGAGGATTCTTCTATGGATAATGCAGGTTAAAGTCTCCTTTATAAAAGGCTTTTTTCAGATTATAAAAATTCGATCTCGTTCCCGATATACAGAGTCTTGAAAATGTGCCGGATTTCAGACAAAAAATCAAAAAAAGTTGAATAACGCCGGAAGTAGTTGATCATGAGTAAAATGTTTTTATTGCTTCATATGTAAAATTTTCCGCTGCATTCAATGGTAAAATAAAATATAGCGTATTCTATTTAAAATAAGAAAGTTGAGGTCAATTTCCGGTCAAACCGGAAAGGCTACTGCTTTGAAAATATTTTAGTTAAAACGGCCATGTTCGATAACCCCTAGATGCCAAATTTCGTTAAATTATATTGAATAGTATTTAAAATATAGATAGCGTAAGCTCGTCCTGAGACAGCCTGTATATATATATTATATAAAAATTAATCGTAATATGAAATGTATAAGAAAGATAATACTCATCTGATAAACTTTGCAGTTGCTGATGACAAGAAGACCAAAATAATCAATTTAAAAGGCTTCGGTAATAAAAAAAACGGGCCGATGAAACCAGAAGCTGACACAAACCAGGCTTGTTTGTTTCACAGCACACGTTATTTTGAATATATGGAACAATTATTATTAAATAGAAAACATGTAATCTTATTAAGTGATTTTAACATACTTACTTTCAATGCATACGGAAAGGACACATTGAGAAAGTGTGTAAATAATTTTATGTTTTACATGAGTTATAAACAGTGTAACAATATTTGTAATAATGATAATAATTTATTAGATCTGTAAAGCTCTAATATTGTAGCCTGCTCGTTCAGTCGACGCGTTTGTATTCTCTATCTTCATTTACTTTTTGTATCATATACTTAATAATAAAATATACATATTTTTGTAACTAAACTCTGTGTAATTTCGTCCCTGAGCGACGTTCCAGTAGCTGCAACAATCACCCCGTTAAAAAGTAAGTAATTAATATTTTATTACGTCACTAACTACTTCGATACGAAACGTAATTTTCAATCTGGCAAGAACCCTTTCTTAAATTTTATTTGTTAATTCGCCTCATAAAGGCGGGTTACATTAAATTGTTTTCCAAAACTACGTTTTAGTTTACGTAAGACTATATCGGTACAGTAATGTTTGTTTCTAGAATCAAATCTAAAAGTAGGTATTTACTTCCAAATATAATTAACACCAAATCTAACGTTACCACGAAGATGAATATCTCAATTATTGGCGTGGGAATAAAAATTTACTTTAAAGTGAAGAAATATTTTTGACACTACTTTTAAATTTTGCATAATCGCATTTTATATAGCACAAGAAATTCTCTGAATCTAAACTTGTACAACGTTTTACCTAACCAATAAGAATTTGCCATATAAAAATTTCAAATCTAATGTATTCGTAATGACTTGCTACAAATGCCTTAATATGTATCGTAGTTAAAAATATATGAAATATGTGTAATAAGCAATGATGGTACATTTATTTTTTATCCAATGTGTTTCACGATGAATTTTTTTCATTTTTCATTATTGTCAGTCGTCTATACAGGAAGAAAATTTTATAAATGACTCGTTTATATATTTTTTTTTTGTGAAAATTTGACATTGTGATGCTATTATTATGGTTATGATATTTTATATTCATTAAATTGAACATTTTTTACATCCCGCACTCACCCTTCTCTCAATTTCTCGGCCAATTCGTCCATCCCTCGACATCATGCTACCCAAATATAAAAATTCATTCACCTGCTTTAGTTTTACTCCATTCACCAACACATTGCACTCAGGCACTAATTCACTCCTTTCAAATACTAACACCTTAGATTTATCAACATTCAACATTAAATTCATACTTCTTATGTGTAATAAGCAATGATGGTACATTTATTTTTTATCCAATGTGTTTCACGATGAATTTTTTTCATTTTTCATTATTGTCAGTCGTCTATACAGGAAGCAAATTTTATAAATGACTCGTTTATATAATTTTTTTGTGAAAATTTGACATTGTGATGCTATTATTATGGTTATGATATTTTATATTCATTAAATTGAACATTTTTTTTCTATAAATCAGCATAGTATATAAGCTTTCTGATATGCACAGCTATCACTTCAGTTTAACCATTAGTTTACCCGATAACACAAAATGAATTTCGCCGTACTATTTTTCATTTTTGTAATTGTGTGCTGTTTCGAAATTCTGGTAAGATGTTGCAGTTTATTTCTTATTATTACTATACTATAAGGAAATTCGCACCGATTTTTCACACTTGACCGTTACGTCATACTTTGATGTTCGTATATTAGATATACGTATGGAAGACAGAATGTAGGAAACCATAAGTAAGACAGAGATAAACATACAATTACTTGTTATTTTGCTGTTCAGTAATTAATAACGCAACGGTCAAATATGAAAAATCGATGTATTATTCGACAGGTGTACATTTTAATGAAATTTAGCAGCAGTTGTCAGTGCATAGATAACTGGCAACCGTATCAACCAATGATCAACAACTGTCAACTTTAGTTGCAAGTTTTCCTTAACTCGGGGTTACATTTGCGGATTTGAGATATGTAATATACAAAATTTTCAATTTTTGCTACCATTCGTATTGCAAATGCAATATGTATTTCTTATTTTTAAGAATTATTTACTTCTTTAGACTAATGGCTGGTTGCACCAATGTAATGTAACTTAAATTATAAGCATTCCTTAAATTGACAATATTGCATCGAAATGAAATGTCAAATGTATTATTATGCATTGCGGTTTAAATTTCGATTTTCATTTTTATGTTTAAGGGTCATTCAGAATTCAAGTCTAGTTCTTATAACTGGGCATTAGACGGTTAAACTTGTAAAATCATACATGGAAAAGTAAAACGGATGAAAAGTCAATTTGTGAATATTTATGAGAAATATGATATTTTGTGGAATAAACTAACATTTATTGTACACGTATCAATCTCACGATTTTCTTCAGTTATTTCAGTCATTACTAATAAAAAAAATTCTTGAACAAATACCTGAGCAGAAATAAGTTGACAACTGTAATTAATTTTTGCAACTTGGTTGAAGAAATATAAATTGCTTTAGCCAAGGTTGCCAATTTCCATCAACCGAATTTGATTAATTTAATTTTGGCTATATTTTTCAGGATGCTTGGACCCCAGTTGAAGATTTGCAAGGCACTGTAACAAACGCTACATTAATTATCAATGCAAGTTATTTTTATATATTCTTACATCTGTTTATACTGACATCACACTTAGCATATATGAGTCTTTTACTCGATATCTCATTATCGTACGTATTACAGAGGGATATTTGGTACCTTCGTTTAATCAGTCGCAAAAAATGATATAAAAACGGAAGAGTAATCGCGATAACGAAAGTCATTTTTCAATATTTTCTGTCATTCATGTGGTGATAAGGTGATTTTGGAGTTTATAATTTGTGTTTCATTGTGCGTTGGAAGTTTCGTTATTTCTCGGTATTAGAGGATGAAGGCGGTTAGGGGGAACATAATATGGATTTAAATGCGTTTTCAGAGTTATGCAATATCCCACTTACCTGTACATTTTTCTGCAAATATTGCGAAGTGCAAAGTTATACAGAATTAAAAGTTACATACAAAACTATTTAACATGTTTTATTATACAGTGTGTCCCATTTAGAAGTGCCACCATTGGGATCTCGAGAACTATAAGAGATACGATGTCGGTTAAATGGAACTTTTTGTGCGCCTTTGGGAGGCCATCTCAGATGTGCTTTTGTTTTTCCAAAAATTCTCATAGGGCACTAGATAATGACGAAAAACTGATTATTGTTGATTTTTTCTTTTTCAAATAACTTCTAAACTATTGGTAATTGAGAAAAACGTTTCAAATATAAAAGATAGATATTTTTATTAACTAACCAGAGGCGTACGAAATAAATTTCTATATCCGTAAATTTTCGAGATATAACACAAACTTATATTTTTTTAAATGGAACCCATATCTTATTTTAGTCTCAAAAAAATAATTATTTTTTTCTCTTTTCAATGATGTAAGGGTAAATATGTTTTATATTTGTTTTGCCTTAAAAATTATTATTTTTTCCTTATTTTGTATTAAATTTACAATTATTTTGAAAATATTGGTAGATTTCTATTTAGAAATACTCCTTGTATTTAAATAATTTATTTCGTTAGAAAAATTTGCTCAAAACTCGTATCAAATAAATTTTTATATTTTGTATCAGGTCGCCCTTGGCACATTATAGTGTAATTTGTAATTATAAGTCTAGAATAAAAATATTAACTAATAAAGGCATAAAATAAATTATATCGATCAAATATAATATAATTAATAAAAATAATAATTTTTTTGAGAAATAATAAGAAAATTCACTAAAATAAAGAAAAAAATTAAATTTTAGGAGCAAAACAAATATAAAACGTAATAACCCTTACATCATTGAAAAGAGAAAAAAATAATTATTTTTTTGAGACTAAAATAAGATATGGGTTCCATTTAAAAAAATATAAGTTTGTGTTATATCTCGAAAATTTACGGATAAAAAAATTTATTTTGTACGTCACTGGTTATTTAATAAAAATATCTATCTTTTATATTTGAAACGTTTTTCTCAATTACTAATAGTTTAGAAGTTATTTGAAAAATAAAAAATCAACAATATTCACTTTTTCGTTATTATCTAGTGCCCTATGAGAATTTTTGGAAAAACAAAAGCGCATCTGAGATGGCCTCCCAAACGCGCACAAAAAGTTCCATTTAACTGTCATCGTATCTCTTACAGTTCTCGAGATCCCAATGGTGGCACCTCTAAATGGGACACACTGTATATTTCATTTCTTCACAATTTTAAAAAGAAAATTAAAAATTTCTGTCGTATGTATAGTAGCATTAGCCACGGCACTTGCTTTCTCTTTTTCTGGTTATTTATAAATAATATAAAACGTCAAGCTAACTTATGTAAAATAAATCCCGTATTCCTTTATAACTACTTCCAACATAAAATGCACTCTCCTCAGTCGTCATTCGCAGAAACATTCCTTATTTAATAATTTATTTCATACAATTTTTTTCCTAGAATAGGAATAATATAATATTGCTTTTGTGTAGTGTCATAAACCGTTGACATTGTTGTCAATTGACGAAACTTTTACAAATTATAATTTATTTTGAATACTGTTGATTTTGGCATTATGTCATTAATCACCACCGGGGTTGGGGGAATTATATTGTAGGTGCATATTTTCAATGCAAGTTATATTTTTCAGGATGCAGTAACAGAAGTGATAAATGTTCTGAATAGTACAATTGGTTAGTTCCAATAACACTCACAAAAGTCCTCGAGTGAGAAATGAAATCTTTCAATTGTTGTTTAAATACAATGTTATAAAATAATAAAGTGTATCTTATATATTTCATATTATTTATTTATACTATAACAAACTTATGTTCCTCTTCACAAAAATTTGGAAGCAAATTGTTTAAGAGGATGTGTAACCCCCAGTCTAATGCGGGAAAAAGACAGTTTTGAAAATTCGCAATATTTTCTGAACTATGTATTCAAGTGTAAAATTTTAAAAACTATTGACAAGTAAAATGTTCATTGTAGAGCTTTACATTATTATTTCTGAAAATTTATTACTTTTTATACATTTTACTTGTTGAAAATGACAGTATTTTGAAGTATTTTTTTTTTTTTTTGTATTATATAATCAAATTTTCAAATTCTAATAATATTCGTCTCTAGATAAACTCTTTATCTTTAAAATAGTATATAATTAATCAAAATATGTAGAAAAATAGAGAAAAATCCTTAATTTTCTACAAGGAATTTCTCCAGGAGCTAACAACCCTAGTGGCAGATCGTTCAACTAATATTAAGCTCCACCCTTGTACAATATGAATAAAATTTAATAAATGTTATTTGTAAAGTGTTATTTCTTGTGTTGTGAAAGTATTATTTTCGCTTCTTAATTATTGTGGAAAATGGGCCCTAGACGTACTAATGTACTATTTTAATATACTGAAAATCGTACAGTAATGGGTTACTTTACTACATAGCAACCGTTACTGCATAGCAACGGTTTTGTCATTAAAATACATTTCGACACAAAGAATTGTTTATTTTTATTTTTTCAAATTCAATTTAAAAAATTTATATGAGGTGCGGGAGGTCACGTGACTTTGACAAGTGCTTGTGGGGCCCAACATGGTTGCCAAGAATACGGCTTGTGTACGTTGCCTGCGTTGCCAAATAAATTTGAGTGTAAAATTAATAAATAAAATTGTAAAGCCAGCTATTATTAATGAATATCATGTTGTTTTACTTTTTAACACATAAACTTAATTTTTAAAATATACAAGACGTTCAACTTTCATCTGATGGTTTTCTTCAAATTTAGTGCGCCAAGAAATCTTTGTATCGTAGATGGCAGCACAAGTCGCATAATTTTTAAAAAATATTTTAAAAATTAAGTTTATGTGTTAAAAAGTAAAACAACATGATATTCATTAATAATAACTAGCTTTACAATTTTATTTATTAATTTTACACTCAAATTTATTTGGCAACTCCGGCAACGTACACAAGCCGTATTCTTGGCAACCATGTTGGGCCCCACAAGCACTTGTCAAAATCACGTGGCCTCCCGCACCTCATTAAGGCCGTCTGTCTACTTCTTTTTCATTTTTATTTTTTTTTGTGAACTATTTTTGAATGTAATAGACACACAATTGCAATTTGCAACAGTGCATCTTGCGGCAAAGCATAGAATTAAATATTGCTATGGTTACCACGTCCAAACAAAGACCTGTTATCAGCCATAGACCGCTTCACTCCAGCCATCGTTTTAGTTGAATATTCGAATGATCTTCAATATTATCAAACAAAAAAAGTTGGCCCACGCACATCTTTTGGTTTTAAACTCATTTTTATTGAACACAACGAACAAATCACAAAGAATTGGGTTAACACTGAGTGACAGATGCAAACATAATGACAGAATCAGGGAGCGGGACGTAAAACAAAGAGGGGAGGTTTGTTTGGAACCATGATCTTCTATCTCTCTCTCTCTTGCATGTGACGTCAATTCTGTAAGTGTCTATTTTAATATTTTAATATTTGTTAAATTATGTCTAGCGTTTCATGATTCCATTGTACTGTAGGTATCGGATTAGTTGGAAGAACAGCCTTGGACTGAACCTCGCCTTTTTCTTAAATGGTAATAAAAATTATTATTATCATTATTATTATTTTTATCGTTTATCTTCTAAGTCGTTTTCAGTGTTCTTTTCATCATCAAATCTAGATCCATCGTTTTGCAAATCGATCTCCAAAAATTAATTTGTTTGGAGGTTGTAAGGTACAGAAAACAATAACTGTCAAGTTATTTTGTTACTGAGAATCAGACTACTAGGTTTTTACCTTCCGTCACCTCACCTTTAGGTAAGGGAAGGTATTGTCTTTGCCAAAAAATTCGGTGGTGAGTTTTTAATGAATAAATACGTTTTAGGGTCCATACTGTACGAATTTACTATTATTAAGATAATGTCTGTGTGTGTATGTGTGTGTGTGTGGTGTGTGTGTGCGTCTGTGTGCGCGCAGACGTGTGCGAGTGTGTGTGTATATGAATAATAAAGTGTAATAAACTTACTTTAATATAAATTCACGATGGCCAATTTCAAGGTGTTTGTGGAGTGAATTTGAGATGGTTCCTGATGTCCGCTTAGATGGTGGGGTCGAGTTTTCTGCGGGCGATCCGCTTTTGATTACTTTCTCGGAATTAACGACGATATGATTATCCTTTCTTCGTCGGAGGTTGTGTAGAGGGTCTTGTAGCCTGATGTACATGTAGCATCTTAGTTGCTTATGTAGCAATCAATTGTCTATTATCAACTCAACAACTACGGAAAAATAAACATGCCGTGTAATTTGAACATTTGTATGGAAAACATCTTTTTTGTCAATAAAATTAAATTTGATTATTTTTGCTATAATTTTATTTTCCTTTATACAATTTAAGTACTCGTAATATTTACAAGTCGTAGCGGCTGATCCCTCTACAATTGGTGACCCCGACTATGGTTGATACACAGCTGACACCGGACGAACAGACGACAAATAGTGATTCTCCACAGATAGCTGCAGCACACACAGTGAAGCTTCCTGAATACGGCCTGGAGATCCGGAGTTATGGTTTGCACAAATAGAATTTCATTAGTCAATGAATTACAACTGAAATAAGCAAATACAATGCATTAGTTGCAGCACTTCGTCCAGATCAGGCTGTGGAAATTAAAGATCTTATTATTTAACGACCAGATGATGAACCATATACATCCACCAAAACTGCATTAATTGAGCGAACTACACTATCTGAAACTCAAAACCTAAATTTCTACTATCGATTAGCTTCTACAAACAACTTATCAATGAAAGAAAAAGCAACCATAGCAGACAGAATGATGGACATCAGCCAGCCCACAGTAGCATTAACACACTCATCAAGTACTCATGATATAGAAGTTTTGCGACAAGATTTAGCAAAATTGTTAACACTGGTTCGTGCCCTCACTGCAGACAGAACTTTCACCCGGGTCAACACAGATTCTGCTGGAAATCAACTGTGTTCGTACCACTACACCTTCAAAAAAAAAGGCAAAGAAATATGAACCCCCCTGCACGTAGAATTAAAATATGCCATAGGACACATCTTCAAAACTAGTCAATTTACATACCATATTAAACAAACATTATGATAATAAATTCTATAGTTGTTGCAGTGCTAGTCTTTCCTCCAAGCTTCCACTATTCTTTATCAATGACAGACTGTCAGGACACAGGTTTTTAATTGATACAGGTGCAGAAGTAAGTATTTTGCCACCACACACAGCTCAAAAATACAAAATTACAATTAAACTCACTTCGTGCTGTCAATTAAACGTCATTTTCAACTTACGGTACAACAACATTAAAATTAGATTTAGGATTAAACTTTATAATCACATGGAAATTTACAATTGCAGACGTTAAATATGCTATTATAGGGGCGGATTTCAGATTATTAATCGACATGTCAAATCATTCATTAAAAAGGTCTGATACAAATCTTAAATATAATACATACCTTTCTTCTGTCAAAAATGATAATATTGGATTATCGCACAAAATAAAATCCTTAGCATTCTAGACGAATTTTCGTCACTTACAGACACCTTCAATGTTAAACGTCAGATGAAGCATCATGTTACTGACCGCATTATCACAAATGGCTCACCTGTTTTTGACAAACCGCGCCGCCTAGAATACTAATAGAATTAGGCATTTTACAGCAATCTGCAAATAACTGGTCATTCCCGCTACATGTGGTTAAAAAAAAAACAATTACCTTACACATGCAGACCTTGTGGCGATTATAGGACTTTAAACAGCATAACTGTCCCAGATAGATATTCAAATCCACATATGGAAGATTTTGCCATGAATTTACAAAACACATCGTTATTTTCTAAAATAGATCTAGTAAAAGCTTAACATCAATTTCCAATGGAAAAATCTTCAATTGCAAAAACAGCAATATCAACTCCTTTTAAGATTACTTGAATATACATATACCAATGCCATTCGGTCTAAGAAAAAGCACGCAAACATTTCAAAGATTTATTAATGAAGTAACATGTGGCTTAAAATTTTGTTTCGTATACATAGATGACCAATTAATTGCAAGCAATTTACCTACAGAACACGAATCACATTTACGACAAATATTTTCTAGACTACAACAAAATGGAATTATAATTAACCTAATTCGGTCAAACATATATCGATTTTCTCGGACACCATATTGATAAAAACAGTACACACCACTATCAGATAAAATCGAAGTAATTAATAACTTTTCCATACCTAAGAATAAAAAAAAAACGTGAATTCTTAAGATTAATCAATTTTTATCATAGATTCATTTCAAATTGCACCACAATTTTACAACCATTAAATAATTTAATAGACAAGTGTCAAAAATCGACAGAACAATCACTGCGTAAAGACGCTCTGACAGCTGTCGAAACAATTAAATAAGCATTAATTAATATCACAAAACTGACAGTTCTTAAACCCAACGCTCCTGTCAGTGTTTAAGTTGACGCCTCTGATTTAGGCGTCGGAGCGATTCTTCAGCAAAAAGAAGGGAACGAATGGAAACCTTTAGCAATTTATTCTTCATGTTTCACAAAAACACAAAGAAATGACAGCACTTCTGTAAAACAATTGCTAGCAGTTTATTTGGCAATTAAAAAATTCCGATATTACCTAGAAAGGCTGGATTTTTTTGTACTACCCGATCATATACCCTTAACATTCTCTCTTAAGAAAAATTCATCTACATGTCTACATACTCACCGCGAGAAATCATACATCTCGATTTAATAGCGAAATTCACCAGTGACATAAGACATACTCCAGCCTCCGGCAAAGAAAGTCAGGCCACAGACGCACCATCTAGAATCAATATAAATTCTATCCATTCTTCAGACAAATACAGAACTAGCTTTAACACAAAAAACTGACCAAGAATTTAAAACACTACTCAACAATACAAAAACTTCCTTACAGTTTAGACAAATAACATTACCAAGTACTTCGCTAAAATTGTATTGCGATACATCTACGAAAATTCCTCATCCTTACCTTACACCCAAATTTCGTAAAAATATTTTTGACAAAATTCACTTATTAAACCACCTCGGTATCAAAAATTTTATTTGCTCCAACATGCACGAAGATATTAGAAATTGGACACAAAATTGTGATAAATGTCAGTTATGTAAAATAAATAAACACTGAATTCCCACCTTAGTAGGAATAGAGGCGATTGAGCTGCCCCCCACCACTGCACCCCTAGCCCCAACCTCCACTGCACCTTTTACCCTTGCAAGATGTTAAACCCTTAGTTAGCGCAAACTGCAATAAACCTCGACTAGTCCCGGAGGCTTTACTTTTTAAATTGCGTCAACCATTTTTGTATTACGCTACAAAATTTTTATTTTTAAAATATTGGCAGCCATTTTATGTACGTTACAAAATTTTTATGTCTAATAAGAAAATCTTGAAGAAATCTTAAAACTAGTGAAAATCCCCAGATTCCATATCATACTGTGATTGGTGGTAACGTTATAAAGTCCCGCCCCTTTAGATAAGAGAAAGGTGTCACACCTTTGACTCACCAAAACTTGCAACAACACCTTGACTCAGTCCTCCGGAGGCTCCAATACCGTCCACTCTCATTCCTGGAGGAAATTTTAAATGTTTTATAGCCTTGTTTTCTTTTGAAATGTAGTGAGATTTTGTAAAATTGGTTTGCTTGTGTTATTATTTGCTATTAAGACCTTATTATAATATATAATATAATAATAAAATTTATTTGTTTTAAAGCCTACAGCTTTATACAAAGGAGCTGGTAAACATGTATATTAAATAATTGTTAATGTAAATAGTACTGGTATATAGAATAAGAAATACATTCATATTATATTAAAATTAAAGTTGTATTCGTTTTCATAATATAAATTTAGCACTTTAGCAAGCACTTTAGCATTATTTTAAACTAAAGATAAAGTATTATAGTAATTTCATTTTAAAGTCTTGAAGTGAGCTTGTTTATGAGAACGGCACTAATTACAATTTATATGAATGTATTTAAGACCTTATTAGTTTGTTTGGTAGTTGTAATTTGGTAACAAACAAAAAACAACTGTTATTATAATAATTGTTATTTTCGATATTATACAGCTTTTTACTGTAAATTTTGAAAAATTGTAAACACTTTTATATACACACTTATTTTGTATGATGTAATGTTGTGCAATCTTAACATTGTTATTTCTTTTCCGGGAACCTTGTATTACGTCAACGTCAGCCATCTTGTATTACGTCACAAAATCCTTATCTTTTAAAATATCAGCAGCCATTTTGCGTTCGAGTAGCAATTTTAATAGTTAAATACTAGGGATTGCAAACCGGTAAACCGGTTTACCGATTATAAAATTCTTTAAAAAAAAATACCGGTAAATATTCATTATTTATCAGTAAACGGTAAACCCTTTTATCATGTATGTGCTCTCAATATTAAATTGAAAATACGTAATATTTTTATGAATTAAATTGTTTATCTCTGAATATACCTACTTACCCTACCCGTTATGAGTAACTTGCAACGCGCAAGGCGCAATACGCGTACAGCGTACACTTGAGTGTACAGGTGTCTCTTTTTCGATGTTTTTTTTAGTGTATTTCGGGAAATATTACTGATAGAGCAAAATCGTTTGCACATTCCAGGGTCAACTTTTTGAAAAAAGTTTAATAGTGACCTCGGGAATTTTCGATCTTCTTTTGTTTTTGAGCTACAGGCAAAAACTTGTTTTTCGCTCATTTCGAAAATATCTCATAACTTATTTATTATGGTAGTTAAGAGAAAAATTGTTTCAATAAATTTCATACCGTTTTTTAGGGAAAATAAAATTTTTGAAAACTTCATAATTCTCGAGATATAACATAAACTTATATTTCTTTTAAATAGCAACTTATGTTGAAAATAGTCTCATATTTTTGCTTATTTTATAAGCTTTCCAATCATATATAACAAGTCTACATTCTTTTGTTTTACACATGAATAAAAGACGAATTATTAATTTTTTAGGGTTTTTTGTTTGTTTCTAATATTATTTCCTTCAGTTTTAGACTTAGTTTTAATATATTTATTAATTTAACACAAGTACTTAAAAAAGAACTGACGAATTTTCTAGAAGAGAAAGTAAGACGAAAATATATACAAATGGTATATGATTTCTTAATGACAAGTAACCCCAACAAATGTGGAATCAGAAAGAGCTTTTTCTGCGGCTGGCTCATTTTGTACAAAAAGTAGGTCACAATTAGGGGTTGACAGCCTCGATAAGTTTTGTTTTCTGCAGGCATATTTTTTACAAACTGATAAATAAGATTTGATTTAATAAACCTATAAGTATTATTTAATATTACCTATCTATGTTTGAAATATGTACCTATAAATATTTATATATTTTTTGTAATATTCATACATGAATAAATATTTTACGTTAATAATTACGGCTTTATTATTGTCAATTGATATTAGTTGCAGCTATGAAAAAAAACCGGTAAATTACCGGTAAACCTGTATTGATTTTTTTACCGAATAACCGGTAATTCAAAAAATCGGTAAATTTGCAATCCCTATTAAATACGTTGATAGCTTCAAGAAATTTTAACACGAACACCAACACAGTTTATTATCTCAACTACAGAAGAAGTGAATTTTTAACATTTAGAAATTATTTTTTTTATTTTAATAATAACAATAATAATAATATAATTACATATAGTTAAATGACAAAAATGAAATACAAAAAATTATTTGTTTTACAGGAATGTATGTTTTTAGTGATTTTACGCTACTGCTTGTTTGTGTTCTCATTAGCTATTAAGACCTTGTTAGTTTGTTTGGTGTTGTAATTTGGTAACCTATAAAAATAGAAACAACTGTTATTATAATATTATTTTTTACCTTTTAATAGTTTTTAAAGCTGCTTTACTTATTTTAGTTAATTATATATGTATAATTTAATAATTATACGTATGTAATTATCTGGCGACAAGCAATCGGGGATGTATCAGTTACTTTTGCCAGGATAGGGATGGTGGGTTTATATTTTGCGTAAGAAGCTGAATTAGATAAAAAGAATATTTGATTCTAAAATTGAACTCATAAGAAACTTTGGGTTTCCTAAGTCTAAAAAGACATTACAAAGCAAAGTATATTTGAATATGTCATTCAGCATCTGCACTGTACGCAATTTATTCGTATTTGCACCACTGCAGGATTTGTAAGCCCGACTTACCAAAGTGCGGAATAAACTACTATCTCTAGGTGAGAGGAAATTGTACGAAAATTCATTTTACAAGTGTTTATTATACATAAAAAAATATTGTCTATATTGACCTTGTCAGTTCGTTTTGTTTTTAATTTGGTAACCTATATAAAAATAACAAAACAGATGTTAAAATTTTGCACAATAATTATGAAAAATTACGTAATTGACCACGCCCTAACGTTGTACATTAATTTTATTATATTTAAAAATAGGAAAATGTTTTTATGAAAACTAAGCACACTTATTAAAGTTTTAAGCCTACAAAAACTTGTCACACATTTACCTTCGTTACCTGTTTGCTTTAGAATGTCCCTATAGATCGGCAGCAATTGAATGTTTCCATCATTTCACACTGCTAAACGCTGGCGCTTTTACTCCGTTGCCGTTAAAAAATTTTGCTTACGTTATTAGTTACGTACTCCATGTTTATTTGTTGTAACCTGTATAAAAACAAATGTTAAAATTTTACAAATAACTTACTATAATAATTACTTTTGTCCTAAATTAGTTGTCCAACACAGGGATCTAGAGAACTATTGTAACCCGCCTTTATTAGGCGAATTAACAAATAAAATTTAAGAAAGGGTTCTTGCCAGATTGGAAGTTACGTTTCGTATCAAATTAATTAGTGACGTAATAAAGAATATTAATTACTTACTTTTCGTAGCGAGGTGATTATTGCAGCTTCTGGAATGGGTCGCTCAGGGTTGGAATCACACAGAGTTTTATTACAAAAATACATATCTTTTATTATTAAGTAAATTATACAAAATGTAAATGAAGATAGAGAATATAAAACGCGTCGACTGTAACGAGCAGGCTACAATGTTGGAGCTTTACTTTGACTTCGACTTCCCCCTGACCTGTCGAACAGCCGACTATATATATTTACGTAAAGCTAAGTCAGCAAAGAAATTGAGGTCTGATATTAGTTCATAATATTAAGTAATATATATTCAGCAATTGCCTACTTATAAAAGGTTGTTCAACTTAACATATTACTAGGTTAATTTGGACCTTATTTATGTGCTGACTTGGGTTTACACTATAAGAGATACGAAGTCGGTTAAGTTAGATGAAAATTGCCACATTAGGATGCCATTTTAAAGGTGTTTTATTATTCAAGAAAAATGCAAAAAGAAAATGTAAATTTTGCAAATTTTTATTTTTTCGAATATCGTCCAAATGTGAAATATTACTGGATTTTAGTTTACACATCTTTAGGGCATTTTTTATATTAACTCATATAAATTAGAATTTGGGATGGGATCTAGATCCAGGTTCATCAATTTATGTATTATCAAACTCGCGGGTGCGTCTAAATATCTATTATTATCAACGTGTTTTAATAATTGTATATTAGCATTGTTAATAAACATTATGTTGTGCTGCGCTCGATTTATCAGGATTGTCGGGTCTTTAAACCTAGTATAAATTTGTCTTTTAGTTTGCCCGATGTAAACTTTAGTACAATCCTTACACTCAACTTTATAAACGCCAGATTCTTATTATCTGTTTTATCTTTAGTGTTACCTAGTAATGATTTAATAGTGTTGATTTATAAGTTACCGTTAAATTTTGATTTTTAAAAATTTTGTTTAAACTTTTAGTAGCATTATCATATGGTAATGTTATATATTTTTACCTCCCGCTACCCTAGGTAAGGGAGGTATAGGGATCGTGCTAAAAATCACACATAGAGATTTTAGTGAATGAGCACGTTTTGATGTCCCCAGAATACGATTTTAACATTTTTACAATGATGTCTGTAGGTATGTATGTGTGTGTCTGTGTGTGTGTGTGTGTCTGTGTGTGTGTGTGTGTGTGTGTGTGTGTGTCTGTGTGTGTGTGTGTGTGTCTGTGTGTGTGGATCATGTGGACACGATTACTCAAATACTATCAATCAGAAAAATTTGAAATTTTGTATACCCATTCTATACTAATGTGGGAAGAGCTCATTAGTTTTTAGTGTATATCGGATAACCGGAAGTATCATTTATACAAGCTTTTAACAGTTTTTCTTGTAAAAAATTCATTGAATATAATTTTTTAGCAACTTTTACCAATACAAATTAAATATAATGGCACAATCTTCAATTCTACGATAAGCATTTAGTAAATAACTTGAAATAACTTTAAATATTGAATTATAAAATAATTTATTTTTGTATATCACTTTGCCTCTGCGTCAAACAAAAACAATACTTTAATAACAAATTTGACATATTTAAACAAATGTCACTGAAACCGTGTTAAGAAGAATTTAGCAGTTTAAATATGATTGTGATGAAATTAAGGTTTGCAAAAATAATATATTTTCCAACATACATAAATATTAGATATACAGGTTAATTCGATTTTAGTTTGATGTTTGCAGCATTCAAACAGCTCTCAAATAAGAACGTGATTTCAAAGTGTCAAATAATAGTTTGCAAATACACATTTACGAAATGGATAATGTACGGCGAAGAATTTACACAGATTGCGTTTTAGAGCATAAGGAAGTTGGTGATGATTTTGACAATAATGTGTGTGTGACGATTTTTTCTTAAAATATATTAATGATCCAAAACTTCGCAAAGTTGGTATTTGCTCACAGATTTTCCAGGAAAAACATAACAAAATATAATCCAAAATTTCGTATTACAAACTTTTCTATGTATTAGAACAACAAAGTAGATTTTGCTTACAAACGATCAATGGAAGTGATACTTTACTTAAAGCTCATTGCTATTTTTAACATGGAATTGGCGGGAGGTCATGTGCTGGCCACAACAGATTTTTTATTATTATTAGTTGACGTTAGAGTTGTGAATTCCAATAGGGATTAACGATTTCTAATTTATGGACTACTTTATCGATGGTTTTAATCGGGTACCCATTATATTTAGTTATTTCTTCAATGTATTTTAGTTTTGTTTAAAAAAAATTTGGTCAATCTATTAATAAAAAACTCAAAAGCTGCTAATTTATGTATTTGACATCATACTATAGTCTATATAGTATACAAATAATTATTAATATAGGTATTAATAAATTTTTATTTGTTAGATTTCAGTAAACAAAACAAAAGTCGAGATACTCTCCTTATAAATTGTATTGCTCATATTCTCCGTCCTTTACCCATAATTTGTAAATCTTATGAATAAAGAAAACGAACTTATCGGCAAACTTGTACAATTGCTTTACTTAGCACTCCGCCGCAAGAGATGTTGCCACTATTTCAAGGAATATTTTAGCATCCATATAAGTTAAGGGTCTAAACAGTGAGATTAGACTATTGTTGAGAGAAAGTTACCTTTGTTGAAATAATGATTTGCATAAAATGAACTACAGCAAAGTTTATATTAAGATTTATTTATGAAAAACGTAAACAGTATGTTTGTCAAAAATATTTGATTATAAACATTCATTTATGTGTCAATAAGCATGCAACTTGATCAAAAATAACAAAATGAAAGTTTTTTTCTCCAATACTTCCCCTAAAACTTTACATTCTAATTTTCATTCCCAACAAATTGCACAAATTAGTAAAAATTTTATGTTATATCGGTTTCGTACAAATATCTGCAATTTAATTTTTACTTGCAACATGTTCTATAGTTAATTTTTTAAACTTTAAAAGTTCCCGAACATAATGATAGCGAACGTCAATATGTTTTTACCTGTTATGAAGTTCGTTATTTTTGACCAATTTTACAGCACTCGCATTATCACAGTACAAAACAGGTACATTTTTTAACGTAGAAATATCTCGCAGCACTCATCGCTGTCGTCTGCACATCCAGGAAATTGCTCCTCCACTGTACATTGATACCATCCCGCTGACTGGCCTTCTCAACGTTGGCTCTGCTGCATAATCTAAATCACTAAAAAATCTTAAACTCTCCTGTATTCATTGAAGACTGATACAGAATACCGAGAGACGTAGAACCCTTCAAATATTTAAAAATTCTCGTAACTAATCTCCAATACCTCCAAAAATTGCGATGCATAATTTTCTGCAAATGAAAGATCTGGTCTGGAAACAACAGCCAAGTACATGAGACAACCAATCGCCTTACGGTATGGAGTATGAAAAAATTCTGTACTCTCAGCTTCCCCTAGTTGTACATAACCCTCGATTGGAGTATTTACTGGATTAACATTATCCATTTTTAACCGCTTCAATATTTCTTCTGCATACCTTTTCTGGTTTATGAAAATAGATCCATCATCACAACGTTCAATTTGCATGTTGAGATAATATCCAATTGGTTCAGTGTTTATTTCAAACTCTTGTAGAAATTTCTTTATGTGAGCTCTTTTAGTTGCAGCAACCAGACCATCATCCACGTATATTGCTACTATCAATTTGTCAGTCGACGTTATTTTGTAGAATAAACAAGAATCTACCTTGCTTTCTTCAAGTCCAAGTTTGACTAATACGTTCATGAACCGTTCATTCCAGCACCTGGGTGACTGTTTCAGTCCATATAAACTTTTATGAAGCTTGCATACCCGTGACGTGGAGTCTTTATAACCCTCAGGTTGTTCCATAAATATCTCTTCGTTGAGTACTCCATTCAGGAATGCCGTATTAACACCAAATTGCTCCAATTCAAGATGCTCGTTTGCAGCAACACTCAATATAGTCCTAATCGTGTCAAAACGATCAACTGGACTAAAGGTCTCGTTGTAATCAATGCCTTCTTGCTGGCTATAACCTTTAACAACTAGACGAGCCTTGAAAGGATTAATTTGTCCATCGACATTACGCTTTACACGACACACCCATCGATTAGAAATAGCTCTTCGATCCGGTGGCAAATTAACTAAACTCCAGGTTGACGTTTCTTTCAAGGATTTAATTTCTTCTTTCATAGCATCTTTCCATTGCTGATGATACTGTGAATTTACGGCTTCTTTATAACTTTTTGGCTCTTTAGCCTCTGCTAATACTGCTTCCATAAAACGTTCAGGTGGTTTAATCTTTCTTCTATCTCTCAAAGATAAACTTTGGTGTCGTTTGAATTATTCGTTAACTGGTTAATGCTTCTTTCACTACCTTCAGTAATATGTTTTGTCAAATCTTCTACGATAGACTCAGCTTGATTACTTGTTTTTTTATCAAACAGAGTTACCACGTTTCCACATTTTTCAGGTTTAAAAATGACATGAGTACTTCGAGTAATGTTCTTTCCAGATTTCATCCAAACATGGTAACCATCAATATCTTCTGAATATCCCACGAAAACGCCAAGTTGTCCTTTTTCATCCCATTTCTTTCTTTTTTCATCAGGTACGTGAACATAACACTCAGTACCAAATACGTGAAACTTTTCTAAATGCACTGTTTCACCCGTGAAGAGTTCGAACGGTGTCTTGAGATCAACTTCACTTGGTCCAGTCCGATTAAGCATGTAAACCGCTGTATTAACAGCTTCTGCCCAGAGAGTCTTCGGTAAGCTCTTTAACAAGAACATTGTACGTGCAAAATCCACTACGGTTCTATTTGTGCACTCAGCACAGCCATTTTGCTCCGGACTGTATGGATTTACCACAACAAACTTTATACCTTGCAACTTCAGAATATTTTTCACACTGTCGTTGTTAAACGCCAAACCTCCATCTGATTGAAATGTTCGTACTTTCAACTTGTAATGATTGTTTACAAGTTTTATAATTTCAGATATTTTCTGTGGAGTTTCCGATTTTTTCTTGAGAAAATCTACAATACGAAATCGTGAAAAGTCACAAGTGAAACATATGAAATATTTTGCTCCACCCAATGAAGTACACTCCGTTGGACCACAAAGATCTGCGTGAATCAGAGAACCTGGTTCTATATTTCGCTGATTTCTTGACTCAAAACTACTCCTTTGTTGTTTTCCTTCAACACAAACCGCGCAGAATTCGTTGTTAGCAGGTACATCAATTCCTTTTAGTTTAAGTAGTCGATGAACATGACATTGGTTTTGATGTCCTAGTCTCTCCAAATTTGCTTCAGTATTTACTAAACTAGGTGGTTCTTTGACTCGAATCAACATCCTAAACAGCTGTCCATGTCGAACTCCACGAGCCTTAACAATATTTTCTTGCAAAAATTCACATGATTCCCTCGTAGACCTGAACTGCATCTTTTTGTGAAGGGCAGACGTTACAGAGAATAAGTTTCTTCTAGCATCAGGAACGTAAAGGACATTCAACATTACACTAGGTAGCCAATTTCCATCAACTGCTGCCTCAAATTTTATTGTACCCTTTCCTATAGCATTCATAGTTGACTTATCACCAATATGAATTTTAACTGGGTTTATAAAATACTCCAAAGATGAAAACCATTTCTTTCTGTGAGTTAAATGATCTGTTGGCCCTGAATCTACTATCCACAGATCGTTGTCACATACCATGTTTAAAACTTCAACAATAAATGCACTGTCATTGTTGCTTGCTTCGTTTTGTTTATTATGTTTTGAATCTTGGCAGTTTCGTTTAATGTAACCCATCTCACCACATTTGTAACATTTGAAATTATTATGTTTTACCTTGTTTCTGTTGCTTGGTTTTCTTTCTGGATATTTATTCTTACTGTCGAAATTTGTTCGTCGTTCATATCACTTTTAAATACAGGGTGGGGCAGAAAAACCTATCCGATTTCAAATCCCTTTTTCTCAAAAGAGGGAGCAGGTAGAGTAGTGGGGTAAAACCGTTAGAAAGCCGGTTTTATGCCATTTGTCAGTAGTCACATGCCTTGGTCTGGTGAACATCGTGCTTTTGTTATTGAGCGGTTTATCGAATGCGGCGGTTCGATAATTGCTACACAACGTGCTTTTCGAATTCATTTCGGACTCGGGCGTCATGATCCTGTTCCACATCACGCTACGATTAAAGTATGGGTGTCAAATTTTAGACAGACGAGTTCAGCATTGAAAAAGAAGTCGCCTGGACGTCCCAGGACAGCAACAGGACCTGAAAACGTGGCCAATGTGAGAGCCGCGATTGAACGTTCCCCGCGTCGTTCGGCGCGAAAACATTCGCTCGCTTTGGCGATTTCCAACCGCAGTATTCGGCGCATTTTGCACCGGGACCTCAAAATGCATCCCTACAAAATGGTTGTTGCACAGGAATTAAGTGAAAGGGATTTTGAAACCCGTACGAACCTGTGTCGCGATCTCCGAGAACTCCCAAACGACGATGTTGTGCTCTTCACGGACGAAGCCCATTTTCACCTTTGTGGTGCCGTTAACAGGCAGAATTTTCGATATTGGAGTGACGAAAATCCTCGAGAAATCCATCAGGAACCCCTCCATAGCCCAAAAGTGACTGTGTGGTGTGCTCTTTCCCGCCTAGGCGTCTGGGGGCCTTACTTTTTTGAAGAAAATGGGCAAACCGTAACGGTCAACAGCGAGCGCTATTGTTTCATGCTGGAAAATTTTCTTAGACCCAAAATGGAAGAAAATGGCGTGGAAAATGTGTGGTTTCAACAGGATGGGGCAACCGCCCACACATCGCGACGATCAATGGACATTCTCAGGGAACTGTTTCCCGGTCGCCTCATTTCCCTGAGAGGTGATCTTGGCTGGCCGCCGCGCTCACCGGATCTCACTCCATGTGACTTCTTCCTTTGGGGTTACCTCAAATCGAAGGTTTACCAGCATCGACCAAGGACCCTTCTTGCTTTACGAAGGGAAATTGCTCGGGCAATTGAAGAAATTCCTGTGGAAATGACGGTGAAAGTCATGGAAAGCTACCGCGAGCGCCTAAATCAGTGTATCCGCTCCCAAGGACGACATTTGAGTGATGTGCTTTTCAAAACTTAAATTTAAAAATGGCATAAAATTTGCGATATGTTAATAAAAATTTTTTTTGACAAGTTGAGTGGTTTTAATTTTATAACGTTTTGAAATCGGATAGGTTTTTCTGCCCCACCCTGTATTTACTGACCTTGCTGCCACCAGCGCTAACATTTCTTCTTTCTTGATTACTTGCAATTGACGTCGTTTTTCATCTGATGTTAGTAAACTATTTAAATTTGAGAACGTTTGTTGCTCCTCCACTCTTGTCCATCATGCCTGACGTAGACCCTTGTATTCTTCCGGTAGCGTATCCAAAAATTTAACTAGTATTAAAGAATCATCGGGTTTTACATTTAAATTCTGCATCCGCAATACAAGACCTTAAAATTTTGCAATATGTGTAACCATATTATCATCAGGTTCCATTACAAAACCAAAAAGTTCTGTTTGAACACTGTGTGCAGCTTGCTTCGTCTGTTGTTCAAATACGGCAAGCAATTTCACCCACATATCTCGTGCAGACTCACAAGTAATTAACAGCGCCATCACTCCTGACTCTATAGATCGTACAATAATTTGATTAGCTGCTCGATCCGCTTTATCCCATACTTTCAATTGTACCTCATACTGAGCTCGTTGTTCAGCTGTAGCTCTATCCGCGAGTGCAACTGGTCGTAGCAATTCACCTGTGCAAAACTTCATACGCACCATCAGTACCACGTAGCAGGTTCCTGATTGCGAATTTCCACGGTGCCCAATTTTCGGCTCCTCACAATTTTTCAATTCCGTGCAAATCCATGCTCTTCACAAAAAGACGTCACTTTTTGTGTACACCAGCAACAATACCTATTTCATTCCAAGGTACTACGCTCTGCTACCATGTTTAGACAAAGTTACCTTTGTTGAAATAATGATTTGCATAAAATGAACTACAGCAAAGTTTATATTACGATTTATTTATGAAAAACGTAAACAGTATGTCTGTCAAAAATATTTGATTATAAACATTCATTTATGTGTCAATAAGCATGCAACTTGATCAAAAATAACAAAATGAAAGTTTTTTCTCCAATACTTCCCCTTTTTTATTAAAATAATGAACGAAAAGTTTTATATTTTAAAAATGTTTTGGTATAAAATCATTTAAAATTTGTTATATTTTCATATTATGACAAAATACATGCAAATTTTTTAGTACCCATTTCTAATATATAATTCATAATACAGTTTGTTACATATAATTGTTATACGTTAATCTTCGTCTGTAACTTTGGGTTACATGTTCACCTATGAAAACACAAAACGAAATCAAATATCCCAAAAAGAGTAAATAGAAAGCAGACTGCAAATGATTCAAACTTAGAGCCTCTAATTCACTATCAGTAGGTGTAAACATCTTTGCAGAAACTTCGTTCAACCATTTTATATACAAACCATTAGATTGCAATGACAGAATATAATAATTTATCTTATCTAAAAGCGGAAAACCTCTTCTCATATAATACCTACACCAACCTTGAAAATGGGGATTTTTGAATTTATACAGCATGTATTTACCACTGGGAAAAGTATAGTACTTCTTCATTAGAAACTCGACCTGCATGTGGTTTCTCAGATTTGCTGTGTCTCGTTGATAAGCTGTACGATTCACACATTCAAGAGTCATGGTACAATAAATAACATTACTCAAAATTTTCTTGTGAGCGCCCTAAGACCCACCAAACTATTCCGTTCATAAGAAAGACTATTAATATTGACAGCCACATAATAGGAGTGAATATAACGGTCAAATTTTTCCATTGTGGTATTTGTTGAGCTGTAGGAACCCACCAATGAACATTGGCAGTAATGTGGCATATGGACACATCGAAATATAAATCAAGTGTTTCGTTTATTGTCACCATACCTACATAGTTCAAAATAATGAAGGTTATTAAGGTTATTTTCATTGTTATAAAATAAATCTGTCCACGATTTGAACACTTTACGTAAAAATCCGCTAGGCAGTCCAGCAATCTAATTTCCCGGTGATTTGTCATATACATTAAAATAAGTGTTTAGTCATGTTTTGTACCCAAATAAGAAAAAAATAGAATTTTTCCATAACCGAGAATAAATGCCAATTTTTATGATTTCAAAATTAAAATAGAAGTACACCTCTTTATACCTAGAGACGAAATATGGCCATTTTTGCCCTATGAGAAATTATATATATTTTCAAGTATTAATTTAACACTTAATACCTTATCTTACAATTCTCTAGGTTCACAAGTTCAAAACTACCACTCTGGCAGCATCATCTCTTTCTTGCGGTTCTTTAGAACTGAACTATTGAAAGCAGTTTTCAACAAACTGTCAACAAATTTCTACTGTCATGTGCGAAACAACTATTAACAAATTTTTGTAAAAATAATGTTTTCCACCACCGGTTCTAGAAAAAATAGTATACATATACACCTCAGGAGAGAATACTATGCACCGATTTTTCTCACTTGGTCTCCACGTCATATTTTGATGTTTGTATGAATCGAATAGTTAGGTAGTGACGGAAACGTGAATGCTAGTAAATCTCGAACAGTTTTGCTTACAAGGTAATTACGTCATACATTAACCTAAATTTGTGCAATTTTATATACATAATTCCATTCTTAAACTAATAAACTACTCCATTTTACGTTTATTTATGTTTATTCTTACCAACGAACGAAAATTGAAGTAAGAAAATGTAAATATCACCAATAATTTATAAATATATCAATGACACTGACAGAAGCAAAATGTCAAACCTAAATTTAAGATATATACCCAAATCGGGCAAGCAGCCAATGCACGTCATTAATAAAAATTGAATGAAAGTAACTAGATGTGTGACGTCATATGTACTGATACGTTTTCATAGGTTTTAGAATCTTTATGAAAAGAGTTATATAGATTGCAATCTGTATTATCGACATGTTCATGTACTGTCACATCTACAAAATAAATACTATATTTTCATCACTGTCCATTTCTACTTAAATTATTTAATAATATTAACCTTATTTATACATATGTATGTCATATAAAAACAATACATAAAAGTGAGCCGAATTTTAAAGATATATACCGAATATTTTTGATTGATTGTGCGTTTATTATAAATCACAGATGTTGTGTTTGTGTTAACGGTCACATTGCGTCGTTGCGTTGCGTTTAACGTTACTTTGTTATACATAGTCCTTTACAATGCAGAAAAATATTTCAAACACGATGCAAATATTTTTCAAATTGTCAAATAATAATTTTGACAGTATAAACATACAAATTATCAATGTTGCCAACTATAGTAACAAATAAACATATAATATGAAGTAGATGTACATTATTTATGTATTATTCATGCATACACGATAAGTAATGAACTCTACCATTCATCTTAATAATAATTATATAAGGCCATACACTTTTTGACGGTTAAAAATGATTGAAATTATTTCATTTTTCACTATTAGTGATTTTAATGCATTAAGGTTTTTACTCTAAATGATGACGTGCATTGGCTGCTTGAACGATTTGGCTATGTCACATACTTTTTGTCCAAAAGAAATTCATACTCCTCGAATTTCGCGACAGTTAAAGTAAACATATTAAAATTTCGTATGTCTATTTTTTTTTTTTTTTTCAAATAGGAAACCATAAGTAAGACAGAGATAAATATACAATTTTTTGTTATTTTCCGGTTCAGAAATTAGTGACATGGAAGTCAAATGTGAAAAATCGGTGTATATATTTCCTTCTGCGCTTCCTTCTTTGGCTACAACTTACACTTCTGAATATTTCATGTCCAAGTTTATTTTTTATCTTTTACTGTTAATCTGTACATGCAAATATTATATACTCAAATCGGATTAGCAACCATTGCACGTCATGAATAAATCTAATATAATTAGCTATTTAATTTAATTAAATATACGTACATAAAATAAGAAGGTTACTAATAGTTATTTAATTTAATTAAATCGTTAATTAGATTAGTTTTACTCATGACGTGCATTGGTTGCTTGTCCGATTTAAGGGTAGCCGTATTTTATATTTGCGCCGAAAAGTTTCTTAAATTAGATTAAACCAGTTCAACAAATGTAATTCAATATTCATGGTTCTGTTGTGTAGTTTCTAATATTGTTGTCAAAATCTGCTGAAATTGCTAACCGGTTAACCGTCGGTTTACAGACCGGTTAACCGAAAAACCAGTTATAAGTCAATAACCGGCCGATTTTTAACCGGTTCTTAGTCGGTTTATAACCGGTCGAAGAACCGGCTTCTAACCGGTCAAAATACCGGTTACTAACCGGACAAAAAACCTGTTTTAACCGGTCAGATAACCGGTTTTTAGCCGTTCAAAAACCTGTTTTTAACCGGCCAGAAATCTGTTTTAACTGGTCAGAAACCGGTTTTTAACCGGTCAGAAACCGGTTTATAACCTTTAATTTGGTGCATGTTCAAAAGTTTCCTCAAAACGTGTCGAGTTTTAACGGCGCCGTTAACTTTTTGAATACATCGTACTTCTCCTTTGGGAAATAAATTTCGGTAAACTTTGCAAAGTTTCCCTGTGTGCACTAAAATTTTGACAATTTATTGTTTAGCAATGGTACCTATATGATATACGTATATGGTATGCGAGCAATATCTTCGATTATTATTCATGTTTCACCAACTCCGTTTTGATTCGGAACGTTGTTGAAATGCTGTATTTAAAATTGTTTTCGATGTTGTTCATATAGATCATCGTGTCTAATACAACTTTAAAGATTTTTTGTCATAAATTTTAATTGTATGTGTATGTATGTATGTATTTACTTATTCTTGCCTAATCGGCTTTGAATCTTACAAAAATTTTACATAACAAAATATTGACAATTGTGTGCTAAATATATTAGCTTTTTATTTTTTTATTTAGATTACTTCTTTAGATTCTTCTTTTTTTTATTACCTTTTTCATCCAATCCTCTCCTGAACCTACATCGTCCAGTGTTTCTGTGTCTTTCCTGCTATCTTTTTCCATCTCTCTGCAGTTATTCTTCAGGTGGAGAATAGTTTCCTTCTCTCTTCCACATAATCTGCACATCTGGTTTTCTTCCGGTAGCCAAAATTTGTTCCCGTTTTACTCATTCCCACACCTGAAACGGGCTATCATTTTTACTCTGTGTCTTCTTTTTCTTTCTGTCAGATATCTGGGCATCGTTAGTGTATTTACTTTTCCATACAACTGATTATATCTCGATGTATTTATTTTATTTTGTTGTAATTGCTTTTGAGTATCTACGTCCCTTGTACTTAAGATTTCTGCCATATTCGCTCCCTCTCTTATCTTATTCTCCGTCTCTATTACTGAATATCCATTCCTTTCACAGTACGCTTTCCTCTTTCGTCCCCATCGTGTTTGTTTGTGTTCATAGTCGTTTCCATTTTTTATTTCTTTTATACATTCTTGTATTGTTGAATTTCCGTTATTTCTTTGTTTGATTTCATATTTCATTGCTCTTTTTCCGGTTTCTATTCTTAATTTATGTGCTTTCATTTCTTCTAATACCATGTATGAAGGTGTTGTAGTATCCAGGCCTAGTCCTAGTATCCATTTAATGTACTTGATTTGCAGATCTTCCAGTTCTTTTATCTTTTCCCATCCGTATATCTCAGCTCCATACATCATAATACTTTTAATTATTGTTTGGAACATCATCCATCTTACTTTTACATCGTCTTTAAATTTTCGTTCCCCTATTCCCCAGACCTGTCTCATTGCCACCATGCTTTTCTTCTTCATTCTCCTTATATGTGCTGTGGGGTAATTGTTCTGCTGGAATGTGTAGCTTAGATAAGTAAATTCTTTCAATTCTTCTATTTCCTGGTTATGCCACATCCAGTCTTCTGTTACCTCCCTGCCACCTCCCTTTTTAAACCTTAATATTTTTGATTTTCCCACAGTCAATATTAATTTCTTTCCTGCTAAATATTTTTCCATCCTTTTTATTGCTGATTTCATTCCTCTTACATCTTTGGCTAGTACAGCAATGTCATCCGCGTACGCTAATGACCAGATCTTTTTATTTCCCACCACGATGCCACTTTCCTGATCTTTTGCCATGAAATCTTCTAAATCTGATATATATAACGAGAACAGTAGCGGGCTTAATGGCCATCCTTGTCTCAGACCCTTTCCTGCCCAGAATTGGTCTAATAAACCTTCCTTTGTCCTAATTACTGACACTGTCTCTTTATATATATTCCAGGGCACTTGTGAGCTGCTTGTTAATTCCTTTTTCTTTCATCATTTGGAAGAGTTTCCCCCTTTCTATACTATTGAACGCCACTTTCAGATCAATGAAGAACGTGAAAAGTTTTCCTCGTTCTTTCCTGATTTCTTTTTCGGCTATAATATTCAATATGTAAATATTATCTACTGTTTGCCTACCTTTTCTGAATCCGGCTTTATTTTTCGGTATAATCTCTTTTGAGTCCAGTTCTTCTTTGAGTTTTTCCGCAATTATCATCAAATATATTTTAAATAATGTATCTAACAGCGTAATTCCTCGGTAGTTTTCCACTAGATGTTTATTCCCTTTTTTATGTATTGGAACTATTACTCCTTTCCTCCAACGGTATGGTATTTCTCTATTTTTCCAAATTTTATTTAACAGATCTGTAATCCTCGCGATCACATCTTCGTTTGCATATATCCATGCCTCATTACTTACTTTATCTTCTCCAGGTGCTTTATTTTTCTTTAGTTTTATTATTTGTCTCTTAACGTCTTCAACGGTTATGTTTTCTATTTTCTCTTTTATCTCTATACTTTGTTGTGATCTTAATTTTTGTGTTTCACTCCCTTCCAGCAGCGTTATAAAGTGGGTTTTCCACTCTTTATCTGTTACTTTTGAAGATACTTCTGAATTATTTATTCTCTCTTCGTTTATGAATTTCCATGCTTCATACTCCTTTCTTATATTCTCTAATTGTTCTTGCATCTCTTGTTTCTTTTTATTCTTCTTATTTTCACAAAGGTCTTTGTATTCTTTAATTTCTTGTTTGTATTCATCTTGTGTGCATATGTCGGTCTTCCAGAAACGTAATTTTCTCCTTGCATGTACTTTCTTTTCGCGGCATTTTTTGTCCCACCATAAATTTTAATTATTACTGTATATTCAACGATTGCTGAATATAGGCTTTCCCTAAGCCCGAAACGTCCGTAATAAAGAATTTTACAATACACGTGGACATTTATGCCTTTTGTTTTCACCTATAAACCATTCCACGCTTGGTCCTTTCACACCTTTCTTCATTATTAATATCACGAGCTTACATTTAATGAGAGAATATAATGAATTTTTATTAAAATTAACTGTCAATGTTGTAAAAATGCCTTAGTAGTTAGTAACGAATAGAAATAAGGTGATATTCTTTGTTTTTTATCATCGCTGTAATAGACATGTAACTATGGAAATTCTGAATGTTGATTGGCGGAAAACATATCACGTGACTAATGAATTATTTTCTATTTCGATGTAATTTACTTTTATTTCAAAAATATTATTAAAAGAAATAGTAACATATTAAGTTTGGTAACATTGATAGTTTCAATAAGCATTTGAAATTTATTTATTTTGATATATGGCATTTTATCAAGAGCTATTTAGACGTTAGGTTATAGTTAATTTTTTTTAAAAAAATAGTGCATTACTGACTATAAAAAATAGAATTTCAGTAATTTTCTATGAGTAATGGCATGTAATGACAATTAAAATGACAGACATTTATTTGACACTGAGACAAAGTTACCAACTTACAATAATTTAAAAAACAAAACCGGACATAATTATTCAAAACTGTTCATTGTAATATTTCAATACTATTTTTACAAAAACAGTGTCACAAAATTCACTTCGTGAACGCGAAATACGATAAAGCGATTTTATCACGACGTCAAGGATATATTCAATACAATGTATCCAAGTAAAATTCTTAAAAGTCATTGGCAGAAAAAATATTATTATATAATCAGAAATATCAGAAGACAATGAAATATGTAATAAATCAAATAATGTATAGGTACGTTACACCTTAGAAACGGCAATCTGTGACGTCTCATATTTTATTATGTCATAAAACGGCTATGAACTGATCATAAAAATCAGTTTTAAAATTAATAAAGACCGGCTAAAATCCGGTTAAGAATTGAGCATAAACCGATCAAAAATTGAATACAAATCAGTCAAAACTGGCTGTAAACCGGTCAAACCAAGCTAGAAACCGATTACAAACCGGCTATAAACCGATTAAAAACCGGCTACAAATCGATTAAAAACCAGATACAAACCGTTTAAAAACCGGTTACAAACCTATAAAAACCGGCTACTGACCGGTTAAAAACCGGCCATTGACCGGTTAAAAACCGGCTACAAACCGATTAACCGGCTAGCCGAATATTTCATTATTAAAAAACCGTTTTTCGGTTAACCGATTAACCGGTTAACCGGGTAACCGAATACTTTTGACAGCCCTAGTGTCTGTCTTGATTTGGGGCAGTAATTAAATACGTCCTTGGGACTTCATAATGTGCGTTGTATATTGCTTGTCCTTGATTTAGCTTGTTCAAAATTGAATATCTTGAGGTAGGCGTTTGCGTAGTCGTCTATTGATGGTAATTTCCCCTGAGCTATAGTGACTTAATCCTGAGCACTTATTAAGATTTGATAGGAAGTTTAATGTTAGTTTGTCAGTAAAGACTTTAATTAAAAGAATTTTTAATTCTTTGCGGATTTGTTTATTACGAATAAACCAGGGTGATTTAGTACCAATCCTTAAAACTTTATTTTGAAATTTTTGCAGTTTGTTGAATTATTGATTGGATGCCGAGCTCCAAATGGGACAAGTGTGTTAATATAGGTCTTAGACTAGATTTGTAGGTAAATATTGTGCATTTCGTTTTTATATTTGATTTTTTATTGATTAATGGATATAGCATTCCTAATCTTATACAGGCTTCTACTAGTTTTGTTTGAATATGTTTTGTCCATGTCAATTTTTGTCTAGGTGTGCTTCTAGGTATTTTATTGTAGATTGTTCTGGATTCCAAGGTACTACGACGTTGTTGATTTGTATTGGATCAGAATCGTTAGTTCTTCTTAGAGTGAATATTTGACTTTCACATTTTGTTTCATTTATTGTGTGTATTGAATTTTGAAGGTCATTTTCAGCTTTGTCTGGGTCTTGATTTTGAGAGATGATTGCTGTATCATCAGCGTACATTGCAATGCTTGTGTTTGGCAGAGCTGGTATATCTCTCATGTATATATTATATAATATGGGTCCCAATACAGAGCCTTGTGGTACTGGAGAGAATGATGTATAATATATTCGGGGAGTTTTAATTCTTGGAGTTTAATTTTTAAGCCGTTATGCCAAACTTTATCGAAGGCTTGTTGTACATCCATAAATGCTATGGCTGTAATATCTTTCATTTTGAAGCTTTTCGTGATGATTTCTGTTAGTCTAAGTAGTTGATGATTTGTGGAATGATTTGACTTAAATAAGAATTAAAATGGAGGAATTCTATTGTTTGTATCCAAGAAAGATATGTCGTGTTTTATTTCCTTTGCGAATGTTTTACTGATTGATGGTAATAGACTAATTGGTCTGTAGCTAAAAACGTTATTCTTTGGTTTGTTTGGTTTATGACAATTTATTATTATGGCATGTTTCCATTTTGATAGGAAATAACCGATTCTTAGACAGTTGTTTGGAATTGAAGCTAGAAAGCTTATGCCCTTTTTAGGTAAATTTTTAAGTATTGTATTAGTTATGTAATCATTTCCTGGTGATTTCTTGTTAACTAGTTTATTTATGTTTTTTCAGTTCTTGTTGAAGTTGAATACTTCCTTAAAGTGATGAACAAAAAGTTTTCATTTTCATAATCGCTGTAATATGTGTTTGTGTCTTGTTTTATAGTGGGGATGATGGTTGGTGTATTGAGAATTCTTCAATCAGCTTCGATATTGTTTGATGCTGCGCTCTTCTGGTTTCCTATGTACTGTATGTGTTAGTCTATTGAGTTGTGTTTTAATTGTTTTATTACGAGTATTTTGCCATAGTCTTCTTAATTTATGTTTCTCTTTGATAAGTTCTTGAATATCATGTGGTATTGAGGGTTTTATGAAACGTCTATTGCTTTTTTTGATAAACTTTTTTGCTGCTGTAATTATTGTATTTGTCGTCTATGGCTTCATCTATGCTCTCTTGTGTGTTATGTAGATTGGGTGCTAATTTATTTTTCCTTGGAAATTTTTCCAGTCAATATTACCGGTGAAATTATGCTGGTTATTCTGATTTATGTGAGACTGTTCTATTCTATTTTAGCTGATTGTTTCATTATGGACGAGAGGTTTTTTGTTAGAATAATGCCCAGGATGTCAAGTGAGTGATTTGAACGGTATTCTATGCCAAGTTCATTAATATAGTCTTCTAAGCGAATGCATCCCCATTTTTGGATTTGTCAATTAACATCTCCTAACAGTAAGACAGGATTTGAATGCCGAAACAAATTATTGACATCTTCCTTATCAATTCTTCGACTGCGTTGATGATATGCTGATATATAGTTGTTATGTTGCGATTGTTAAGCAATTTAAGATTTATGGCTGTGGCTTCGATTGTTTATAGTGTTGGCAGTAATACTTCATGATGTGCTAATTGTACTTTAATAATAATTGCGCTTCCTCCTGAGGCCCAAGTTGCGAATTCTATCATATCTGTATATTTTGTATTGAGGGATTTTAAATGATTCGTATGGGATTAGGTGGGTTTCGCTTATGTAACGTATGTGTACGTTATATCTTTGTACGATATCTCTAAATATTCGCTTTTTTGTTTTTAAACCGTCTGATTTCCAGTTCATGACGGTTAGATCTTTTATGTTGTTCGTATCATTACGGTTGATGAGTAAAAATATGGGTTATGAATTGTTTTACTTTTGCCATGTTGGCTGTGATTAATTCTGTTATTAGGTTTGTTATGAATAAGAGGATTTGAATTTTTGCCTGGGTGAACAGGGAATTAGAATTAGTGTTAACTTCCCGTTGAGAGTGGTTAGCAGTTAGCATTGTTGTAGAGGACAGAGGAGTACGTGTGCTAAGGAGTATTTTATTCAGGATAGTGTTGTGTGGAAGGGGTTATATTTGTAGGTTCTGCATTTAAATTGTTTTTCCTATTTCGCGATTAGAGTGGGAATTTTGTACTGTTTTTCTCTAAAACAGTGATACAATGAAAATTTTTGTACAGTTGTTTTTAGGGAATATTTTATTTGTGACGTTGTAACTGTCTGTAGTCGAACACATCTGTCATTATTGCATATGTAAAACTACTGCAAATAAATTTATTTTATAGTAAAATAAATATATCGTACTATGAAATGGATTTATTTATTAACACTAAAGTGTCTATTTTTAACTTGATAACAATAATTATTAATTTTAATCTTAACCTAACTTAATATGATTGTTATACTCAACAGTAGTAAAATGTATACATATGATATTAATTACTTTTTACAGTGCAAATTATTATATATATTTACAGTAATACTAGCGTTATTACTGGCAGAAAGAGAAATTCTTAGGAGTGCTTGTTCTGATAAAAGAATGTGACTTGTTTCATTTGGGTTTAGCACATTTTCTTGTACAGAAATAGGATTCTGGGAGTTATTTTGAAGTACTGTAACAGATTTTTTTAAGTTTACGACAGCAGAAGTGGAAGCTTGTGGTAAATTTGAAACCATCTGTGCAACTTCAATTTTCTTTTTTAATGATATATCCACATAACAGCTGAGGATTTCCACCCATCATGCTTTTTCACTGTCACTATATCATCACCCTGATTTGTAATACGTAAGGTCGATGATCTACGAAGGTAGTGGCCAATATAGAGTTCAGGATTGGGCAATTTGAGAAAGTGTGCAATATTTTTGGGAACTTCGCCAATTTTATTTATATGTAAATATGACAGACAACCCCCAAAATTAGAAGATCAACTTACACCAACCCCTCAACGACCTTTTGAAATTATAAATTTAGATATATTAACCCTAGATTCAAAATACTATTTAACGATATTTGACCAATTTTCAAAATATGCTCAAATATATTTTATAAAAAATAAAACCTGAAATAATATCATACAGTTTCAAACTTTATTAGAGAAAGAATACAACCGCAAACAATCATTTGCGACTCAGGGAAAGAATTCGATAACTTAGCGTTCAAAACTTTCTGTCATAATAACCAAATAAATTTACATATTACATCCGCTGATAATCCAAAATCAAACGCAATAGAAAGACCACATTCCACCCTAATAGAACACTTGCGAGTTTTATTCCAAAAATACCCAAATAAAAATTGAGATGAAATATTGACGATAACTATACTAGCTTACAATGACACCATACATTCTATTACGAAATTATCACCGAATGAAATACTATACGGTAGAGATTACTCACACATTCGACCAAGAATGACCTTAACAGTCGAACAACAAATAGAAACATTTTAATAAACAAATTAACAAAATAAATATTAATGAAAAAGAGCTTTATAACCAAATTCAACAACTAAAAGGACAAATTAATAAACGGGAATATTATGATGCACTATTATTACTCAATTCAAAATTACAGATAACTTCCTTGCTAAATCACATTCAAATGATCATTTCTCAAATAAACGAAAGTATTAATTTTTGTTCTCTTCACACTTTCGATGTAAGTCTAATATCTTTCGAAAATTTAAAACAAATGCTACCCATGTATGATATAGTTGAAATTTCAAAATTATTAACAGTCAATTGTAATCATGATAAAAATAAAATATATTTTATAATAACTATTCCTATTATGTCAGAGAAAACGCACGATCTATATCAAATGACAATGGTCCCCTTTAAACAACAACAATACGTACTATTTATATGACCAAGAGACAACAATGTATATTGATAATAATGTTAAGGTTGATGATTGTTTAATTAGTAATAAGCAATATTATTGTAGAACTAACAATATAAAAATAAATAAATGTATTAACCAATTGTTGTACAGCAATAATAGTAAATGTGAAATTAAACAAATAACATCCCACAATAATATAATTCGTATACCAAATTCTAATGAATTAATTATATTTAGCCCTGATAAACAGAACGTTGAAATTGATTGTAAAAATATTAAACAAATAAAAAACATACAAGGAATATTTCAGATTTCTAGTACAAGTCAATGTAAAATTAATGACTATGTCTTTAAACCTTTTGTAAATGAATACAAAGAAATAAAACTTCAGTTTTCACAACCAATGATATTAGAAACATATCAAAGTAAAAATAAAATTTTGCAAAATATAGAATTCACAGGAGCTATTCCTACTATAAGACCATTAAAAGAATTAGATACTAAACATGAAACACATTTTACTATATTGTATGTACTACTATTATTGTTTTAACTTTAATATGTTATAAATTAATAAATAAATATAAGAATAAAATATGTAAGGGAAAGACATCTGACGAAACAAAAACTACTCAATTACCGCTTTTAACCAATAAAGTAGAACATCAGATTTCTTTTCCATCCACTATTTCTTAGCCATCATCTATAAGGGGAGGTATTATGTAACCCTGTTAGATGATTACATAATAAATATGTGATGAATCCCTAACGGAATCTATCACGTTGTAACAAGAATCTTTATGATAAGAAACGCTATAAATACGTGTTAAGACAATGAAATGTTATTCTTTTCCTGTGTAATTTCAGAGTTATAACTGTTTAATAAAGCCTGTCTTAAAATCAAAAATTTGTTTTTTTTTTTTTTCATTATATATTGGTCACGATCATATAATTTACATAAGTATCTTCGTCCTGCGGATTGTATAATTCATTCATAAACTTATTATTGGCTTTTGCATAATGTTTACTGCATTGTACATACCCTCCTCTCACACCACGTTCTATGAATAATAACATTTCAACGTCTGTTAACAGTTAGAGCGTTATACCTGTATATTTTAACATCGCGTCAAACGCCAAACCCGGGGGCAATGAAATAATGAAGGGCATCTAATTTGTATGTTTGTAAGCAATTACTCCGAAATTTTTCAAATATATCGGCCAACAAGTGAACATCTGTCGCAAGATATAAATCAGAGTATTCTCATAATGTTTTCACGTTAAAAGTTTCCCACACATTTTTTGTATATTCATAATCATCGTCACTGGCATTTTCATTCTTTAAGCTGCTATAGAAGACATTTCGGTGAGTTAAACAACTTTCTCCAAATTTATCCCAGCTGTCAACATATTCTTGTCAATAACTGAAACTGACTTATATCTTTACAAAAATTTCGAGTGATTGATTTCTCATCATCTTTTAAGTAGCTTGACAATTTTTCAATACTACTAGGCATAAACCGAAAAGTATTAATAAATCTAAAATTAATATTCATATCCTGAATATACTCAATAAAGGAAATATAGCGTTCTTTATTCACAGGTAGTAATGAAACTCGTCCGGGTAATTTCGTAGCTATCATAATCATAATTACTTAGATTATGAAATACAACTGGAATAGTGTGATTTTAAAAAAATTATATTGCATGATTGATGTACCGCACCACGATAAGCCCCCGTAAAACGATCATGGTCATGCACATTTATATCATTTTCAAAAAATTCCTTTTTACATATGTGACAAATTTTCGATTTTAAGAACTCTATTTCTTGCTCTTTTGTCATTTTGATAGGTATCGGATTTTGAAATTTATCATTAATGAAATGGGCACTTCTGTTTAATTTAAAATAAGAGAAATTGTTATCATATGAACATTTTATATAATAAGCAATACAAGGAACATGTTTATGAATTTGAACTGAATATTTGTTTTCATTATCTTCAGTTTTCTAGTTTTCTGTAATATAGATTCTATATCAGCATAAATCACGAAAGATACTGTGTCTTGATAACGAAAGTTTTTGAATTTTAAGGATTTGTTCTCCTTATTTGGCATTTTGACACGACATTTATTTATTAGCTTACAATCAGCTGTATGCTTTTCAAATGCAATTTTCGAGTAAAAATGATTTAAACATCTGTCGCAAAATAAAACGTTTCTATTATGATCCGAAATTTTTTTACTTAAAAGTCTGGATAAATGTTTAATCCACATAAAGTGGTAATTCGTATTTTTCTTTATACTTTTAACTGTATCATTGTCTACTTCCATTTCTTCTTCAGACTGGCAATAGTTACTAGAGTTTATCATTAATAAATAAATAAATAAATTTTATACTTTCAAATTTTGATAAATATACAGGCACGATTTTATTTTATCTTTACCCAATTTATCTAAAGTATAAATTTTAATAGACAAATCATTCATTTTTTCAAATTTTGGAACATCTTTTAATTGCATCGGAAAATTTAAACCATCGTACTTTAAAACTTTTGAAAACTCAATCCGAACTCTTATTTGCAGGATACAATACCGAAACTATTAAATATCCAATTTAAATAGTTATCCATGAATTGTCTGAATTGCTAGGATATTATGCTATACAGTTTGTTATAAAGTAATTCAATTATTATTGTTATAAAAATACTGTCAAGTGTCAACTTGGAAAATATATTTAAATAAAATATTATTCAAACTGTTCTTCTGCATATTTTTATTTCTACAGGTTATGCGGCCCAGGCTTTAATTTATAATATTAATTCGCACTATAAATATGAGTGAAGTTGAATTTCAAAAATTGTACTTATTTGATGGAACAAATTACAGTAATTGGAAATATAGACTAGACGTTATTTTGGATCAACATAACTTGTTGGAATTTGCAACGAGAAATGTTCAGGATATTTTGGATGCTGAAGGAATGAGTACACCGCTTCAGGATGTAGTTGAAGAACCAAACAGGAAAAAATACGTCGAAGTCTTGACAAAACAACAGAAAAAGGCAAAGTCAATGATTATCAAGCGACTCGCTGATAATCATTTAGAATATGCGAAAGACTTAAAAATTCCTAAAGATATTTTGCAAAAGTTGGAATCTGTTTTTCACAGGAAGTCAATTGCAACTCAACTTTTCTTAAGAAAGAAACTTTTGCAAATAAATCAATAGAAAATTTTCTATTGGAATTTGATAAAAGTGGTTAGGGAGTTGAAGTCTATAGGAGCAAAAATAGAGGAAGAAACTCTTGTGTCAGCTGTTGTTGTCTTTACCCAAATCCTATGAAGCATTAATAACAGCTCTAAAAACAATTGAGCCGGAGCAATTAACTGTAGCTAAAGTCAAAAGTAGACTTTTAGATGAAGAAAGGAAAAGAAAAGGTATCGCAGAAGACGATATAAAAGTCAATAAAGGTGATGCTGTTTTTAATACAAAATCTAATCATTTTAAAAACAAAACTAATAAATATAATCAAAAGATAACACAATATTTGGGTATAAGTTCTGTATTATTTATTGAAAAATACAACGTTTCGACAGCTAGGTGCTGTATTCTTCAGGTAAAAAATTATAATAAAAATAAATATGTAGTCAAGACAACTAGCAATTCAAAGGTACAATGATTAATGGAAAAACGTATTATACAAATCATAAGTAACTTAGAAAAAATTATGCAATTTTTTGGCACAAAAACAGAAAACAGCAAACAACCTGTTTTCTGTGAAAATGCAAAACCCGGGCAATGACTTGGACGGCGGGGATGCAACTTCTCTGCATGCCAGAGGAAAAAACCGTCCGCAAAAAACTGGCTGAGAAGTGGCCTAGAAATGTGAAAAAAAATGCATAATCAGAACAAATGTTAAAGTATTGTATTCAAATAAAATAACATATTAGAGTGACCGATTTTCGGTAGCGAATAACCGCATCCGGACCACAATAATAGTTATGCAACAATCCTCCTTCGCCACATGAATATTAAGGTCGAATAACAGGGTACCATGATTTATTGAGTTCATAGCCCGTGTTTAAATTTATAATATCAGATGACTTCTTGATTTCAACTGCTTCTCTAATCAATCTTCTAATCCATTGATTTTCATGTGCTATAATTTTCGTATTTTTAAAGTCAACTCCGTGTAAATTCTCAATGGCATGTTCAGCTACTGCTGATTTATCAGGCTGATTTAGTCTTATATGGCGTTGATGTTCCTTTATTCTAGTAGCTACCGTTCTTCCAGTTTGCCCAATGTATACCTTTCCACATTGGCAAGGAATCTTGTAAATGCCGGAACATTGCAGAGGAACTTTATCTTTAACACTACCAAGAAGATCACGTATTTTTAAACTTGATTTGAAAGAAGTTTGTATATTATATTTCTTTAAAATCCTGCCAATTTTGTCAGTAACATTGGCAACAAATGGTAAAGTGGCATATAATTTTCTATCAGTAGTGACTTGAGGTAGTGGTTTATTCTTCGTTTTTAGTGCTCTTCTAATTTGAGCTTTACTGTAACCATTTTTTTGAAAAACATCATCCAAAAAATGTATTTCTTCTTGTAGTTTACTAGGATGACATAAAGAAGTAGCTCTCTGATATAATGTTCTTATGGTACAAGCTTTTTGCGCAGGATGGTGGTTAGAAGTCTCATGAAGATATTGGTTTGTGTGCGTTGGTTTTCTGTATACTGAATGAATCAGCTTACCATCATCGTGTTTTTCCAAAAGAACATCCAAAAAGGGTAGACGATTATTTTCTTCAATTTCAATGGAGAATTGGATATTCTTGTGTTGCATATTTAAATGTTTCAAAAAAACATTCAATTCATCTCTTCCATGTGGCCAAATTGCAAAAACATCAACATAACGTAACCAGACAGTAGGTTTCTTACTTGCTGTGTTTAATGCTTTTTCTTCAAAATTCTCCATATAAAAATTAGCAATAGATGGAGAAATAGGAGAGCCCATGGCAACACCATCCACTTGTTTGTAGTAATTACCATTGAATAGGAAAAAACAAGACGTCAAACAATGCTTGAATAGCTTGATAATGTCAGTTGGAAAATGATCTTCTAATAATTTTAAAGTTTCTTGAATAGGTACTTTTGTAAATAATGAAGTAACGTCAAAACTGACAAGTAAATCATTATCTGTCAAAATCATGTCACCAATCATTTCTACAAAATGTCTAGAATCTTTGACGTACGAAGGTGAATGTCCAATCAATGGTTTTAATAATCCGTCCAAATATCTTGCTAATTCATAAGTTGTTGAGCCAATAGAATTAACAATAGGTCTTAACGGAACATCTTTCTTATGTATTTTAGGTAGACCATAGAATCTTGAAATAACAGGATCCTGGGGAACAAGTTTCTTCAATACTTCTGGTGGTAACGACGAAGATTTGAGTAGTTTCGTCGTTTGGCATTTAGATGAACCTAACGGATTACTATTGATTTTAACATACGCCGGGTCATCTAACAAAGCGTTCGCCTTGTTAATATAATCTTCTTTGCCCATGATTACTGTAGCTTTTCCTTTGTCTGCTGGTAATACAACAATATTCTGGTTGTTCTTTAATTCTTTTAAACTTGATAATTCTTTTTTTGTCAAGTTCGGTTTAACTGCCGTAGCCTTTTTCAATATGCGAGCCGTGTCGTGACGAATCTCTTACGACTTCTCTGCAGGCAGCGTCTGGATGGCAGCTTCAACACTTGTGATGATTTCTTCTATAGGTACACGGCTAGGAGTTACACCAAAACCAAAACCTTTGCATAAAACAGAACAAGTATAATCTGACAAAGAAAGCGAACTTAAATTGATAACTAATTTGTCTGTTGGAAAAGATACTTTATGAGTGTATGGTTTCTGTTTTCTAATTAGTTTATCAAATTTAGTTTTCTGCTTAGCACTTAACTTTTGTTGATGTTTCAATAAATGTAACGAAACAATATTGTCTAATGTAGACCAAATCTCTGGAGCTAGAACAGAAGACAAATATAAGTGTAGAGAAAAACAATCTTACAGATATTGTGTTATCTTATTAAAATGAGTTCTGAAAACATCTTTCAATAAATATAATCAAGTTCATTCTAGCCAATTTAATTATAAATGTTACCGGTGTGAAAAACCTGGTCATCGTCGTTCAGACTGCAGAGCCAACTTAAAGAAAAATTCAAATGACAGATCTGCGAATCTCAGTAGTACAAGTAAGGGAAAAGAAGGTTTGGACGTATCCTTCATAGCAATTAAAGAAGATACCATATGGTAAATTCTAAACATTATTTTTCTTCTTTATATGAACTTGATAGTCAAAAGAAAATCGCTGTTGCTAATAGCGGAATAGTTCTGAATGCGATTAATGTTGGTACAATTGAAATATTATCTAATGTAAATAGCTTGCATATTCCAATTACAGTTAAAAATGTTTTATATGTTCCATCACTTAGTAACATTTTATTATCAGTTAGATGTTCGGAAGAGCAAAGTTTGGTAATAGTTTTAAAAAACTCAATGGTTAAAATATATAAAGAAAATAGACTTGTTGCAAATGGATATAAAAAGGCTCGTTTATATTTGTTGAAATTTTCTCTGAATTTGAATAAAGTAAACAATTGTAATTTAGTAGAAAATACGTTTAATTTATGGCACAGGCGTTTAGGATATTTAAATGAAATATCTTTAATTCAACTGAGTATATCTGAAGCAGTTAGTGGAATTCCTACACTTACCAATCAGAATAAAGATTTATCTGTATCATATCTACAAGGAAAACAATGTTGTTTACCTTTTAAAAACACAAATGTTGTCCGGTCAAGGAGAATACTTGAACTTGTTCACAGTGATATTTGTGGGCCTATTACTCCTACCGCTTGGAATAATAAAAAATATTTTGCGACGTTTATCGATGATTTTGTAACTATCGCGACTGGGATGCAACAGAAGTAGCGATGTTTGCGATTTAAGTAGAGTTATACTTACCTGCGATCTGTTGCGTCGGTCGGTAAGCTAATCACGTCACTGGGTGTGTAGCACAATTATATTAAACAATTTGGAGAAATATATATTTATTTAAACAGTTAATCTAATACAATAAATATAAAGTTAATATAAGTTAATATAATTAAACAAAAAGATAATTCGAAAACAAGAGTCCTCGGTAAACGAACCAATTGCATAATCGGCAATATTTACCGCCCCCTTAATACTTAATTATAACCTCGCAGAGGAATAATTCAAGTCAACTGGGGATATTAGTCCGTTTACCCTCTTAATGCTAATACAACAAATGGTGGTCAATGTCATACCGGGGACAGGGGTGTTCTGAGCAGTTGAATGGATGCCGATCTTTGGGCTGCAAGGGTTGCACGGGCCGCTGGGGTGGGTGGATTCTGTATCGTGACCACCCGGTCCAATCTCCCCGTCTCATGGTACGCTGGTGGAAGGAGGGCGTCTCGACTAACTAGCTCATCTGGTGTTGGCGGTCGTGGCACTAAATTGGCTAGCAAAAACCGGTTTAGCAGAGCATGCCACAGACTCGCAAAAAAAATGATCTCCCTCGGGGTTGATGTTCGGTAGCTTTGCGAATTGTCCAGCAAATCATGGCTACGCTGGCGATGTAGGCTAAAATGGACCATGTAGTGTATATAGCCGCAATCACCGAAAAAATATTCCCCACTTCAGAGAGGAAACCCCATACCTCCTCGGCGGCGTTCATGGCCAGCTCGGTGAACTCTTTTCTGCTGAACATGTTGGGTAGGTGGTATCCCTGTGCATTCACTTCAGCCCCAGCTATTAAAAGGGATTCATGACTACCTTCCTTTCGTTTGGAAAGAGTAAGTTGTGTTGAAATGCCTACATATCCGCCTTTGAATAGATACCACCGGAACTCAGGGGTGAAATCTCCACCATCGGGAGGTTATCGAGTTCCTCATCGGTGCTTAATTCAATCGGCGTCGGATTGGATAATCGAGGTTCTGGGTTCAACTCTATCCACTTATCTTCCAAATGAAACATCGCTAGCAGTCGCAGTCCTCCTGGGTTCCATGATCTTGCAAGATTCGTGTTACCGGCGTCATAAATTTGGATTCATTTTGGTACATCAGCGATAACTCTTGGTAGCAGTATTCCGACTTTCGGTAACCGACAATCTTCGGATAACATTTGGCAATATACAGTACCTCTCCTACTACTCGTCCTGTGTGACCGGCTGCCTCCTTCACCAAGTCGCTGACTACATCGGGTGATTCATGTGCGAGAGCGACACGATTACGTAATACTTGCTCTCGTATCTTACAACGTTTCAGGATGGCGTCGGAAATTAGGTCACGGGTCTGTTGTTTGACCGCAATCTCGAGGAAGAGTAGCTTGGAGTGTACTTGAGCCATGATGTCGGTGTTATGGTTGATTCTCCTAAGTTTTGGTAATAAAAACCGAGGGATGTCTCGAAAATTAGCATCAGACGGTTCTGCTCAGTCCTCCAGGCGTGCTGATGACACGGATTCTGATGTCGTTAACCGCAGTGCAAACACGGTGTCCTGTGTTTCCACGACTACATACTTCGTGGCGGCACTCTTGGCTGTAGAATTGAGCACGAGTACCGTAGCGGGCCCTTCATACAGCACGTCGATCCCTATTGTTGAGCAACGATCACGTGAGTTAATCTTCCAAGTTTTCTCTCCAAGTAGCTCGTCAAAGCAATATTTTTCCTGACGGATGACTTCTGAAACTCGCATCTCCTGAAACTGAAGTTTTGTTACTCACTCCATTATCAAGACTAGGAACTACCTCTTGCGTTGCAATATTAGCAGGCGGGTGGATCGGATGGAGACCTTGTTCACTGTCACTTAGCCCGTCTTTGTCAACGTCCGATAGGGGTATGTCTCCTAATCTGCAATGATTATCGGCAAATGCTAAGCGGTGCTTTAGCCGATTTACTTACACTTTATTTGTTCGGCGACCATGTATTTCTTTGATCACTGCGTTCACACCATGTAATTCCTCAACCCGATAATGGCCCAACCAAGGTTTACAAAGCTTTTTACTAAGCCCGGGTTTAATAGCCGGTGAGTGTAAATATACCCTGTCGCCAACTTTGAATGTGGGGGCTTTGGCTTTTTACCTTCCGTCACCTTTAGGTAAGGAAGGTATTGTCTTTGGTCAAAAAATTCGGTGGTGAGTTTTTAATGAATAATCACGTTTTAGGGTCCCTACATTACGAATATACCATTTTTAAGATGATGTCTGTATGTGTGTGTGTGTCCGTGGGTGTGTGTGTCTGAGTGTGACAAATTTTTCTCCGACGATAACTCCAATACTACAAGTCTAAAAATTATAATTCTTTCGTATTCCTCTTCTGTACATCCATATGAAGAATTGATTAGATTTTGGTTATAATTAATCCACCGGAAGTACCCTTACTTGAAGTTTTTAACAGTTTTTCCTAAAAAAACGCAGTTAAATATTATTTTTTGACATTTTGTTATTATACATATTAAAGACAATACTCTTCCCTATATGGTTTGATCATACATTTTCCTTCATAATCAATAGATGTAGATTTAAAGCGTTATAAAGAAATTAATTTTGAAAGTCAGCTTTGCTATTTATCATGGAAACAGATGATATATTCAAAAAATTCTAATTGACAGATGTCAGTTGGAAGTGCAAAACAAAATAAGGAAGGTATAGGATCTAATATTGTTATGTCATAGTGTTCCTCGCAAGTGACACGCAGAGAAAGTCCAAAGAGAAGACGGAAGGACTGTTACGCAAAAGACTTGAGAAGGGAAGGACTTTGTGATAAAGAAGCGTTGGACAGGAATGAGTGGAAGAGAAGGGGAAACAGCGACCCCTAATAAAATAGGGGATAGCTGAAGAAGAAATGAAGGAAGTGTCTAGTGCATTTTACTTAGTGTATATTTATGTTATAATTTTATTGGATTTATAGAACCTTTTCGAATGAACTTTTGGTATAGAATTTGTAAAAAATAGTATGTGTTCGTGTTCTATTTTACATGATATTATATAGAACCTGTTCCAAGGACCTTTTGGTATGGGATTTGTACAAAATACATCGAATTGACGAAAGTCTTGTGCTGGCCACAACAGATTTTGTATTAAATATTTTATGTACCCTGTCAGTGGCTCGATTTTGGTGCGCTGCACAAACTCAACAGCGTAGCTTAGGTCAGTGTCATATCTTGTCTTTAGCGGTTTAGAAATAGCGTCAAATGGTAACTCGATATCCCATCCGTATAGTAAATAGAATGGCATGTCACCGAGCGTAGAGTGAGTCATGCTACAGTATGCTGACACTGTATAAGGCAGCCATTCGTCCCAGTCACGTTGATCGGGGTGTAATGTGATAGTAAGTCTTTTAACGTGCGGTGCGTACGCTCTAAGCTACCACTTGTTTGTGAAAGCAGGTAAGTATAATTCTACTTAAATCGCGAACATCGCTACTTCTGTTGCACCCGAGTCGCGATTTTTACAGTGGCGCTGCGGACAGGATCCAATTGTTAGATCAATTGAATCTTAAATATCGTCGGTTTTAAGAGGGTGATCACTTGTTCAATATCAGCTACTAATTGATTACATTATGACTACTACAAATACAGCAACACAGACTACGACTGTAGCATTTACGACTAGAGACATAACGACTACGACCGGCCTTACATATTCGCTACCACCGGTCGCTAGTACTGCCACACCCAGGAAACACACACATACATGATATATAACTATCAAGGATAAATCACAGCACATTGTTACATTCCACTGTTTCATAAAAGTTAAATCATAGATCTCTTTATATATTTCGTATATCTCACGTTAAGAAACTTATCATTTATATATTTTTATACCGTGAGTATTTTTTAACGTGAAACATTGGGTTTTCATGTCCATGGTTACGATTTAACATTTGATTGACAGCAATGTATTTGCGTGTCCCATTTAAAATGAAACATAGGGAACGAATTTGACGGATGTTAGCTAAGTCAGAAATTTAGCTAAGTCAGAAATTTAGCTAAGTCAGAAAACGACTCGAGAGCACTAAACATATTTCGGGCACACAATATTTTTTTTGCAACTAAATTTAATTTTTAGAAAAAAGGTATAATTATTTAAACAAAATTAACCTCTAATGACGTCTTGTCAATATGACAGATAACCGCTGAATTTTCCTATAAGCTCCGACTTGACATTTGATTGACAGTAATATATTTGCCTGTCTCATTGAAAACATAGGGAATGAATTTTACAGAGTATTATATTTAAATATTGTAAGAAATTTGGCCAAGTTAGAAAATCACTCGAGCACAAGTTACACTAAATTTAATTTGGAAAGCAGGTATAATTATTTAAACAAAATTAACCTCTACTGACGTCTTATCAAATGTCAAATTCGTTCCCTATGTTTCATTTTAAATGGGACACGCAAATACATTGCTGTCAATAAAATGTCGAATCGTAACTATGGATATGACAAACCCAATGTTTCACGTTAAAAAATACTCACGGTATTAATTCTATAACATTAATGCCCAGTTGCACCGATACCGCTTAAGAATTTAAGTTTAGTTTAGCCTTAAGTTTAGTTTTATTTCGTTGCACCGTGCGCTAAACTGTCCATAAACATCTTAAGGCTTCCATAAATTTAAGCCTCCGAAATTGACGGTTTATCTTGCACTTAAGTAAGTAGTGAGGTTATATTGAATGAAAACGTTTTTAATTTCTATCAGGATCATGGAAGTTATTGATTTTATTGACGATGATGACGATTTAGATGCATTGTATTTAATTGTATACGGAATACCAAGGCAAATATACGACAGATCTGATCATTTTCATACTCTTTCTGATCATGCATTTTCAACGGTTTCGATTAACCAAATATACAGTATTGGAATTGCTGATTTTAATAGAAAATGCTATTGAATTTTACGACATGTAAGTATTGCATATTTAATAATAAGCATCTTTCATTGTTGGTGTAGTTAGCACTTCGTGTTCGCTTTCTTTTTTCGTCTGATGCCATTTTTGCTAAAAACAATTAATATATTTAATTATACTTCAATACTATGACTCAAACAAAATCAACTATGAAAAATCCCTAAATTTTATTTTTCTTGTTACTAAAAGTACAATTTAAACAGCTTAAAAATATATAAACTACACTTATTTAAGGTTATTAAGAAAAATATGTGTGCAACAGTAGATAAAAATTAAGGGATACTTAACGTAAGTTCAGTTTTATTAAGTGTAAATTTAAGAAACGTCGGTGCAACTGGGCATAAGTAATATTATTTATATAAGTTTGCAGTTATAATATTTTCATATTACAAAAGTAATAATACAGAAAGGTTTTCAAATTTATATAGTTTTTATGTAATAACCACAACAAAAATACTATGTTTGAATAGAACGTAACATTTATATATTTATTATTACATAAATTTTATGAAACTAGTGATATCAACCACAGTTATATAAATTTCACATCATACAAGTAATATTTTGCACATGTTTTCAGAATTATAGAGGTTCTATGTGAATGCTTTAATAATAATAATAATAATAATAATAATAATAATAATAATAATAATAATAATTACTTTTATTTCAAGAGACACTGAGAATACAATGTATGGGAAAAAGTCAAAAATACAGAAAATTATTTACAATAATCATAAAATTCATTCAGGTTATAAAAACAATTTGAAACAAGAAAACGTTTTAAATTATTTTTAAAATGATTGAAACAGTTCACAGATTTAATGTCTTGTGGTAGTAAATTATAAATGTGCAACCCAATAGAATGAGGAGACATTTGCCCTATTTTAGTTTTACCAACGGGTACTCGAAAGTTGTCTTTCGCTCTCGTATTTAAAGAATGAAAGTCACTTTGTTTTAAAATTTTAGATTTATTTTTGTAGACGAAATAGCATAATTCTAATATGAGAATGCAAGTGAGAGGAAGAATACCAAAATTCTTAAACAAATCTCTGCAACTCTGAGTCCTACTAGCACCGTCCATACATCTTACTATTCTTTTTTGCACTAAGAACACATCATGAGCCTCTGAAGATGTTCCCCAGAAAATTACACCGTATCTTAATTTTGATTCAACAATAGCGTAATAATACTTTAGTAATTGTTGTTCAGTTAAGAAACATTTTAAATGTCTAATTTGATAACATGTACTATTAAGTGATGCAATGATTTCCTTACATTGTGATTTCCAGTTAAGATTTTCATCTACTGTCAAACCCAAAATTTTAGTTTTTTGTGATCTATGTAAGTTATGATCATAAACAGAAATATTCAACTCTGGAATATTTCTCTTTTGATAATTATGAAATTGAATAAAAGTAGTTTTAATCTTATTTAGAAATAATAGGTTGTCATTGCACCAATTCACCATACTAAGTACACAATTATTACATTTTTGTTGAAGTTTCTCACTATCTTTGTCTGAGACCACAATTGACGTATCATCAGCGTAAAGTGATAATGCAGAATGATTTTTAAGTGACAGATTAATATCATTTGTGTATAAAATAAAAAGAATAGGAGCTAAAACAGTTCCTTGGGGGAGACCCACACTACAGGTAAGAAAATTTGATGGTACTGGTTTTAATTCATTTGCGTTCTTGCAAGTGTAATCAAGTGATACATACTGCAGTCTATTTTGTAAAAAGTTGCGTAGCCACTCCAGGGGTGCTCCACGGATGCCCATACATTCGAGTTTTCTCAAGAGACGATCATGGTTTACGCAGTCGAAGGCCTTACTTAAGTCGCAAAATACCCCGACTGGACATTCACCGTTTTCTAAAGATTTAACCAGTTTTTCATAAAAATGTTGAATTGCATCTAGTGTAGACGAGTTGGCCTGAAAACCGAATTGATTTTTATCTAAAATATTAGTTTTTTTCATAAAAGAATCTAATCTCTGAAGATAGCAATATTCAAAAAGTTTAGAGAACACAGATGTCAAAGTTACTGGTCTGTAGTTGTTCAAATCATTCCTATTTCCCTTTTTGTACATAGGAATAATTTTATTTACTTTTAGTTTCTCTGGGAAAAGTCCAGTTTGAAATGACAGATTGATCAAATAAGTCAAAGGTTTACATATGGAGGAATATATTATTTTTATTAAAAAGCTAGGTATTGAATCATGCCCAGATGATTTTTTATTTTTAATTTTGTTTTTTATTAGTTCCTCGATTTCCTTTTCACAAAATGGGAACGTCAGTATTGTGATTGACAGTATATCACATGCTCTATTAGTCTAATATTAGATAGATTAATTTAGATTTATTTTACTGTGTAGGTACATATGTATGTAGTAATATACTTTACTTCGTATTTTATTTGATAGTATTTTGCAGGTATTTTGCGTAAAGTAATTTTAAGTGGTACTCATTTTCATTTCTTGTCATTTTACAATATAATATTTACTCGTAGCTAGCATTATATAATAAAATATTTACGGTAAATTATAATCTAAAATTTCAAATATAATACAAAAATGTAAGATTTTTAATTTTATTATTGTGTATACTATTGCTTTGCGCATGCGGGTGCTCCGCAGCGGGTTATAGCTATTGTTTGTGTTATGTGTATTCATTTGAATGTTTATAGTGGAAGGAAAGTTCAATAAGGTAAGTTATATAATGTAATTTATTATATTGTATTAATAAGTAATATCTATGATAGTATCACAGTGTTTATTTTGTTCTGTGTCATATTGATATTGATGAATACAGTTTTTAGATTCGTTATGAGTAGGTGTATTTTCTAAAAGATGGAAACCTACTCTGAAATACCCACAAACTTTATAACAGCATATGGAACAAATATGAAATTAAAATTGATTGTTACTGTAGTAAGTATAGGCAAAGAAAGCATGGAAAAAGCTGAAGAGGCAGATTTCACCACTTGTTCTGAAAGCCGTATAGTGAAAACAAAACATTATCCACAAACATACTCACCTGACACAAACGGTAGCGTTGAAGGTAGTACGTTTAATAACTTTCAGTACCATTTTCCTAATCCGAAATTTATTTTAGAATTCTCCACTTCACCACCGCCAAAATTACCTAAGACAAATACTAACAATTCAGCTTCAGCTGCAGTCCAAGAAGATAATTGTAATTCATTAATGAATGATTTTATTTTAGTTAAAACAGATGTTATTGTAATAATATACAGGTGTTAAAAAGAAGGGTAAAAAATGGAGGTCATATACATTATAGTCAAGAAGAACTTCTCCAAAATTCTGACAATTACTTGTTATTATTTATTTAATCCTTGCAGTGTTCATTTTTAATGCGCCACTGCCGACAAATTTAATAATTAACAATAATGAATTATCTAATCATATAACTGACGTTGAATGGTTGACTAAAAAGATAAATTAATTCGTAATTACTTTTAATAAAAATTTCGTATCAGGCAGTGATTTATATTGTTTTTCAGTAGTGTGCGAATTTTCTTGTATCTAAAATATTTTTAAAATGTTACACACATCCTTTATTATGTACATTGTTTATTTATTATATTGTAAACTTTTGTGTGAATAAAGTATATTTCAAATGTTACACATTTTACAAAAACCCTTTTTACCCTTGTGTATGCAGAATGAACATTACTGGATTATATAATTTTAATATAACATCGCATATTAATTCTTGATATAAAATTATATTACCTGCATATAACGGAGTATAGCACAGTTATATAAAAAATAAATAAAATAAGTATCTCTCAACCTTTTACGTAAACATGACTGAAATATAAATGCCATTAGCACTACATTATATTTATGTAACATAACGTATATAAGGTTTGTGGCGGACATCCCGTTGTACAAGTAAATAACATGTAACAAACAAATAATATTACAAGTCGTGTTAAAGTAACGGCTGTTACAATACTGTAATGTAAATAATATATATCTGTGTTTCCTGGGCAACATTCGGGATTGAGAATCCCTATCGTTTACTTAGTCATGGTTCACCCCAAAGTTACTATCCTTATGCATATCCCGGGCCAGGAACATCTTACCAGCAACCCTATTCCTATCATCTACCACCGTAGTCATATAATGTAAAACATACAGCACCGTCTACACCTCCCGCAACCGGGATCCCGGCCTCTGCTCCATCCTCTACCCCTGATCACGCAACCACCCAAATATTACCGGATCCGAACACAATGCTGAACATTGTGAGGAAGTTTTGGCCATACTATATAAGGAGACCAAAGCGGACGCACATAAATCTAGCATCAGGGCAGTAACATTTAATTTAGAGCGTTCTACTCCCCATAAATCATCACATCCAAAGCGCAATCATTTTAAGAATTCCAAAATTATTGCTAAACTACGCTCAGATCAAAAATATTCACAGATGAGGGGTCGTTGTTTTCATTGCGGCAGTAAAGATCATAACTATAGATTATGCCGCTACACTAAACAGAAATTTTGCTTCCATGGCGTTAAACCCGGGCATCTTACTGGAGATTGCACTTTAATCGAGAAATCTGTCTCGACGGCGACCCCGCGTCAGACAGAATAAGTAAATAAATTGTCAGTGTTATACCGAGGGTCGCAGATTTTTGTCTAGATAAAACACGTGTTGTCAAATTAAAAATTAACAATGAAATTTACCACTTTTTAATAGATTCGGGTACGGCTGTGTCTCTAATCAAACGACACGTAGCAGTTAAGCACCAATTTTCGATTTCGGCCTCAAAGAATGTGTTAGTCGATGTATCTGGGAACCACTTACGTAGTGATGGGGTGGTAAATATCAAATTAGATTGTGGGTTGTCTCACAAAATTACACATCATTTCGTGGTATGTACAGATGATCTGTATTTTAATACAGATGGGTTACTTAAAGTCGACTTTTTAGAAGCACATAACGTAATTTTAAATTTTGAAACAAATGAATTTAAAATCATGAGCAAAATTTTATCTATGACAAAAATCTCAAAATTAAATAACACTGACATTTGTTCAGTTAACTCTGAGGCCAAAAATTCTACTTTAGATTCGGACGTGGTTTTCATAGGAAAAAGTAATGATCAACAAGTCAGTCCTTTGGAAAATTCTTTGCTAAATTCGGACTGTCTTATCCTTGAACATAGTCGGGATAAAACAGTCAATATCGGAGAGAATTCGTTGAATTCGGACTTGTTAGCCATTCGACAGTGTCGTGGAGAAAATATCGCTTATTCGGGAAAACCTCCTTTAACTTCGGGTTTGACGATCATTGCACATGTCATGATCGACAAGCCATTATTTCGGATTCCAATATCGATGAGTTAGAGGGCGATCAACCAAAAATTGGGGAGATCATTGACTCACAAACTTGTAATCAGCGGGTGGAATCAGCAAATACTGATTCCGATAAAACAGGAGGTCAAAAAATGGAACATAATTTCCTAATTCGTATGAGGCAATCTCTAGCTATTCCCGCACGTCATGCAGTTACCGGCCCAGCAGTTATTGATAATCGTGCACCGATCGACACGTACGTACTTGAACCTAAGGTTATCGAATTACACGGTGTACTAATCGCCCGTGTTTTGATAAAAAAGCTGAATAAGAAAAATTCAGTATTAGTCAATATTTTAAATGTTAGCCCTGAATGTGCAAACTTAGATAAAAACACACCTATTGCCATCGCGGTTCCTGCTGACGAGGCAGATTTCCAAATTGACCAGTCAGATTCAAACGTAAACGCGATTTCAACTAAAGAATTTTCAGAGTTGTTTAATTTAGATCATTTAGAAACAGCTGATAAAGACAAATTTTCGAAATTTTTATTTGAATATACAGAAGTTTTTAAATCTAAGCAGGGACCGCTAAAACAAACTCATATGGTACAACGCAGAATATTAACTGGCGATAGTGCACAGGTAGCTCGAGCTCCTTATCGAGTACCATTTAGTAGACGTCAAGTTATGAAAAATTTAATCAACGAAATGCTTAACAATAATATTATATCCGAATCCACATCCCCTTGGTCAGCGCCGGTAGTTCCAGTAGAAAAAACTAATGCGGATGGTAATAATTCATTTCGATTTTGTATTGACTACCGGGCGCTAAATGCGATTACTAAACGGGATTTTTTCCCGATACCCAATTTACAAGACACTTTAGACCAGTTAGGCAAAGCGGCAAAGTTTACGACTTTAGATCTAACTAAGGGATATTGGCAAGTCGAAGTGGATCCAAAGTACCGGGAGAAAACGGCATTCTCTGTACCATGGTGTCATTATGAATGCAATAGAATGCCTTTTGGCCTTGCTAATAGTCCGAGTACATGGCAGAGACTTATGTACACAGTACTCTCGGGGCTAACAGTCACTGATTGTTTAAGAGGTATTTTTGATAGACTCAGAAATGCTAAATTAACTTTGAATCGTAGCACATGTAAATTTATGCATGATGAACTTAAATATTTCGGCTATATTGTCAGTAGTAAGGGTATTAAACCCGACCCAGACAAAATTAATGCAGTTCAAAATTATCCAGTACCCACAAGTGTTACGGAGATATGATCTTTCCTCGGTCTAGTTGGATTCTAACGACGATTCATATCTAATTTTGCGAAAATAGCCGTGCCTTTAACTGTTCTAACGAAAAGCTATGCGCGTTTTAATTGCGATGAGAAAACCCAACGTGCTTTTGATATCTTAGAGAGTCATTAATACAGTCACCTATTCCAAAATACCCCGATTTTGATAGAGAATTCATACTGTGTATGGACGCGTCTGCGTTTGCTATTAGCGCCGTACTATGCCAACCGTACGACGGTCATGAAATGCCGATAGCCTATGCAAGTCGACAATTAAATAAAGCAGAAAAAAAATTTTGCACGACAGAGCGGGAATGCGCAGCTCTTGTATGGGGTATTAAACATTATCGATGCTACCTGTACGGTCGGTCGTTTACCGTGATTGGGACGAATAGCTGCCTTATACAGTGTCAGGATACTGTAGCGTGACTCATTCTCCGCTCGATGACATGCCATTCTATTTACTATACAGAAGGGATATCGAGTTACCATTTGGCGCCATTTTTAAACCGCTGTCTCTAGTCGTAAATGCTACAGTTGTAACAGCCGTCGTCGTAGTCTGTGTTGCTGTATTTGTAGTAGTCATAATGTAATCAATTAGTAGCTGATAGTGAACAAGTGATCACCCTCTTAAAACCGACGATATTTAATATTCAATTGATCTAACAATTGGATCCTGTCCGCAGCACCACTGTAAAAATCGCGACTGGGGTGCAACAGAAGTAGCGATGTTCGCGATTTAAGTAGAGTTATACTTACCTGCTTTCACAAACAAATGGTAGCTTAGAGCGTACGCACCGCACGTTAAAAGACTTACTATCACATTACACCCCGATCAACGTGACTGGGACGAATGGCTGCCTTATACAGTGTCAGCATACTGTAGCATGACTCACTCTACGCTCGGTGACATGCCATTCTATTTACTATACGGATGGGATATCGAGTTACCATTTGACGCCATTTCTAAACCGCTAAAGACAAGATATGACACTGACCTAAGCTACGCTGTTGAGTTTGTGCAGCGCATGAAAATCGCACATCAAAAAGCACGCAACCACCAAAATCGAGCCACTGATAGGATACATAAAATATTTAATAAAAAATCTGTTGTGGCCAGCACAAGACCTTCCGTCAATTCCATGGATTTTGTACAAATCCCATACCAAAAGGTCCTTGGAACAGATTCTATATAATATCATGTAAAAACACATACTATTTTTTACAAATTCCATACCCAAAGTTCATTTGAAAAGGTTCTATAAATCCAATAAAATTATAACATAAACTACACTAAGTAATGTCCTTCCATCTTCTCTTTGGCATTTCTCTGCGTGTCACTTGCGAGCAACACTATGACATACCAATTTTAGATCCTATACTTTTTTTGTCCATATTTGGTTTTGCACTTGCAACTGACATCTGTCAATTAAATTTTTTCGAATAATTATGTCAGCTGTTTCCATGATAAACAGCAAAGCTGACTAATTTTTGAAAATTAATTTCTTTATAATGCTTTAAATTTACATCTGTTGAATATGAAGGAAAATGTATAATCAAACTGTATAGAGAAGAGTATTTTCTTTAATATATATAATAACAAAATGTCAAAAAATAATATTTAACTGCGTTTTTTCAAGAAAAACTGTTAAAAACTTCAAATAAGGGTACTTCCGGTGGATCAATTATAACCAAAATCTAATCAGCTCTTCATATGGATGTAAAGAAGAGGAATACGAAAGAATTATAATTTTTAGAATTGTAGTATTGGAGTTATCGTCGGAGAAAAATTTGTCACACACGGACACACACACGGACACACACACGGACACACACACACACACACACACACACACACACACACACACACACATACAGACATCATCTTAAAAATAGTAAATTCGTATTCTAGGGGCCCTAAAACGTGCTTATTCATTATAAACTCACCAACGAATTTTTTGACCAATGACAATACCTTCCTTTTACGGAAGGCAAAAAGCCAAAGCCCCCACTTTCAAAGTTGACGACAGGGTATATTTACACTCACCGGCTATTAAACCCGGTTTTAGTAAGAAGCTTTGTAAACCTTGGTCGGGCCCTTATCGGGTTGAGGAATTAGATGGTGTGAACGCAGTGATCAAAGAAATACATGGTCGCCGAACAAACAAAGTGCATGTAAATCGGCTAAAGCACTGCTTAGCGTTTGCTGATAAACATTGCAGATTAGGAGACATACCCCTATCGGACGTTGACAAAGACGGGCTAAGTGAGAGTGAACAAGGTCTCCATTCGATACACCCGCCTGCTAATATTGCAACGCAAGAGATAGTTCCTGGTCTTGATAATGAGTGAGTAACGAAACTTCAGTTTTAGGAGGTGCGAGTTTCAGAAGTCATCCGTCAGGTCGAGGCCCCAACACAACCAGAACTACCAGCAGCGAAGAGTCGTACAGCTCAGGGCTTAGCCAAATAGACCCACTGCCCGCTCCCTCTCGTTACAACACCCGCAGTAGGGGACCAGTACAAGATCATCCTTGGGTGTACGACCAACTAATTTAGAATTAAATTAGAATTGTATAAATTGTGTTTATCATGTCTTTGAATTTATGTTTGTTCTTGACGTGGACATTTGGAGCAGCAGAAATCATCGCCTATAATTGTATTGACCCCGCAACAAAAATTACGACGGTATCCCTGTTAAGAATCCAGCCCTGTCCCGACCCCCGTAATGCAACAGAGAGCTATCTTCGCAGGATCCAGTTAATACAGGAAAGAAGGTACACAGAAGTACATATGTACTCTTGCCTTGTTACCATACAGCAGAATATCATGCGCTGCGGCATGCATTCGCACACCTCAGTAGACGCTGGTGGACTTGCCCATTACGTCCACTATATACACAGCGAGAAATGTGTGGATACCCACCGCTATGAACGACTCGAAGGTATCGGCGCGGGAATTATTGCAGCGTTGGAACCTAACCGGACCGTTTATATATCACCCACATTAGCCGGGCAGTTGGACGGCAACGGAAAATATGCAGGGATACAATACCCGTATAACGGGGTCGAGCCAAGAGTGCCGCCATGAAGTATGTAGTCGTGGAAACACAGGACACCGTGTTTGCACTGCGGTTAACTACATCTGAAGCAGTGTGTCATCAGCCTGCCTGGAGGACTGAGCAGAACCGTCTGATGGTAATTTTCGAGACATCCCTCGGTTTTTATTACCAAAACTTAGGAGAATCAACCATAACACCGACATCATGGCTCAAGTACACTCCAAGCTACTCTTCCTCGAGATTGCGGTCAAACAACAGACCCGTGACCTAATTTCCGACGCCATCCTGAAACGTTGTAAGATACGAGAGCAAGTATTACGTAATCGTGTCGCTCTCGCACATGAATCACCCGATGTAGTCAGCGACTTGGTGAAGGAGGCAGCCGGTCACACAGGACGAGTAGTAGGAGAGATACTGTATATTGCCAAATGTTACCCGAAGATTGTCGGTTACCGAAAGACGGAATACTGCTACCAAGAGTTATCGCTGATGTACCAAAATGAATCCAAATTCATGACGCCGGTAACACGAATCTTGCAAGATCATGGAATCCAGGAGGACTGCGACTGCTAGCGATGTTTCATTTGGAAGATAAGTGGATAGAGTTGAACCCAGAACCTCGATTAGCCAATCCGACGCCGATTGAATTAAGCACCGATGAGGAACTCGATAACCTTCCGATGGTGGGGATTTCACCCCTGAGTTCCGGTGGTATGTATTCAAAGGCGGATATGTAGGCATTTTAACACAACTTACTCTTTCCAAACGAAAGGAAGGCAGTCATGAATCTGGTGACACGGAGAGTGGCTGGGGCTGAAGTGGATGCACAGGAATACCACCTACCCAACATGTTCAGCAGAAAAGAGTTCACCGAGCTGGCCATGAACGCCGCCGAGGAGGTATGGGGTTTCTTCTCTGAAGTGGGGAATATTTTTTCGGTGATTGCGGCAATATACACCACATGGTCCATTTTAGCCTACATCGCCAGCGTACTTATGAATTGCTGGACAATTCGCAAAGCCACCGAACCTCAACCCCGGGGGCGATCATTTTTTTTGCGAGTCTGTGGTATGCTTTGCTAAACCGGTTTTTGCTAGCCAATTTAGTGCTACGACCGCCAGCACCAGATAAGCTAGTTAGTCGAGACGCCCTCCCTCCACCAGCGTACCATGAGACGGGGAGATTGGACCGGGTGGTCACGATACAGGATCCATCCACTCCAGCGGCCCGTGCAGCCCTTGAAGCCCAAAGATCGGCATCCATCCAACTGCTCAGAACACCCCTGTCCCCGGTATGACATTGACCACCACTTGTTGTATTAGCATTAAGAGGGTAAACGGACTAATATCCCCAGTTGACTTGAATTATTCCTCTGCGAGGTTATAATTAAGTATTAAGGGGGTGGTAATGTAACAATTTGATTGTTGTGCAAAATTTGGTTTCGTAATTGGCCATGCTCAAAATCACTTTTTAGTAATATCAGCTATTGCGTTATATTACCGATTATGCAATTGGTTCGTTTGCCGAGGACTGAAGACGAGCGTGGTGGCCAGGCGAATTGATTCTCAGTCCAACTGCTTTACAGTTGAGTCTCTTGATTTCGAATTATCTTTTTGTTTAATTATATTGACTTGTATCAACTTAATACTTATTATATTAGATTATCTGTTTAAATAAAAATTTATTTTTTTCTAAATTGTTTAATATAATTGTGCTACCCACCCAGTGACGTGATCAGCTTACCGGCCGACGCAACAGACAGTAGATAAGTATAACTCTACTTAAATCGCAAACATCGCTACTTCTGTTGCACCCCAGTCGCGATTGTTACATAAACGAAATGAGTCACAGAGATTTTGTGGACATTAAAAATTTAGTACGTCCAGGACTAAAAAAGAATGTTGATGGAGAGTCAGTCAGGCTATCAGAAATTAAATTTATAAGAATTGAAAAACATTATATCAATGATATTAAGATATACTACAAAACGTCCTTATTTTGATGACTTTAAAGAAATTTTAGCCGTTTTTGTGGTCGCCAAGAACTGAAACCGCTATATACCAGTAAAATGAATTTATCTGAACGAAAAAAGATTTGAAAAGTCTGGTTAATGCAAATTTTATTCCTATGTTTTATTATCCGTTTTATGAAAGTATTTTTAAGGAGTGAATAACTACTGTAACATGATTGCGCTAAGATTTATGTTGGCATTTTTGTTACTTTTAATTTCTGAATTTTCTTTACTTTTGCACAGTTTTATACTTTAAAGTCAGAATATTTTTATGTTCCCTTATTTTTGTACAGTATTATAGTTTTAGGTCAGAATATTTCTATGTATAAATAAAAATGGGCTTACAAAAATTGACCTTAAGTAAATTTTTATTTTAAAATTAATTAAAAAATGACATTGTACAAAAATTTATTTTTAAAAGACCGTTTTTTTGAATATTATTTTTTAACTTATGGTTAATAAATAAATAAAAACAATAATAAATTATCTCATTAATAACAAACGAATCGCTATAAGCAATAGTTTAATAGCAGTCTTTTTCGGACAAAATAAAAATAATAAAACTAATTCATGCCCTAGTGTAAAATGTTACTTTTTGTAACATGTCACTTTTGTTTTCAACGTGTGAATATGTTAAGTTTAGGCAATTAAATTTTAATTAGATATAGTTTTACATAAAAAAAGTTAATAGGGGTGCCCTGCTTTCTATGGACATCTGGTATTCGTATAGGTATAGGTAAATGATGAAATGAACTATTGAAATAAACTTTATTTTATTTATTGTTACAATGCTTTGGAGTAATATATTTCTAAATTTGTAAATGTATTCTATCTATTCTAACTAGAATAAAACTTTTTTCTATTCTGTTGTCAGTGTGTGTTGGACCGTTTTTTCGTTGGTCTCTGTATTAAATTGAATTAGAGTGGATATATGAATTTAAATTATTTTAAATTTAGTTCAAGTGTTAAATACGTATATCAGCTATAATTTCTAGTGATCGTATTAATCGCAAAGTTACCATTAAGTGAAAAAATTTAAATTATATCAGTGTCTTAAATTCAATTCTAATCTGCAAATTCACTAATTAATCTGTGTTGTCTTATCTTGTTAAATCTGTCGCCATGCCGAAGTGCAACGTGTGCAGTTAAAGTATCAACAACAGGTACCCTGGTATTCGTTGCTTCAAATGTGCGCGCCAATTTCATCCGACGTGCATCGACACTAAGCTCAGCCCAGAATATTTAGATTCTGATGCTATTGCATGGCTATGTTCCACCTGTAGGCCACAGAAAGATCCTAATGCAGCAAATGCTCCTAATACCAGCAATGTCTAAGACACACAATCTTAGCCCTGAAATGACACAGCTCAAAACAGAAATTCTGGCAGCAATGGATACTAATTTCACTGAGATAATAAAATCTGTGAACTTCTGCTGTGAAAAGATTACAGATTTTGAAACTGACTTAAAATGTATCAACGAAAAACTTAAAGAATTTAAAAAAATACAAAATGAAAACAAAGAGTTAAAGTTACAGGTTAATGATTTAAACAAAAAAGTAAATTACCTGGAACAGTACTCACGTTTAAATAATGTTGTTATCCAAAATATTCCGGAGAAGCCCAATGAAAATGTTAATGAAATCATCACAAATATTGCTAATAAGATCAATGTTAGCATTAGCGAAAATGATCTAGACACTGCCCATAATGTTCCTCATTACTCTCAAGGTACTGTAAATAACCCTAAGAGTATCATTGTCAAATTCATTTCACGAAATCTGAAAAACAAATTTATGAGTGCATCTAAGCTGCACAGAATAACAACTAAAGAGTTAGGTTATGAGGACACAGAACATAAAATATTTGTGAATGACCATTTAACGCATAAAAACAAAATTCTTTTTAAATTGGCGCGTGAGGAACTCCGTTCTAAAAATTATAAATACGTATGGACAAAAAATGCAAATATATATGCACGAAAGAATGACTCTTCTAAAGTTTTCATTATTCACTCCGAACAAGATACTAGAAAACTGAATTAAGTATTTACTCATAATCCACATTTCTTTATGGCTTTAAGTGTGTATTACCAAAACGTAAGAGGTTTAAGATCTAAAACTCATGAAATTAAATCTAGTTCTTCTGCATGTGATGTTGACATTCTATGTCTGACCGAAACAAACTTGAACTCTTCCGTATTTGACCATGAAGTATTGGGTTTTAATTACTCTGTAATTAGACGTGATCGAGAATCTGCATCTTCACAGAAATGCGATGGTGGTGGTATGCTTATAGCTGTGAAAAGTGGAAATAAATTTGTGCATAAATCCGAATGGTCCACCAGTGCTGAAGACGTGTGGATATCAGTGTACACTAACTCATCCAAACTACATATATGTTGTGTATATATACCCCGTAAGTGTGACGAAGCCCGAAACAATTTTGTTAGTAAATTGTCATCTATTATTGACTCTCATCCGTATCATCAATTTTTTATTTGTGGTGACTTTAATTTACCGCTACTTCAGTGGCGTCCATTTATTAATTACTACGTGAGTGACAATATTTACAGTTCAGTTTGTTCCGAGTTTATTGATATTATATCTTACTGTAACCTCAAACAATTCAATGGAGTTCCAAATCAAAATAATCACTATCTTGATTTAATTTTTTCGAATCATAACAATATCATTGTTAAGCCATGTCACTGTCCACTTACTAAAGTAGACGAACAACATCATCCTCCGTTACTCGTTTATTATACTTTTGAATTAAAGTCATCTCTAATTTGTAATCAAAGAATTGTTACTTTAGTTAAGAAAGCTAATTATAAATCAATAAATGAATATCTTTCAAATATAGACTGGATCTCAGTGTTCGATGACTTAAACACAGAAGAAGAAATAAATTTTATAATATTTTGTCAGATACAAGTAGTAAGGATACATATTTTGAGGGCCCTGTCAAAGGTCAGTCTGGCGCCATTCGCGATAATGTTGTTAATAATTAAATAGATAAGCTATATTTATTGTTAAATAATTAGATAAGCTATGTTTATAATAAACAAGATAATTATTGTTTAATAAATAAGTAATTAGATAAAGCGCATAATGTCGTTTGTATTGTTTTTAAAATAGAAATTAGATTGTTTAATAAATAAGATTATTAATAATAAGTAATTAAAATTAGATAAAGCGCATAATGTCGTTTGTATTGTTTTGAAAATAGAAATTAGATTGTTTAATAAATAAGATTATTAATATATAATAAATAAATAATTAGATAAATTGTATTATTTGCAAATGTCAGAAATGTTTGAATTCTAGTGGAAAAAATTATTTTAAAAATACATGATTACAAGAGGTCAATGCATTTAATAATTAAATAGATAAACTATATTTATTGTTAAATAATTAGATAAGCTATGTTTATAATAAACAAGATTATTATTGTTTAATAAATAAGTAATTAGATAAAGCGCATATTGTCGTTTGTAGTGTTTTAAAATAGAAATGAGATTGTTTAATAAATAAGATTATTAATATATAATAAATAAATAATTAGATAAATTGTATTATTTGTAAATGTCAGAAATGTTTGAATTTGAGTGGAAAAATTTATTTTAAGAATACATTATTACAAGAGGTCATTGCATTGAAGATTCGTAACTGGAAATTTCTAGTTTAAAAATTGTTATTAATTGTTTTAAAATAGAAATTAGATGGAAAATTTATTTTAAAAATAAATCAATGCAATGAAGATTGGGAACTGGAAATTTCTGGTTTAAAATATTCTAGAAAATTGTTATCAAGTATATGAACACATATATACTGACAAGGGTAAATAATTTTACTTATTAACAGAAATTAGATTGTTTAATAAATAAAATTATTAATATAAAATAAATGAGTAATTAGATAAATTGTATTACTATCTTACCCTCATGATTGATGAAACTTGATATTGACTGATGATGTTTTAAGGAACTGAAGCCACGAACACACTCACATATACACAAAGACACAGAAATTTTAAATAACTTTATTTGATTATTATTATATTTATTCACACTAATATTTCAATTAATAAAAATATACGTATCACCTAACGAAAACGAAGTTATAGGTACTCAGAACGACCGCACATAACAAAATAAGTTCTATTTTCAAACTAGATATTTGCATTATCGATAAATACTTTGAAATTTTCCTATGAATCATACACTAAGCGTATTGGAAATAAATAAAATTTACAGATAATGTGTCAGTTGTTCAAAATAAGTTTATTTTGATATAAGGGAGATATTGTTTGTGTAATTAGAGATAGATTTATTTTGTAAACAAGAACTAGGTTTATCGATAAATACTTTGAAATTTTCCTATGAATCATACACTAAGTTCAAAACAGTTGAGTCACAAATGAACTTTGACAATTTGTTGAGTCATCTGTTTTGGTAAGGGTTTGTAAGGGCGAAAATTAACTAAAGAGGGATATATAAATAGCCGTAAGTAGGTATCATATATTATTCAGTGTTCTTGCTGTTTACAACATTTTACACCATCATGATGAATTTCGAAAACTTTGAAGATTTTGAAAAATACATCTTTCTACATCCTAAGTGGTAAGTTTATTTATTTATTTATTTATTTATTTATTTATTTATTTCTAATACACGGGCATACATATCCAATTTTACAAAATTAAATAACAATAAAAGTTATTTATAACTTTAACAAGATCACATATTTTAATATTAAATATATTAATTTCAGTTTTATATAATTTCCTTTGTTGTCTATAACATAATTTTTTGGCAGTGGTCTGCATCGAGGGAATACGGCCGAACTGACCTCTGGAGACGTGCTCCAAACTTCGACGTCCAAGTCAACAGGGCGCAGACTATTCCTTTATGAGATCCAGGTGTTACACAGGCAGGGACGTCCCTCTTATCGGATAATTTCAATAATGACGGACATCCACGTTCGGATAACTCAATTAAATCACTTGTTAGTAAAGTTTCATCGATTATTTTCTTTTTCTCAGCTCCTTTCACATAAACGTTATCTGTTGTTTCAAAAATACTTTTTAATATGTTAGGTAGTTGATTATATTCCACATAACCGTAACTCCAGTCCAAGCCGTGGTAATTATGTTTTAACCAGCGGGCTTGTTTTTGATAATTTTCATTCAATTCCTCTATACTGAATGGTGCTTTAAAAACATAATGTTGAAAATATAAACCGTTTACAGAAATAACGGCTAGTTCTTTTACAATAAACTCCCCCGTATTTCCGTAGAAACCTTGCACATCAACTATATAACCAGCCATGACAACGGTTTAAAATGAAATAACATATTTTCGAAAATTATATTTATTTTATAAGATAAAAATTAATTATAAATAGAATAATTATTATTATCACTAACTACCATAGTCAACTATTACATTTCTGTTTTTATCAATTTCAATTATGTTATCGAATTCGGCGTAGATCACACAGTTTACGGTCTCCTCAAGCCCTGCTTCGAAACCAACTTCTATCCTCAGAGAACCATGGCGTGTCAAATTCCAATGGTTCATTGAATTTGCAGATAAATCAGGAGTTAAGTCGAACGCTGTTAAACAATAGCCTAGAGGATAATCTTCTCTGGTGATTTCGTTTCCTGTATTTCCGAAATGTATGCCTGTTCCTGAGAACAAGGTATTATACATTTGTATATATGTTTTATTACCCGTAAATGATGGCTGTAATGGCTTTGAAGGTAATTGTTGCCCATTTACAAATAATGATAAATAATTTATTTTGAAATTTTTAAAGTTAAAAGGATTTGCTGTAAAATCGCCATTGCATGCCTTGTTAGATACAAAGCCGATGACACAACGTTTCGGAAGCTGCCCTAAGAAGATATTATCTAACGATTTTCCTTGTACGCCTGACGGTATTGTGATAGCTTTCACTTCGGCCCTAGTGACTGGATATTTAGCTGTATTTATTTCTAATGCTGTGTTATGAGCAAGCAATATGCTTGGATTTAATTTCATTCGGCGGACAAATAAAGTGGCTTCGTTTATATGGAGTTTATAAACAGTTGTAGATGCCATTAAATGAAAATTATCACGTGAGCGGACTAGCCGCATTCGCATTTCAACCCCATTGATTAAAAATTTTTCTTGATTAAATATATCAACATGTAAATGACCAATTAAATCAACATTTTTACTTTTTTCCGTAAATTTTTGACGTTTAATATATCCTGAATTTTCAACAGCCGTCGAATTCATTTTTCCTGCTTCGTCGGCATACCAAAGAGATGAGGTAAGGTGAGACTTTTTTGCATCTTTACCGTAATTCAGTAATGTTTCAATATAGGAGCGGTATGCGTAAGTATTGTTCGGTGGAGACACTAGCTTCTGATTTAAATAAACATCAACTTGACTGAAAATTGAATGAAGCCAATTATTAACCGGTGCTACATTATCAACGTCAGTTACTAATTCTGTATTATCAGTTTTAAGTATTTTTGCATTTATATACAGCATAGTTTGTGATAAATCTCTATTATCTTCTCCATGACCAGGAATTACAAATTCAATAGGGCTATCTTCTGTAAGCGATGATAAAGGCTTGTAATTGATCCATTGTCCATTTTCAATGCTTGTTTGTGTTGGAGGTAAGGCAAATAAATCTAATTCTGTTTTAATACATTCACACGACTGAGAATGTAAAAACGCCATTTTAATTAAATATATCTGACTGGTTTGAGCGTTTATTTTTCCTCTTCTTTACTCGAGGATGTAAAGTTTTGGAATGAGTACGATTACCCATCAACCGTTTCTTTTTATAACCAGAACCATTTATTAATTTATCAATTTTATTCTCAGCCTTTCGTTTCAAATTTACTCCCGCCTCTTTCATACGTTTTTGAAATGATGCTTTTACCGGCTGGTTCTCATTGAGATCGCCCAAGAATTGTATTCCTGTATTTAATGCTTGTTTGCCAATTGTCCCTACGCCTTTTTTAATTAATGGCATAATACTTCGAAATAATCCACTAAAAAAACTTCCGAGACCACATCCTCTTTGATATTGATTCCCTTTGAATACTGTCCCCACTCCACTTCCAGCTTGGGCATGGTAATATTGTTGATACGGGCACGTTTTCATTATGCAACTCGTTTAAAATGTAGTTTAACGCATAAAATCCCGAATTGAAATGGCGCCGCGTACCCATCGTTACATCTTATATCAATTTCTATATTCGTAAATTCTCTTCTCAAGACTGACACGAAGTGTGGTTGTGAATAAGATATAATTTTATTAGATCCAAAAACATATTTATCTGTGTTTATATGAACTATTCTTAAAAGAGGCGTGACAACATCACCCACCAACTGCGGTTCAATTATATCACAGTAAATATATAATTGTGGAGGTATGCCCAGCATTAAATTTGGTAAATTAATTGATTTTTTTTGTTGGTATAAATCCGTAAATGGTTGATATCCTAATTGCAAAGATAACCGCGGAGATAATTTCACAGAACATATATTGTCAATTTTAAATTTTGCTTGCACCCTTTTTTCTACCTTGTTATAGGAAAATGATACATATTTATTAATTTCACCATGTGTATTTATTTCATGTAATACGTTATCGATATTTTCATAATTTTTCGAAGGAATTTTTTCCAGTATTAACTTCTTATCATCATTACATTCCATTGTGATGTTTACTCTGTTTTCTCTCTCGCTGATATTATAGAATGAACAAGGGTAGATAATTTCTGATAATGCGACCTCCCATGTTCCATTTAACTTTACGTTTTGGGGTAATTGTGTTATAAATTGTGTAGTTCTGTTGTTGGGAAAATACTCCATCGAACTGTTACTAGGTAAAGTAATAAAAAATTCTTTATCATACATGGTTTAATGCTTTAACTTGATTTACAGATATCCACGAATTAAATTTATCACTATAACCTTGCCACTTGACGAGCAACTTCTTTCTACTTCCTTTACCTGATTCCGCTAGAATTTTATCAATTTTATATGTCGTATCAGGGGTTACATTCACTCGTTGCAATTCAGGTTCGTAGAAAGTACCCTCTATTATTTCATTATTTAAATCTTTTAATTTGTAAACGATAGGATTTCGTTTTGCAATAGCATATATTTTAAATAACTCTTCGCTCCAATTAGCTTCATAACCTTTCTTGAATATATGTTTATATTTTGATATACGAACTATGTCATTTATAGCATATTTTACTTGTTTTGTATTTGTTTTCATTTCATACTGATTTCTCCATACTTTTAACACGTTATTTTCATTTACGTCGCAAGGTGCAATTTTTGTTATACGATGTTTTGTTTTATTATAAGCAGCAACGAGATTTTGTAATATATCAATATATCTAAATGTATTTTTAAAAGTAAAGTATCGATACATTTTTGTTTTTAATGTTCTATTAAATCTTTCTACAAAACAGGCTTTTATATCGGCGTTCTGTGTTACATAATATTTTATATCATTTTGTTGTAAAAATAATCTTACTGCTTTAGCTATAAACTCAGACCCTTTATCTGTCTGTAAAAAAACAGGTTTCCGCTCCGCAAATATACCTTCAAACGCAGCGATCACTGATGACGGCTTCTTATCTTTCAGGGGTATTGCCCAGGCAAATCTACTAAACACATCAATCACTGTTAAAATATATTTGTAATTGTCGTTATAACGACTTAAAGACCGCATATCACATAAATCCGCTTGAAATAGATCATTTATATTTGAAATTCTATATTTATTTCTGGGAAAACGTTTTCGTACAGGTTTGTGTAATGTATATGTCTCTTGAGAACTAATCCAATTACGTACTTTGTTTTTATCATATTGACCTCTCATCGCGTTTATTAAGTTATTAACTCTAGAAAAACCAGCAGGGTGTGAAGGATCATAATAGATTTTAGCCAATTTCTTATTCATAATTATAAGGAAAACCGTGCCCACTTCTTTACTTTCTTAGAATTTAAAATTTCTGTGTTTGTTTCATTAAAATTTTCTTCACTACCGAAATCTAATTGTCTCTTCTTTTTAATCGGTGTTTGAATGCGTTTTTGAGAAGAAAAATATTTTCGTCTTCGTGGATTATTAATTAGCTCTATAGGGACGTTGAGAGTTTTTAATGTTTTAACAAAATCTTCCCAACCTGATGGATTACTATATTTTCTATGTCTTACAACATCAGCAACTAAATCTGATATATTCGAATTTGGTATTTGTTTATTATATATAGTAACTAAGCCATTCTGATCCCACTTAATAGAATTATCGGATTGTAAAATCTGAATTAATACTCGGGCTTTTTCCTGGTGAGATTTAGGTAATATTTTTATTATTTTTTCAAGTTTATCTATGTTTTCTGATTTCTCAGATAATAAATTACTTTCTTTGTTTGTTTGAGATTCTATTGAAATTTTTATAGGTTCTCTAGATTTTTGTTGGAAATATAAATATCTTTGTAAGATTTCCTGATAGAGGGTCCATTTCTCGGATTCAGGTAAATTTGAACTTAAAACATTTTTCATATCTTTATCCATCTGGCTAGATATATCTTCTTCCTTACTGCTGGCATTTCGCAGACGACTTAAACTGTCAGGTGATATTAATACCATTTTTTTAGCATGCTCCATTTTTAGTTTTTAAATAAAGCACCTAGAACACCACTTAGTAAGGGTGCTAACAAAAATGGCAAAAATGCTCCACCCGATTGAACCAGGACACGTTTTTTCTTTTTCCAGTCTTCGCCTCGTTTAGTAAGATTCCTTAATATTTTCTTATGTTGAAAAAGACTGGCGTGTTGTTTACGACTGAGAGGAACATTGCCATTTAAAACATTATATATACATTCACAGATACACTTTACTGAATTACAGTCAGCGTTCTTTAATATTGCAAGTCTATATTTGGGTTTAAGTTTATGCAGCGCTCGCAGAAATTCAGCGTTATTAGTTACAGTTGCACTCATTTTTATGATATGACTTCTGGTATATTTTTACAATTATATTTATACTTCTTCTTAGGAAGGTAAACACAAGTTAGGCCGTTATGACATGTACGAAATCGCAACCAATCAGGTGTGCTCTGTTTCAGATCAAAAATGATGTACCCGTGAGGTTCAGATGTTGCGTCACAATACGCTTCTTGTACAAATTTTATATTTTCTGGACAAATTTGACGAGCCAGATGCAATATCTGAGCTTTATCTCGAGGATTTTTAAAATAAATTATATAATTTGCATTAAGCGATATATCTCTCTGCCCCTTTCCCTGGTGAAATAAATTCTGTGTAAGAAAAAACACTGATAAATTTTTGTGATGAGACCATTTTGTAAAAATGTCTACTATACGTTCATCGGCCTCTCTCATTAAATCATCTATAATAATTAACTGTGGATCTTTTCCATCTATGTTTTCAACATCAGGTAAGCCCTCAACGAAATTTACACCTCGAATAGTATCATATAAAGTCTGCCAAGTACCATAATGCCATGATATCTTTTTAAAAACTGTATCGCTCATATCGTTAATATTTAAAATAAAATTGTTAACATAAAATGACTTGCCGGACCCGGAAGGCCCAGCAATTATTGTTGAAAATGGATGCTTCAATTTTGTGCACATGTTTACTTGTCAAAGTTTTACATTAAACTAACTTTTTATAAATTCAAAATATATTTTAACTGTTGAATACATACATACAATAGAATTTGTAAAATAAAACATAAACATATTATCATTAATTTATTTACAAACATTTACATACATTATACGCAATATACATTTAAATCATTTTAACAAATTATAATAGCGTTACCGGCTTCCCTGAGGTGTAATCTTATGATCCTATGTACTTAATACCCCATTCAGCAACAGTTTTCTGTAGCTCCAAAATTTGTTCGTCTTTCAACTCGTCAAATCGACATGGTAGGTACACGATAAAATTTTCAGCCTCTGCAATTATCTTCCTCCCAAATTTAGTCTTGACTGCTTTAATGTCTACTAGTTTGTACTCCTTGTTCAATTCCATTTCCGTTATTTTCATACGCGGTTTTAGGTTCCTCAAAGAGCCTATATCGTTTAATTTGTTGAAATCCATTTCTAAACAAAACATATAATTAATTGTTATTCTCATCAAACAAATTTTACATCATTATTAATAATTACATATCATACAATAAATAAAATATAATAACAATAATATTCTTAAAAGAATGTCAGGAGTTCAAGATAGCTGTCTGTAATGAAATACTGAATAGTAAGTAAAATTTTTCACCCTTATCAGTATATATATATAAGTGTTCATATACTTGATAACAATTTTCTAGAATATTTTAAACCAAAAATTTCCAGTTACCAATCTTCATTGTATTGATTTATTTTTAAAATAAATTTTCCATATCTAATTTCTATTTTAAAATACAATTTATAACAATTTTTAAACTAGAAATTTCCAGTTACCAATCTTCAATACTTTGACCTCTTGTAATCATGTATTTTTAATTTCCACTCGAATTCAAACATTTGCAAATAATACAATTTATCTAATTACTTATTTATTATATATTAATAATCTTATTTATTAAACAAGCTCATTTCTATTTAAAATAAATGTTTCCACTCGAATTCAAACATTTCTGTTCTATTTTAAAAACATTTGCAAATAATACAATTTATCTAATTATTTATTTATTATATATTAATAATCTTATTTATTAAACAATCTAATTTCTATTTTCAAAACAATACAAACGACATTATGCGCTTTATCTAATTTTAATTACTTATTATTAATAATCTTATTTATTAAACAATCTAATTTCTATTTTAAAAACAATACAAACGACATTATGCGCTTTATCTAATTACTTATTTATTAAACAATAATTATCTTGTTTATTATAAACATAGCTTATCTAATTATTTAACAATAAATATAGCTTATCTATTTAATTATTAACAACATTATCGCGAATGGCGCCAGACTGACCTTTGACAGGGCCCTCAAAATATGTATCCTTACTACTGATACAATCAGCAGATTTGTTCCTATAAAACAAATTACTAAAAAGTTATATCCTTGTTGATTTTCTCCTGAACTAATTCACCTTATTAAAGAAAAATACAAAGTGCATAACAAATTTAAACGTTTCAGAAGTGAATCTAATTATTTAGAATTTTCCTATCTACGCAAAAAGGTAAAAACTCTGACTAAAATGTGTTATGCGAATTATATTAATAACGTTGGAGCGGAGATTCCTAATAATATGAAGAAGTTTTGAAACTATGTGAATTCTGTAAAAAAATCAAATATACCTTCCAATATGATTTATAATGATACTAGTTCTGCCGATGGTACTGAGATCTGCAACATGTTTGCAAATTATTTTCACTCTGCTTTTTTGAATGGTAATAATTCGAATACAATATATGCCGATAATTACTGTGATTCAGTTGTAAATTTGGGCGATATACTAGTTTCTGAAGATGATGTTTTTGAGATATTGTCAAATCTAGATATTAATAAAGGTGTAGGACCCGATGGTATCCCCAGCTTATTTATTAAAAATTGTTCAACTTCTCTAAGTACTCCTCTAAAATTAATCTTTGAGAGATCGCTTGCTGAAAGTAGTTGCCCGAATGTTTGGAAGAAAGCTATAGTTGTCCCTGTGTATAAAAATGGCAATAGACATTTAATTGAAAACTACCGTCCTATCTCAAAACTTAGTATCTTTGAAAAAATATTTGAAAAAATAATTTATAAACAATTACATTTTAAATTTAAAAATATAATAAATTATGAACAACATGGTTTTTGTGCAGGTAGATCAATTGAAACAAACATTATTGCATATTCTGACTTTATACTTTCCTCTATGGACGACAGGGTTCAAGTAGATGCGGTCTATACAGACTTCAGTAAGCCCTTTGACAAGATTAACCATTCACTTTTATTGGCTAAGCTGGAGATGCTCGGAATCTACGGCAATTTACTCAATTGGTTCAGGTCATATCTCAGTATCAGACAACAGTGCATTTCTGTTAATGGTTTTTATTCGGATTTTTTGCTAAGTTTAGTATGTATGCAGATGATTTAAAAATTTATATGGCTATTAACTCTTTATCTGATTGCTTTGCTCTTCAAGATAACCTAAATAGGCTGAATAACTATTTATCGTTAAACGACCTAACACTAAATTTTAATAAATGTTCATGTATTACTTTTTCAAGAAATAGAAATACTTATGATTACGATTATTTCCTTGATAATAAAAAGATTAATCGTGTGAGTTACGTGAAGGATTTAGGTATTATCTTGGACAGCAAACTAATATTTGATCTGCATATTGATTATGTTGTAAAAAAAAAGCGTATAAAATGATAGGATTCATTTTGAGAATTGGAGATAGATTTAAAAATGTACGTACTTTCATTTCTTTATATTGTGCTTTAGTCCGTTCTCACCTTGAATTTGCTGCAATTTGTTGGTCTCCGTTTTACAACACTTATGTAAATCGAATTGAAGGTATTCAATGCAAATTTATTTATATCATTAACAAGAAACTTCCAGGACGTCATATTCCACTAGTACCTTTGCAAAAACGCAGTGATATTAGATTTATCATTTTTATTTAAGCTATTAAATCATATTATTGACTGTCCCGTACTACTTAACAAAATAGTGCTCAGAATACCTTCTTATTCCACCAGATCTCAATACTTGTTTGCATTATCAAGTTGTAGAACTAATTCTGCAATTAATACTCCCATTCTTAGAATGATATCCACGTATAATAAATGTTCATTAGTTCCTAATTTTCCTGATATTTTTAGTTGTACTCTTCGATCATTCAAATCATTTATACATATTCACTGTCTTTAAAATTTTCCAATGTTTTTATTTTTTTCTAATTCACTCCAATGTAAATTTATAGATTTTATTTATGGCAACAATGTAACCAATTTTGTTAAATTATTTAGTGCTACACTGTTATTGGGATTTTGTCCTGTTGTGTGGCCCGATTAATAAATAAATAGATAAATATTATTCTAACACTGTGAATATGAACCGCTCGTCATAATAGTTCGGCCTAAATAAAATAGTTATTATTAACGTCGTTAGGCAGATATAAAGCAAATAACGGACGCGGCTAGCCGAGGTTTATAATCAGCCAAGTTCGTTATTTGCATATCGGCCGTGGCGTTCAAGAGTTTTCGTAATAACCTAAAATTTTGACATTTTGGAAACATTTATTAATATTCGTAATACCATATCGTTACTTGTTTATAAATTCTCCCTGATAACAGCTCTTTATGATGTGATTTTCTTAAAAACGCTTGATCCTGAATTGTAGGCATCTATTATAAACCTGCCGACCGGGCATCAGTTAGACATATTTTTACTTATTATTATTTTTTTAGTTTTGTCCATTAATATTTCATTTAAGTAAGGTTGTTCAATATTAATAAATGTAATAAGGAATAATCACTATATTACATAAAAATTAATACAGATTTTGCCTAATACTAAATTACTTAATTAAATATATTTTTTCTATGACCAGTACTGAAAATTGTACTTTTCCCATGCTTTTCCCACAGCGTAAGTTAAAATGTGAGATATTGTTTCTCACAGAAGTTGCCAACTGTAATAATTATAATATTAATATTTAAATATGTATTTATAAATTACAAAATATTTGGTAATTAGTTATCCGTATATATATATATATATATATATATATATATATATATATATATATATATATATATATTCATTTATAGTAAAAGTAACTATCGTAATTACTTTGAAGTTTAATTAATTATTGAGAAAAAAATTATGTTCTTTATTAAAAATGAATTATTTATTTCTTACCAAACAGTCTGGTCATAGAAAAAGTATAATATGCCGCTCGTCTTGTGCTGAACCGTTAACACCTCATGGGCAATAGGTGATTTTCTGCAATTGTTAAACAACGTACTATTTTAAACTTCGATAATAAAACGTATCTAGGAGGAAGTATTATGACGAGGGGTTCACTAAAATTATTTGTTTGTTGCAATATTTTGATTATCATTATTATTTTATTGCTTTTTATTTAATTTAAAATAGGTCCGTTCGATGAGTATTTCAAAAGTGCACAGTATGTTAGTGTCCACGTCAGCAATGAGTGCCCGTGTGGTAACAACCTAGTAAGCGCCCGCACATATGTCATCATCATTACCGGTATCTGTGATAAAGCAAACTGGCACACCCAGAACTGGGTAATATGCCGTAATGATATATTTATTTATGTTAGTGTAGTGCGGTGCAAATTAGTACAGTTTGCTCTAGTTTTCAAGTGTAAAAAAACACGATAAGTTCAACAAGCGAATGAACGAACTACGAATTTTAATAGCTGTCAAAAATTGTAACCTACAAAAAATTAAGATGTTCAAAACTGTAGTTGGTGTAATGATGAATTCAGTGGAATCGGATGATTTATTCAGTTCAATTTAAATAAAACAACACCGCTCCTATTTTGACCATCTACATATCTGCACTACCTCGCGACTCGGTCCAAATTGCACGTTTTTCGTAAAACCCTGCAGTGTTAAAAAGTTATCACTGTACTGTAACCAAAGCTTGCAAGTTATCGAACAGACTTAATAAATTCTTTTCCCAGGAAAAATGCAAAACGAAATGAAATATGAAATTAATCGCGGAAAAATTGGTTGCTATAAAAAATTCCCGTGTAGCAATTTAATAATGCAGGAGTAGACAAAACTTTATCGAACGCCAATGCTAACTATCAACTATAAGCATAGGCTCTGCTTTTGTAAAATTTTGTCGGGTGCACTTAACGAGCAAAAATATAAAATAAAGGATGGTGACAGGCATAGCCGAACATAGGACTTTAACATTCCCTTCCCTAATTAGCATTCCTTCCCGTGGCCGTGTGCCTGAGTGTCTGGTCGCGAACCTGGGGGAACCGGGTTCGATCCCGACCGGCGCCAAATATTTCCAATTTTAAAAGGCACAAAAGTGACCCCTGTGGTGCACTCTCCACACCAGCTATGAGTGCCCGTGAGGTGACGCCTGGTAAGCACCCACACGGTAAAATATATCGTCATCATTACCGAAGTCTACATGTGTTGTAGATACTGGCACACCCAGAAATGGGTAATATGCCGTGATGATTTATTTATTTTATTTATTTCCCTAATTAGCAAATCGGGGGGAGACGGCGCAGGTGTCTATAAGTACAAATGGCATGCAAAGTTGTGTTAGTGGTGTATTGCTACCAACGTTTCCCTTGTGTTTTAAAAATAAGGTATGTTATTTCATTTTATGTTCATAGGCCTTAAAATTTTTCATGCATTTGTTGAATGTTTTGAGTAGAATTATAACAGTTAATTTTCAAATATATTATTGCAATAAGTAGGTAGTAAAATAGTATATATAAATCCTTGATTATGTTGAAGATACGTGGGTGTCAATATGTGCGCCATCTCTCCCTCGACGATCGGGAGAGCTGGCATATGTGAGAGATGGCATAATATTTTGTTGTTATTAATAATGTATTATTCCTTTGCACGTTATAAATGAAAAGGAAATTGTAAAACAGGAATATGGACTGAAAATGACTTTATTCCATATATAAAATAACTTGTATTACATTATGAAGACAACACCGTCAAGGAAATAGTGCTAAAAGAAGTTTGGGCCCAATATTCTTGTTCGGAAAGCAAAACGAATTAAAATTAGTAAAACATAACAAAATAGATGTTGTTAGTAACAATATGTTAATAACATGCAAAGTTTACTGTATGATTTTGTTAGCAGGTTTTTATTCTTAAATATAATTTTAGAGAGCGTATAAAAATCATGCACCATCTCTATCGACTACCCTATTTTAGAAATAGAAAAAGAAGTTGTTGTAGAGCATAAAATCCTACATTTGAATCAACAAGCAAAATTCATTTTGCATGCTTTATAACGGGGAAATTAGGTGTGAGCGTTGAGTCCCAAACTCTCTTACAACTAAATGATATTTTTTGTCGATTGACAATAAAAGTGCGAATTTTTGACAGCTAACAGTCTGTAAAATATAACGTTTAGTGCTTTTGCTATTTACATAGCAAACGTTCAACAAACTCATAGCAACATAATTTGTTGGCGATCTCCTTGAAAATAATCACTAAATTAATATTAATTCTAAAATCTGCAAAAAAAATAATGGCTGGTAGCTGGTAGCATAAGCCTTGTTTTGACTAAAGCACTGATTTATGAAGTGTCAAATTCAAATTTCCATATTTAATTTCACCCGTGTTTAAAGAACGATTTTTTAAAAATATTTAAATACAAACTATGTTCTGCTTAAAATTCTGATAAATTTGATATTATTTATTATTAGCATTAATTAATGAAATTTGAAATATTTTAAAACAGCGTTTTAGTTAAAACAAGGCTTGTGCTATCAGACAATAAGAATATAATGTTAAAGTGAGCTTCATAATAGGGTTATTATTACAACAGTGTGCTTGTAATATGGGCCATTCTAACTAGAACGTGTGTCAACTGGCAATTGATAGTTCAGTAAATATTGTTGAATTATCATGTGTCAAAATTATGGCAAAATGTTATAACTTCAAATTAGAAAATTTATGATCGTTTTGATCATGATTTCAAATACCATAATATTATAAAACAATAGTATAATACAAGGAATATATGCTCTATTACTCATAAGAATGAAGTGAATCATTCGAATAAATAATAGCCATTATATGCAAATAGAATACTATACTTTATCCATAACTATCAAATAATAACATATCGGTGACATGTTTGTGTTGAAAAATAAGTAGACATAGACAAATCTAGTTATCGCTGTTGCAGCAACCATTTATTGATAACAAAATGATTGTGTGTGATTTGACATTTAGCAAAAAAATTTAAAACCGACTATTTAGAGCTACCGTTTAAGCTTAAAAAGAATATAAAATTATGGAAATGACAAAACTACTATAACTGACTTTTTATGTGGAAAAAATAATTTTGTTTATATTCTTTGAAAGGTAGGTAAGAATTAAATTTAACGTAACGATTGAATAATATTATTTCATTGAACATTGAATTATTCAATTAGCAAGAGTAACGAGCCATTAATCGATAAAAGTCGGTTATAGTATGGGTATACTATTTGACTTTTGTGGATAAAACTAAATACCCCATATTATGTTTTGTATATTTTTCGTAAGATCTTAAAAATATTATTTTCAAAATGACGAGTGACAGCTGAGTCGGACCACTTTGCGCCCCTTACAGAAAAAGCATAAAAACACCTATCACTTTGGACATGTTTTTGAAAGACAGTAAAAAAAATCTGTTGTGGCCAACACAAGACCTCTCGCCATTTCCATATTAGACTATATAAGTATTGTATTGCACTTTGCTATCGAACCGTCGTTTTATAACAAAATATTACAGGACTTTACCCAAATATTGTTTTTTATTGTATTTAACATGTCTTCTGCACACATATAATTCTAATTATATCAATTTTCCATTGTATAAGGGAGTTTCTAAATGTCACAAATTCTTCCAATTCATTAACCAGATTAGCGGTATTTCTGATGGATATATACATATTACCTATAATTTCAAATATTTAATTAATAAAACAATGAGAAAGATTAAATGTACTTCCCAGAAAATGCTATCAAAATGTCACTAAAACTGTAGATTTTTGACACTGAAATCTGTCATTTACAAATTATATTATAAACATTTGACTTTGTCAACTGGTTTCCTTAGTGTAGTTTCGCCTACTCGACTTGTTATATCCCGATATTCTATATATTATAGCGTCTTTATCTCTAATTTTATAGAAGATATAATAAAAAATTGAAATGTATCAGGTGTAGAATTTTGTTCTTCAAAATTACTAATACCAAAAATTTTCAAAAATTAATATTTAGAAGAATTTCTTTTAAAAACTACTACTTCCGGTTGTTCAATTGTTACCAAAACCTTTTCAGTTCTTCCCAGGAATGTCAGATTGAGGAACCCATAGTTAAACAGTTTATAGTTTTTGAGGAATCGTGGCTACAACATCCAGACATACACACATACACACATCCACACACACACAGACATAATTTTAAAAATGTTAAAAACAGATTATAGGGACCTTAAATCGTGCTTATTCACTAAAATCTGGGTATGCGAATTTTAGCATGAATCCAATACCTCTCTTAGCGAGAGGTAAAAAACAGTTCTGTAAATTAAACTTAAAAGTTTACATCTTTGTAGACTAAAATTATAGTAAAAAATCTGTTAATAAAATAAGCGTTATTATCGTAATAAATTAAATATGTACTTTAATTAACTTGAGCGATAATCGACAGAGAAATGGATGAGGGGTCCCGAAAGAAAAATTATCGGACAAGCAGTCTGCAGTAAAATTATTATTTATTTCAAGCCAACGTTTCGACTAAAACGTTAGTCTTCATTTCTTGTCCTAAAGAAGACTAACGTTTTAGTCATAACGTTGGTTTGAAATAAATAATTTCACTGCAGACTGCTTGTCCGGTTATTTTTCCTTCCGGACCCCTCACTTAAATACTCTAATTTGTAGTACAAAATTCAATCATAGATACAGTTCGTTACTTACGATTATCATACGTTTAATGTTCTACATTTTTATTCTTCTCTTCTTGTATTTTTTTGTTCAACATGTAACGCACATGTTCCCCTATGAAAACACAAATCGAAATCAAGTATCCCATAAAGAGTAAGTAGAACGCTGACTGCAAATGATTCAAACTTAGAGTCTTTAATTCATTATCCGTAGTTGTAAACATCTTTGCAGAAACTTCGTTCAACTTCGTATTAATTAAATTTAACGTCCGACTGGTATGTTATTATCTTAACAATCCTGTTTTCAGGGCTACCAATAACACTCATTTTACACCTAATGCGGCGTTATTGACAGATAAAATTAACGAAATAAACAAATCGGTATTGTAAACAAATAAGAATACCGCGTTTCCTAGTTACAGCATTTAAGCAACTAGATTAATCTCTCTAATAGAAATCACAATGACAAGATAAAAATCGATAAAAATCTTTATTAAATTAATATATCGGTCGGACGTTAAACGTTGAACGCACCACGGGTGTTAAAAATTAGAATGAAATGAACTTTGGTTGTATTGATGTCTGGATACCTTCGTATTCTTAGTAGCTCGATTTTCAATAAATATGATATACATACATTTTATGTCGGAATGATTTTGAGCGGTAAAATTGGTGCGCCTCGTATCGGATTTTTATGGAAGATATACTAATCGCGGAAATTTATTATGAGCAAATCGTTAAGGATACCATACCTGTTACAATATCGGCTTCGCTTTCATTCAAAGATTTCAACATACCTATCTGTAAAACTCCCGTTTGGAAGGAGATATCCCCAAGTATTACTAGGACTTTGAATATAATTTCTCGTAGAATTTATTTGCTCCAAAATCGTATCTATGACTGTGAGTTCGATTCCAGCTTCGTAAGGTTTTTGTTTAGGTGCTGTGGTATTGATAACGTAAGGTTCAACTCCTACAGATAAGATATTTATTTTGCAACCATTTATTTGGGTTATTTTTTGTGGAAAAAATGTTTTCGAATCTTCTTCGATTTTAACAGGAGTATAATTTGAACCACAACTTTCGTCACCGTACGGAAAATGGGTATATATTTGGAACTCCAATTTTGTTTCCAGTATAATATTTATATTTTGTAAATAATATTTCCATGTTGTTACGAAAATATCTTCCATTTTTACTGCTTCAGTAATGATGATATATTTTGCTAAGTGGTCACAGATGTTACGGTCATATATTTGTTTTAAAATAAAACTGATATTATCAATTGTTTTAACTGTTATGATGTAAGTATTGAATTTTCCAAACTTTTCAAAAATATTTGATGTTGTATTTGAAGATATTAAAGTTTTTAATTGCACTTTTGCTGTTATGTATTCAGTAACTTCATTTTGATAGAAATATATTAATAATACATTATCCTCTTGAAATTCATGTAGTAATTTTTGCATAAATTGAAATTTCTTTTGATTTATATTTATCAAATTGATGGAATCAATTTCTGTTTTAATTGGTAATATTGAAAATGTTACTAACGCAAGTATTGTGAACATTTTAAAATTGTGATCAAATATTTTATACGTTTCTTTTTATATATCTGTCAATGTGTCCAAGAACCTGTATCAGTATAACTTTTTTTTGTATTCAATACATTGTACTTCTTTTGTTTTGCACTATGCAATATGTACCCTAGAAAGAAAGATTTGTTCTTTATTTTTAAACTTTTTGTTCAGGAAAAGCTGAATGTGATTACTAAGTACGCTGGTACCACAGTCTCCTGTGCCGTAAATTTTGTGCTTCACCGTGCAGCTTTTAAAATTAATAATAATATTAAACATTTTATTTGAAATAATCTTATTGTGGTTCGCAGGTACGAGGAGTAACCACGCTCAGAAGTGCCGTGTTCCATATTTTGTGCTTACTATTCGTTTGTGTTCTGTTCGTGCTTAACGTCAATTTCTTATTTTAAAATATATAAATAAATAGAAAAAAGATAAGAAATTTTATATCATGCACGAATCATATGTATAATATGTTTGAACGGCGTGCCATGTACGAGTATGTTATTTTCCTATTAGAAAAATAATTAATAATAGCGTCACATTATTTTAAAATGCTGCACAGTTAATATACAGGTGGTCTGTAGTTCTGTTTCTTAATAATTCGATTATTTTAAATACAAAATTTTCGAACAATGTTTATCTCAAATTAAAACGTTTATATATCTGCAGCTGAAATACCTTGAATACCTGGAAATATCCTAGAATTAAAAAATGGTCCCTGATATCCTTGAAAGTCTTTGAATTTTATTAGAATACTTGGATTTTTAACCCATTTTTGATATTTTTCATAATTTTTATGTGTTTAATTTTGAATTGAGCAATTCTAACTTTATATAAAACTGATCATTTTTTAAGAACGTAATCGGTTAGTTAGGTTTCGGGCAGTTTCGTCTGTGTTTTATCAACTTATCCAACTAACATTTTCTGAGCTTATAGTCACCAACTTTAAAATTCTAGATTTATAGATAGTATATAAATGTTACTTAAACATACAAAGTTATTTAAAAGTTATGTAGTATTACCACTGGTTTCGAAGTTATATTAGTAATTTTTAACGTTACTTTTGGTGATATACTCGTAACGTTTTATAAACATGTAACAGAAATATTACTGTTACCACCATTATATAACTTGAATATACGGTAGCTTAAAGTTTTATACAAAAGTTTTATAAGAGTAACCAGTGTTAAAATTAAATTTCCACATTTACTATTTTTTTAAGAGTTTCAAATTATTCTCTTATATAAATTTAGGAACAAAATGCAAAATGTGGATAAATATTAGTGATAGTATTATAAAACTTTTGTATATATAATTTATAAATTAGTATCTGATTCTTCCAAAGACAATCCATGCCTTTTGTCGATACACGATTAATTTTTCTACTCTTAATTGGGTATTGAGTTTTCATCTTTTAATAATTTGGTTTAAACTGTTTGATGTTTACAACGCGGCCAATGTAAAATTCCATCTGTTTTTCACATCCAAAGCACTATAATTAGTAAGGGATTATTTCGTCCTGTTCCAATAATTGGCATAATTTTGAAAGATATGTGGTAAACACTAAAGTTTAAACTATGATATGTTGTTAATTGTATAATATTTTTTTAGGTTATTCCGCAGCCAGAGAACAACATTTAATTTTTGTTTGACACTTTGAAAATAAAAAATATAGAAATAATGTAAATTTTAAAGGCGCTGTAAATAATTAGAAGTTTTATGCATATATTTCCCAGTAAAGTTACATTTGTTTTAAATTTTGTGATAGAACTAACGCGTTTTGTAAAATAATCGTAGTCATTATCCATATGATTTAGAACTTATGAACACTTCATTTAAGAATAGTATACCTTGATGAATACAAAATTGTAATGCAAGAGAATACAACAGAAATTTTGGTTACATTTTAACCCATAATATACATACACGTTTTATACGAGTGATAATTCGGTGATATAGATATTACATAAAATAGAAACCTTTAGTGTCTCAAGTTATAAATCTTTAAATATTTATATTACCAAAATTTTGTCACAGACACCATTATAAACTTCTCCATTTAAGCACTTTAACAGTTTTATAGGAGATTATATAAGGTTTATATAAATAAAAATAAAGCGAGAAGTTTTATAATAGTAGTAATGGGAACGTATCGGGTACCACAATAAAATAAAAAATGTTCATTGGGAAATATTTTGTGTAATGACATTATGTATATAATAAATATGTATCTTTTATACTAAATAATTTCATTCACTATCTATATTTCTATATTTCTATATATATTTGAATTCATCACGACAATCGGGGAAATTTTATTCGTCTCTACAGCTTAAACGGTGCGAGTGATTTTAATGAAAATTTTTCTGGGATGTAGAGAATAACTCAACTTGATTTCCTAGTAATAGGTCATTTTTCTGTACGGTGCATAGTTTTTGTGTAAAAAATTTTTAAATGTCGTATTTTGGCTTTTTGAAACAATTTGAATTCAAAAATTTAGTCTTCTTTGAAAAATTTAAGACGAAGAACGTTCCTTTGACATGTCAATCAGAACATTTAAATGGAATTATTTATAAAATAAGGACATTTTGAAAAAAGTTAAATTCATAAACATACATTATGGCAATGGGCGGTTATTCCATAGTACTTTAAAAGGCCTAAAACATTATATTTAAAAATTATAATTTTTGAAGGTTCATGTCAGTGATACAAGTGCATTTCCAAAGTGTTGCCACACATCCCATAATTAACTAAGTAAAAAACAAATATTCCAATGTCAAGAATTTGACAGCTCGATCGGCTTATGTTTTTTGCTTAAAGTAGTCAGAACCATGTCGCGTTTGGTATCAAATGAAAGGTAACTTCAAGGGCTGTCATACAGAAATGTTAAAAATTTGACAGCTCGATCGGCTTTTGTTTTTTGCTTAAAGTTATTAGAACCATGTCGTGTTTGGTATCAAATGAAAGGTAACGTCAAGGGCTGTCATGCAGAAATGTCAAAAATTTGACAGCTCGATCGGCTTTTGTTTTTTGTTTAAAGTTGTCAGAACCATGTCGTGTTTGGTATCAAATGAAAGGTAACGTCGACGGCTGTCACGCAGAAATGTCAAAAATTTGACAGCTCGATCGGCTTTTGTTTTTGCTTAAAGTTGTCAGAATCATGTTGTGTTTGGTATCAAATGAGAGGATTGTCAAGGGCTGCCATGCATAAATGTTAAAAATTAGACAGATCGATCGGTTTTTGTTTTTTGCTTAAAGTTGTCAGAACCATGTCGTGTTTGGTATCAAATGAGAGGGTTCGTCAAGGGCTGCCATGCAGAAATGTCAAAAATTTGACAGCTCGATCGGCTTTTGTTTTTTGCTTAAAGTTGTCAGAACCATATCGTGTTTGGAATCAAATGAAAGGTCAAGGGCTGTCATGCAGAAATATCAAAACAGGTTGCGTGGGCAGTTTGAGTGAGCAGGTTGCGTGGGAATTTTGGGTGGGCAGGTTGGGTCGGCAGGTTGCGTGAGCAGTTTGGGTGGGCAGGTTGCGTGGGCATTTTGGGTGGGCAGGGTACGTGGGCAGTTTGGGTGGGCAGGTTGCGTGGGCATTTTGGGTGGGCAAGTTGCGTGGGCAGTTTGGGTAGGCAGGTTATGTGGGCTGTTTGGGTGGGCGCGAAAATAATCTTTTAAAAGACTCTTAGCGTTAGCACTTTGCGTTTAAATTGTTCCTAGACGGATTGGACGTACGTAAAACTATTATAAAACACTATCGGCGGAGCCCTAGGGAATACTCGGCGTAGCTGAGTTTTCGCTAGTCTTTTATTCTAAACGGGTAGATTCACTATCTATATATATTTCTATATTGAATTCATCAAGACGATCGGGGAAATTTTATTCGCCTGTACAGACTAAACAGTAAGAGCGATTTTAATGAAAATTGTTGCAGGTTATAGAAAATAACTCAACTTGATTTCCAGCTAATAGGTCATTTTTATGTACGGTGCATAGTTTTTGTGTAAAACATTTTTAAAGGTCGTATTTTGGCTTTTTGAAACAATTTGAAAACAAAAATTTAGTCTTCTTTGAAAAATTTAAGACGAAGAACGTTTCTTTGACATGTCAATCAGAACATTTAAATGGAATTATTTATAAAATAAGGACATTTTGAAAAAAGTTAAATTCATAAACATACATTATGGCAATGGGCGGTTATTCCATAGTAGTTTAAAAGACCTAAAACATTATATTTAAAAATTAAAATTTTTGAAGGTTCATGTCCGTGGTGATTCATGTACATTTCCAAAGTGTTGCCACACATCCCATAAGAAACTAAGTAAAAAACAAATATTCCAATGTCAAGAATTTGACAGCTCGATCGGCTTTTGTTTTTTGCATAAAGTTGTCAGAAACATGTCGTGTTTGGTATCAAATGAGAGGTATCGACAAGGGCTGCCGTGCAGAAATGTCAAAATTTTGACAGCTCGATCGGCTTTTGTTTTTTGCTTAAAGTTGTCAGAACCATGTCGTGTTTGGTATCAAATGAGAGGGTTCGTCAAGGGCTGACATGCAGAAATGTTAAAAATTTTACAGCTCGATCGGCTTTTGTTTTTTGCTTAAAATTGTTAGAACCATGTCGTGTTTGGTATCAAATGAGAGGGTTCGTCAAGGGCTGCCATGCAGAAATGTCAAAATTTTGAAAGCTCGATCGGCTTTTGTTTTTTGCTTAAAGTTGTCGGAACCATGTGGTGTTTGGTATCAAATGAAAAGTAACGTAAAGGGCTGTCATGCATAAGTGTCAAAAATTTGACAGCTTGATCGGCTTTTGTTTTTTGTTTAAAGTTGTTAGATCGATGTCGTGTTTGGTATCTAATGAGAGGTATCGTCGGGGGCTGCCATGCAGAAATGTCAAAATTTTGACAGCTCGATCGGCTTTTGTTTTTTGTTTAAATTTGTCAGAACCATGCCGTGTTCGGTATCAAATGAGAGGGTTCGTCAAGGGCCGCCATGCAGACGTAAAAAATTTGACAGCTCGATCAGCTTTTGTTTTTTGCTTAAAGTTGTCAGAACCATGTCGTGTTTGGTATCAAATTAAAGGTAGCGTCAAGGGCTGCCTTTCAGAAATGTTAAAAATTTGACAGCTTGATCGGCTTTTGTAATTTGTTTAAATTTGTCAGAAACATGTCGTGTTTGGTATCTAATGAGAGGTATCGACAAGGGCTGTCAGGCAGAAATGTCAAAATTTTAACAGCTCGATCGGCTTTTGTTTTTTGCTTAAAGTTGTCAGAACCATGTCGTGTTTGGTATCAAATGAAAGGTAACGTCAAGGGCTGTCATGCAGAAATGTTAAAACTTTGACAGCTCGATCGGCTTTTGTTTTGCGTGGGCATTTTGGGTGGGCAGGTTTGGTCGGCAGGTTGCGTGGGCAGTTTGAGTGGGCAGGTTGCGTGGGCAGTTTGGGTGGACAGGTTGGGTGGGCAAGTTGCGTGGGCATTTTGGGTGGGAAGGTTGCGTCGGCATTTTGGGTGGGCAGTTTGGGTGGGCAGGTTGCGTTGGCATTTTGGGTGGGCAAGTTGCATGGGCAGTTTGGGTGGGCAGGTTGCGTGGGCTGTTTGGGTGGGCGAGAAAAATATATTTTGAAAGACTCTTACCGTTAGCACTTTGCGTTTAAATTGTTCCTAGACGGATTGGACGTATGTAAAACTATTATAAAACACTATCGGCGGAGCCCTAGGGAATACTCGGCGTAGCCGAGTTTTCGCTAGTCTTTTATACTAAATAATTTCATTCACTATCTATATTTCTATATATATTTGAATTCATCACGACAATCGGGGAAATTTTATTCGTCTCTACAGCCTGAACGGTGCGAGTGATATTAATGAAAATTTTTCTGGGATGTAGAGACTAATTCAACTTGATTTCCTGGTAATAGGTCATTTTTATGTACGGTGCATAGTTTTTGTGTAAAAAAAATTTAAAGGTCGTATTTTGGCTTTTTGAAACAATTTGAAATCAAAAATTTAGTCTTCTTTGAAAAATTTAAGACGAAGAACGTTTCTTTGACATGTCAATCAGAACATTTAAATGGAATTATTTATAAAATAAGGACATTTTGAAAAAAGTTAAATTCATAAACACACATTATGGCAATGAGCGGTTATTCCATAGTAGTTTAAAAGGCCTAAAACATTATATTTAAAAATTATAATTTTTGAAGGTTCATGTCCGTGATTCATGTACATTTCGAAAGTGTTGCCAAACATCCCATAAATAACTCAGTAAAAAACAAATATTCCAATGTCAAGAATTTGATAGCTCGATCGGTTTTTGTTTTTCGCTTTTATGTTTATATAAGTATTGTATTGCACTTCGCTATCGAATTTCTATTGTATCTATTGTATGTATAATAATTAGATTTAAAGAATTTAAAGGTAAAAGTACAGAAGACTATATATATTTAGTTTTCTGTTATGTGCTTTCTGACTCTGTCGGTATAATAGGTTTCTGTCTGTAAAATGCCCGTGAATTTTAATTAATAAATCAAAAAATCTATGAAAATTTTCTGTCAAATATATAAACAATTGTTTATTTATTGTTATTGTTTTTTCACATTTCGTGTAAAACGATATCTCTTTATTGTGCTCAGCGCCAATAAATATTATTTAGCGATTTTTGAAGAGAAGAGAGATATATAACGAATACAGATTTGTTATTTTAGTACTGCAGTAGATAAAATCCAGCCGAAAATCAGTGTTGGTCGAAGTAGGACGATAATTAATTAAAGGTGAGTACATTCTACTTATATATACAATTTAAATGGTAAATGTTTAAAAACAAGGTATATTTAATAAAAGAAGTATGTAAAATAGAATGACTGGTATGTTGCTTGCTCTCTAGTGACTGAATATTAATTTATTTAATTTCATACGTACACTCTAACTGGTTTTAAATTTAGGTACTGAAGTACTGAATTAGACTGCAGTTAAGACGATAAATACGAGTGCAGGATTTGGGTAATAAGCCAGTAGAATCGATCCAGTTGTAACCAATTTGACTGATAAAACAACGCAATCAAAAAACGTAAGTTTTTATTTAGTTGACGTACTTCTTTTTAAATAACTCTTTAATGAACTGACCGTTAGTATGAGTAAGTGATTAAGGACGATTAGCGATCATTTGCTTAAAATTGCTTTATCTCATTCAAACGTTTATGGATTGAAAAATACTTCAAAGTGTCTGGTCGCGAATCTGGGGAACCGGGTTCGATCCCGACCGACGCCAAATATTTTTTTCGGATTTTAAATGGCACAAAAGCGATTCCTGTGTTGCACACTACACGCCAGCAATGAGTGCCCGCAAGGTGACGGCTGGTAAACGCCCGCACGGTATAAATATGTCATTATCATTACCTATGGAAAGCCGTTTTATTATTTACTCCGTAATTACCGGTATCTGTGACACAGCAGATTAGCACACCCAGAAATGGGTAACATGCCGTGATGATTTATTTATTTGAAGTATTATCTTTTGTAAAATAATCGATAAACGATTGAGAAATATAAAACATAATCATCGTGACTGTATTTTTGTGTTGATTTTTTTAAATACAATATAATGTATTCACTAACTGGTTTTAAATATAGATACTGAAGAACTGAATTCGACTACAGTTAAGACGATACAACTAGTACAAGATCTCGACTTTGGTCTATAACCCAGTAGAATCGATCCAGTTGTAAGCAATTTTGGTTTGGAGTATTTCATTGTTTAATTGATTGCTAAACAACGCACTCAAAAAAACGTAAGTTTTTATTAAATTGACAGTACCTATTTAGGATATTAAACTCCAAAATGCCGAGTAAAAATTGGTTAAAACGCGTTCAACGGAAACAAAAGTACAATGATATTGTTGACAATGAGAATACAAACGTAAATGCGGTAAATAAATCAAATGAAGTAACTAATTCATTAGCTAAAAACGTGAAAGCGATAAAACTGGTAGATAGTGCAAATGTAGCAAAAATTAGTCAAACGGGTGTAACTAATTTGAATGTTAGTGTTACAGATGTTATAAATCGTGATTCTGGCATACAATGTAATTTAATTGAACGCGATATGAACACTTTAATAAATCCGCAAGGGTATTTAGAAGATGTACATATGGATTCCTTTTCTTCCATAGTACGATCAGTTTCTAACTTCAGACCTCAGAGTACAGTTTACTTACAAGCTTTAAATCGTATCGTACCTATAGCACAAGGAAATAAACATATTCAAATTTTGTTTTCACCAGGTCAAGATGTAGGTAGCATAGGCCATTGGATATCAATTTATTATGACGGTTCTCAAATTTTTGTGTACGATAGCATGAATTCTCAATCTTTAAACACCAATATTAAAGCGTATTTAGACAGATTATTTCCACACAGACCCCCAGTTAGATTTACGCGAGTTCAGCAACAAATGAATGCCTACGATTGTGGTCTATTTGCTATCGCGTTTTGTACTAGTGTAATATTAAATCGAAATCCTGAACAGGAAACGTACGATATAACCAGATTAAGGTCTCATGTTTTACAAATGGTTCGAACGCGCCAGCTAACAATTTTTCCAGTTACACGTCAACAGCAATTACGTGAAAATTATTTAAAGCGGAAATCTAGTGAATCTGAGGAACAGCGAAATAAGCGTTTAAAGAAACTATCTGAAAATAATTTAAAACGGTTAACTAATGAAACACCTGAAAAAAAAATTCAGCGTTTAGATCAGCAAAAGCAAATTTCTTCCAAACGTATTGAAAGCGAAACATCCAAAGAAAAAGCTGTTAGGTTAAATAGAATAAAATTGAATTTTGAAAAGTATTTAAGCAATGAAACACCTGAGGAAAAAGCTATTAGGTTAGATAAACTAAAATTGAATTTCGAAAATTATTTAAACAATGAAACACCCGAGGAAAAAGCTATTAGGTTAAATAGAATAAAATTGAATTTCGAAAATTATTTAAGCAATGAAACACCCGAGGAAAAAGCTATTAGGTTAAATAAACTAAAATTGAATTTCGAAAATTATTTAAGCAATGAAACATCCGAAGAGAAAGCTATTAGGTTGAATAGAATAAAATTGAATTTCGAAAATTATTTAAGCAATGAAACATCCGAAGAAAAAGCTGTTAGATTAGAAAAACTTAAAGATAACTTTAAAGAATTTGTAAATAAAGAAACTCCCGAAGAAAAAGCAAAGCGGTTAGAAAGATATAAAGATAATTTAGCAAATTATGTGGGTGACAACGAAAAGAGAGTTTTTAAAAAGATTTCAATTGGAATTTATTGTACATTACAGACTTCTTGAAAAGACATAAAGACAATAAAAGCATTCAAAACATACAGTTACAAGTTTATATATGAAAATTATGCTGATATGCATAAGGTGTCTTCTTCGTGCAGAGTAGACAGGACCGTACTCATAACTCCTCCCGCCTTAAGTGAGGACTGTGGGGGCTTTGGCCACACGGTGCGACAATGAAGTCATCTGGATATCTTCTTCCTGCGGGCCTTTGTCTTTGTGTTGATCATTTCTTCTCATGAACATAAAATACAGACAACAACATATGATAATTAGTAAAATGCAACAATATATTACAATATTGTGGATGTTTATATTGGTTGGGATAGTCACATTGTTTATTTCATTTAATTTTTCATTTTGTTTGTTAATAATAGGTAGAATGTTTTTTAATTCGTCTAAGTTTATGTTGTCTATTTTTAAAGGATTAAATTGCATAAAATTGTTCTTATCTCCATTTTCTGGAAAATGTAATTTAGGAAGTTCAATGTTTTTAAAATTTGGTTTATAATTTTGATAAGTTTTTATGGTAGTGTCTTTAATTTTTATTTCACAATTATTGTTTAGTTCGATTAAATAAGTTCCATTTAGGGGAATATTGTCTACGCTTTTCATACACTTTTGGATGGCGACGACACCGTTGGGCGCTACGACGATCCATTGGTTTTCTTCGATTTTCTGGATTTTCACATCTGGCACTTCGGTGGATACTAGCTCACAGTTTGGGTTTGAATTGTACTTGAGAAGTTGTATTTCGCAGGGTGCGTTCTCGTTTATGTTGGATTTGTGGACATCTTGGCATATGAACTCCTCTGCTATGATTTCTTTGCAGGTAGTGTCAAACAGGGCGTAAGAATGCTCGTTTTTAATTAAAAATTTGGAATTTGGTATAATGGTTTGAAAGGAATTTTTATTCCTGATTGGTAAGGAATATAAATGGTAATAATGGAAACTTTCAGTCTCCACAACAGGTATCTCAAGCAGAAATACAATTTGGTTGCCTTTACAATAACTTTTTATTTCTATTACTTTTTCGAATAAAATAATATTTTCCAAAGTTGGTTCAAAAGGGAAACTATTTTTATTTAAATGTTTATTAATGAATATTATCTCTTTTAATAAATCTGTTGGTTCAAGTATTGAATTATGAAGTGTGTTAAGTTTTGCAAAAGTTATAGCAATTTCAATTTTCTCTAATAGATCGTAAATAATCTGCAAACTTGCAGTGTATTGAGAGATAACAGTTTGTAAAAATAAGCAATTGTTTGCTTCTACATTTTTAATGTAGGTCGAATTAATAAATTTTTCTAGTTGTTCGATTTTTGAATTTAATGAAAATTGATTTTTGGAAAGGATTTCGGTGTTGTTATTAAATTTTTGGATGGAAGTTTGTAAGATGCTGAGTTGTTCTTTCATGACATCTTTAATTTTAAATTGGTTGTTCGATATTTCTCTAATAGCTTTATCGTATTTTTCGGCATCCGATTGATCGAGATTGCCAGTGATTGATTTTATTATTGTGCCAAGTCCGTCAATGAGTCCTCGTTTTTGTTTTCTTGAGAATAACGGATTTAGTTGTTTTATTTGTAATAATACTTTTTCTTCTAGGACACTAATTATTTGGTAAGAATGTTTATTGTGTTTAGAGTCCTTTAATTCGTCCTTTATTTTAATAAATGAATTTTTCAAGCTCGTGTATTCTGTGATTATGTCAGTAATGTCATAAATTTGAACAAATGTCCAGTAGTCGGTTTTAAGTTGTGCATTTCCTAGTTTTAGTGGAAGTAGGCCAGGGTTCTTGTTTAGATCGTGGATTTTGGATGTTTCTAAGCTTGAAATGACGATGAGGAACAAGGATCTGTAAAAACAGGTTGTCTTAATTCTTTGATATGAATTATTTCGGTTTTACGTTTTTTCTGTTGGCTCGTAATTTCTACTTTATTATGATCGAGTAATTTTGTAATTTTGAAAGGACCTAAAAATTTAGAATTCTTTTTGTTTCTATTGAGTGCATTTATTTTGTAAACAGTTTGTCCTATTTTGAAAATTGGATTTGTTTCTCCTTTTGTATTATGTTTATTTATTACTTTTTCTTTGTTTGTTTCTAATGTTTCAGATACTTTGTTATAAACATGTTTTAATTTTTCGTTATGGTTTTCAACGTAATCGTTGTAAAAGGAATTTGGAATAAATATTTCTTGGGGATTTCTAGAGTTTGTATGTCCAAATGCTAATTCGAAAGGTGTATAATTCGTTGCGCTGTGTATAGAGTTGTTATACCCAATAATAGCGTAATTCATTAAGTCACCGTGTTCGTCTGGGTACATTTCTTGTAATATTCGCAGATGTTCAATAATAGTTGAGTGAAATCTCTCAACAATAGAATTAGATTCATGATGAAGCGGGGTTGTAAAATGAATATTTATTTTATGAAGTCTTAGTAGTTCTTTTACGGTATTATTATTAAATTCTTTTCCATTATCAAGGGTTAAATTTTCGGGTACGCCAAAAGATGTGAAATATTTAATTAATGCGTTTGCTATATGAATAGCTGTTTTGCCTTCGATATAAATGGCTTGTGCAAATTTTGTAAATGCGTCAACTAGTGTTAAATAATTTCGATTGTCATATATGAATACATCTATATGAACTATTTGAAAAGGTCGTGTCGCTGTATCGGTTAACATGAGTGGTACATACGGTTTCTTTCTTGCATATTTAGATCTTTGACAAATGTCGCATGAGTTAATAAAATTGGTAATAGTAGTTTTCATATGTTTCCAATAGTAATTACGTTTTAAATATTGGAATGTTTCATTTATACCACGATGATTGGATTTTCCTTCGTGATGCATTTTTATAAGCATTATTTGTTCTTCTTTATCTGTGACTGTATTTATAATTTTTGTGCACTTAATTAACTTTGGTCCATTTTCAGAAAATTTATTTAAATAAACTCTGCAAAAGTCTTGATATAATTTTTCGGTTTGAAAATACATGTGATACGTATTTTTCGTGTTTGTATAATTTCTTAAAAATTCAAATATTAATATTTCATTGTTAATTTCTGGAATTTTGACTTTAACTATAGTTTGATTTTCATATTTCTTTATACTAGTGTCTGTTTTGGGATATAAATTTGGAAATACGTGAATTTGGTTTAATTTATTATTTATTATCTCATCTAAGATGGTGATTCCTTCATTCGTTGTGTTATTTACACACGAGTGTTGAGTTGCTGAGTCAGTGTTTTCATTATCAATGTTGTCCAGGTCAGTGTTAGGAACTGGAGCAGGCTTATCGGGTGGTCTTATTTGTATATCGGAAATAATATTAATTTTGGGTTTTTGTCTAGGTTGGGAAGGTTTATTATTAAGGGGTTGTTTTCTGATAAGAGTAGGTGATTGTGGTTCGGAATCATCAGGAACAAAACCTTCGGCTAATTTTTTAAAATATTCTAATACATCGTTATCAATATTACCGGGGTTATTTATGATTGATTCGTTATCGTCAATTGCATTTATACGAATACGTGATAAACAATCAGCGTTTGTGTTACATGAACCTTTTTTATATTCAACCGTGTAGTCGTATTCTTCGAGTTTTAATTTCCATCGAACTAATTTAGAATTTGGTTCTTTCAAATTATGTAGCCAAACTAAAGGTCGTTGGTCGGTTACTATTTTAAACTTTCTGCCGTATAAATATTTTCTAAATTGTTTGCAAGCCCAAATTATTGCAAGTAATTCTCTTTCAATGGTGGAATAATTTATTTCTGTTTCGTTTAGTGTACGTGATGCATAGGCTATTGGTCTATCGTGTGGGATTTCGCCTTGCGAAAGCACTGCACCGATCGAAAATTTACTGGCATCAGTAGTGAGAATGAAAGGTTTGTCAAAATCTGGATACTGAAGTATCGGGTCATTCATTAGTAGATCTTTACACATGTTAAAGCTCTCAATGAAATCTTTGTCGTGAATTACTTTAGCGTTTTTCTTTAGACATCGAGTCATGGGTTTTGTAATTTTCGCAAAATCTTTTATAAAGCGTCTGTAGTAGCCTAAAAGTCCGAGAAAACTTTTAATTTCAGTTTGTGTTTTTGGAATTGGGAAATTTTTAATAACATAAATTTTGTCCGGGTTTGGTTTTACTCCTTCCGGTGTGACAATATGGCCTAAATATTGAACTGTATCATGTAAAAATTCTGACTTGTCCAATTGAATTTTGAAATTACTTTTTCTTAATCTTTCGTAAATTGATTTTAGTCTCTCAATGTGTTCTTGCAAGGATGAACTAAAAATTATAATATCATCCATGTAAACTAAACAGGTTTCATGTTGCAATCCGCGTAAAACGTTGTCCATTACCCTTTGGAAAGTCGAAGGGGCGTTCTTTAAACCGAATGGCATACGTTTGAATTCGTAGTGTCCTCCTTCAGTGGAAAACGCGGTTTTCTGTATATCTTGGGGGTCGATTTCGATCTGATGAAATCCACTAGCCAAATCGAGGGTAGTAAAATAATTAGCTTTACCTAGTTTATCTAGGATGTCTGTGATGTTTGGAAGCGGATATTTGTCATCTATAGTGCGCTCGTTAAGTTTGCGGTAATCTATGACTAAACGCCATTTCTTTCTACCAGAGGCGTCCATTTTCTTGGGGACAATCCATATAGGACTGGACCATGGTGAATTACTGTGTTGTATAATACCTTGATCTAACATTTTTGAAATTTGTGAGTTAACCTCTTGTTTGTGAATTTCGGGAAAACGATAGGGTTTTACATGTATAGGTGAATCATTTTTCAAATTAATTTTGTGTGTAATTTCATTTGTGAAACTCAAAGGGATATCTTCACAGTAGAAAATGTCGCGGTAATCAAAACATAATTTACGTATGGCATCTTTTTCTTCTTTATTGCAATGTTCGAGTCTGAGATTTTTGAGATTTTGTTTTAAAAGATTATCTTGTGTTTTGTCTAAATCGTTATCAATTTCCATTTTCTCGCAAAAGTTTATCTCGATAGGGTTAATTAATTCTATATCAAATGGTTCCGAAATGTCAATTTTTACTGGATTTTCATTAATGTTTGTGAGGGTTGTTATGGCAAAATTGTTATTTATATTTACTAAAGCTTTTGGCATTTCTACGCCGTCTCCGAAATTTACATGATTTAATATTCCAGTACCGTGGTTTTGATTTACTGGTAGTTTAACAACAATGTTTACTCTTGGTGGTATTATTATAGAGTAATTTTGAAATTTTGGATTTTGACATATTTTGTTATTTATTTCAGATTCGTAAATAATTGGAATTTTTGCGTATGGTGTTGTTAATTGTTTTGTCGTCACGTTTATATTTGCTTGTAGTTGTTCTAATAAGTCTACGCCTATGAGTCCATCATATTTTTCGCTGAATCGGAAAAGATAAAATTTATGTTTATCACGAACGTTAAAATTTTTGAAAACGGGGATTTCTGCAACTTCATTATGGAATGAAATATTGTGAGCAGTTTGGATGTTAAAATTTTCATTATAAATAAAGTTTGGATAAAATTTGTAAGCTAAATCTGGGTTGATTAAACTTTTTGTGCTGCCGGTGTCTATTAGAAAATTAGCGTTGATTTCTGGGATGTGGATATAGGGTAGGTTTGATTTTAAAACATTTAGTTGTATTAGGTCGGGTTCTTGGAATTGGAAGCCTGAGAAAAATTTATCTCGTCGTTTCCATAAAGTTGGTCTGACTCGGTGTTATCAGTATTGTAACCTGAGCATTCATAGTCTACGTGTGGTTCTGTAGAGTATAGTTCGTTGTTCTCATACATGTTTGCATCATATTCAGGGTTTCCATACGAGTCATATTCGTAAGGATTTTGAGATGTGTATTCAGTTTGATTTTCAAATGAATCATTTATATTTTGATTAAATAATTGTATAGCAGTAAAATTTCTTTGGGGCATACGAGTATTTCGTGTATGTCCGGATGAGGTATCCATAGGTTCAGGTTGGTATTTTGGTTGTTGATGAGGTGGATTTTGCCTTGGAAGGTATTGTGGGAAATTTGCAGGTCTTTGGAGTGGGACGAATTGGTTGGGGCGCGACTGAGGTTGCGGTAGTCGCTGTGCGAATTGAGGCGGTCTGAAATTTGGATTGTTATTTGTTTTATAAAATGGGTTTTGCCTCGTTTGCATTATTTGAGGTGGACGTAATAATGGTCGTTGTTGGAATGGGGTGTTATTTGACGTGCTAGGGATGTTGTTATAGCTGGATTGTTGAGGAATGTGGTTTACATTCGGATTTCTTGTAGGGACAATTCTTTGTGTAGGTTTAAAACTGGAGTGCATATTCAGTGTGTTTTGTCTCTGGTTGGTGTAAAGAAAGTTTTCTTCCTCTATTACTAGACTCATGGCTTTCTCGAGTTTGTCAGGGTCTCTTAGTCTAACATTATTTTGAATAAATGGAGGTAGACCTCTTATGAAGGTTTTTAATGCGAGGTCGTCGTAATTGGATTGTCTAATTTTTCTTTCGTCTTCTGTATAAGTGGAACAATTTAATTTAGAGGTTATTAAACTTCTTGCATCTTGGCATCTCATACCAAAATTATAAGGGGTTTCATTTTTTTGCGGTCTTAATGCAATAAGGTCTTGTACTAAGCAATCTAAATTTCGTTGGTCTCCAAAACTTTCTTTTATGCTATTTTTTATGTCCTCCCATCTTTTTAACTCAGTGCGAGAACCGATAAGGATCATCGCTCGGCCTGTTAATTTTCCGAGAATTGCTCTAACTAGAAAGTTGTTAAGAACGACATCGGTACTGCCAAATGTATCTACTAAATTTTGACATGCGTCTAAGAATATGTTCATGGTATGGGGGTTACCATCATAATTTGGAATAACGTCTAAATGTAATCTGAGCAGTTGTAAGCTTGCCGTTTGTTGAGCCACTTGCGGCGTTTGTAAGGGTGGTGTCATTTCTTCGTCGTTATCGAGTGTGAAATTGTTTAGATTATCAGCTAGAGCTTCTACGTCGTGTAAAGACATACGCTTATATACTAGTTTTTTTTTTTAAATTAATTTTGAAAGTTTCTGCTTGAAATATGTTATGAATTTGAATGGTTTTTAAGGATAGGAAAAATAATTGATGTTTGAGCACTTACAGTAGTAGAATTCGTTTCATTTCTTTTCTTACAGCTAGTGCCTATAGGTTCGGAGATGTGATCTTCACCCAGGACTTCGTAACCTAGTGCTGGCGTCGGCGATGCTTGTCCTCAGCTAGCGTGTGTGTCTGGTGTTGGCGATGCTTGTCCTCGACCAGGGTGTGTGGGCTGGTGTTGGCGATGTTTGTCCTCGACCAGGGTGTGTTGGGCTGGTGTTGGCGATGCTTGTCCTCAACCAGGGTGTGTTGGGCTGGTGTTGGCGATGCTTGTCCTCGACCAGGGTGTGCTGAAATCTTCAACTTCTCGCTGTCTCGGTGTTGGACGTTTCACGGCGAACCGATATACCTTCGATTGCACTCGCGAACTCGCGAACCGAAAATTGTTATACCCGATAAATTGTTAAAACAAAAGTTATTCGTGCGATACGCCTAACTTCGGGTATCCTACCAAGACTGCGCCAATTATGTGGGTGACAACGAAAAGAGAGTTTTTAAAAAGATTTCAATTGGAATTTATTGTACATTACAGACTTCTTGAAAAGACATAAAGACAATAAAAGCATTCAAAACATACAGTTACAAGTTTATATATGAAAATTATGCTGATATGCATAAGGTGTCTTCTTCGTGCAGAGTAGACAGGACCGTACTCATAACTAGCAAATTTAATTAAGAACGAAACACCTGAACAAAAACAAAACAGATTGTTAAAAAACAATCAAATAAATAAAGCTAAAATCATTGCAAAGAAACAAAATCATCAAGTTTCAGACACATACATGTTGGCAGCTAAAGGTTTAGAAATTGAAATAGAATTACATAGCTTAGGGCCAATGACAGTTGAATGTAAATATTGTTGTTCGAAAAATTTTGCTTTCGAAAAGCCATATGATGGTAAGTTCAATCTGTGTTGTCGTAAAGGTAAATTAAATCCAGACAATTTGTCTGATTTTCCTGAATATATTAAAAATCTAATGATAGAGAATGATGTAGATAGTAGGAATTTTAAAGAAAATATTAGAAACTATAATAGCGCGTTGGCATTTGCATCTATGGGAGCAAGCTTTTCACCTCCTCCCGGCCGAGGCCCATACTGTTTTCGTATTCATGGTCAAATTTACCATGATACCAATGCATCATTGTATCCACTGAATGGTAAGACTGAAAAGTATGCACAATTATATATAATTAACACAACTGATGCGTTACAGAAACGAATGAACAACAAATATAACATTAAATGTAAACCAGATATTATGAAAAAATTAGATAATGTAATTAGGGAAATTAATCCCTATTTTAAAGCGTATCTAATGTTAAAAGAAGTAGAACAACGGGAAATAGCTAAAGCAAATTTAAATAATGGGACTGTACCAGAAATTAGTTTATATATAGTTAATGATAGATCAAAAGATAAACGTAGGTACAATCTTCCCACGAGTAATGAGGTAGCAGTAGTTTTCACATCAAACGATGGTGAACCACCAATAGAAAGAGATATATGCGTACATCCTAGGGCCGGTGGACAAGTTAGAATCAAGCAATTTAGTGAAAATTGCGACCCAATGATTTATCCATTATTATTTCCTTACGGAGATCCCGGGTTGAATATGAATATGAAACAATCAGATGGCAAGGCAAAACAAAGTATGTTACAATTTTATACAAATAGGTTAGCTGTTAGGAATCAATTTAATCCGTGCTTAGAAGCCGGTAAATTAACTCAACAGTTCATTGTTGATGCATATGTAAAAATTGAGGCTGAAAGACTTACATATATTCGACTTCATCAGTATGATTTTAGGGTAGAACTTTACAGTGGGTTAATGGATCATATTAATAATTTAGCTGCAAACGAAGGTGCTAAACCAGGGTCCATGATTATTTTGCCATCCACATTTCAGGGCGGAAGTTGTTTTATGTTAAAAATGTATCAGAACGCGATGGCTATTGTTAGAGAATGGGGCAAACCAGATTTGTTCATAACAGTGACATGTAATCCAAAATGGTTAGAAATTGTGCAACAATTACGTCAAGGACAAACATCAGCCGATAGACCAGATATTGTAGCTAGGGTTTTTTGTGGCAAAATTAAACACATGTTGCATGAATTCCTTCACGATAACATTTTCGGTAAGGTTCGGGGTTTACCACATATGCACCTGTTGTTAACATTAGATGAGGGTAGTAAAATTCGTAACAGAGAGGATATTGATGCATTAGTGTCCGCTGAAATTCCAGATGAAACAAACGAACCCGAATTATACCAAATTGTTCAGTCGCATATGATACATGGGCCGTGCGGTATTTTAAATAAATTTTCACCGTGTATGAGTGACAATAAATGTTCCAAAAGATACCCAAAAGAATTTAGAAATGAAACGCATGAAAATGTAAACGGTTATCCTCTATACAAAAGGTCAAACAATAACGCTAAATTGTACATTCTGTGGAAAAATGGCACAATAAAATATACCATCGATAATAGATGGATTGTACCATACAATCCTTATTTATTAAAAAAGTACCGAACCCACATAAATGTAGAAATATGTTCTTCAGTTAAAAGTATTAAATACATTTGTGATTATTTATGTAAAGGTCATGATTGCGCTAGCGTCAAGTTAGGTCAGATAGATAAAAGTAAAACTGTTCAGTGGGACGAAATTAATGGCTATTTAGATGCGAGATATGTTTCGGCACCAGAATCTTGCTGGCGTTTGTTTGAATATCCGTTACACGATAAATCTCATGCGATTTTTGAATTGTCAGTGCACTTAAAAAATCAACAGGCCGTATTTTTTGCTAACGGTCAAGAGAAACGTGCAGTTGAGCGTGCAGCAAAAAAGAATACAACACTTACTGCGTGGTTTTTGCTTAATCAAACTGATTCTAATGCGCGACAATATTGCTATATGGAAATTCCCAAATTTTATGTTTTTGCTAATAACGCGTGGAAACCTAGACAAAGAGAAACAAAACCACCCATAGGCCGAATGATATCTGTAAGTCCAAAAGATATAGAACGGTTTCATTTACGGTTAATATTGGTACACGCCAAAGGGGCGACAAGTTTTGAAAATTTGCGTACTGTAGATGGTAAATTATACGATACATATCAGGAAGCTGCACGTGCTTTAGGTTTGTTGCAAAATGATAAAGAATGTGAAAATTGTTTAAGTGAAGCAGTATTAAGTAAATTTCCTAGACAACTTAGGGAACTGTTTACATACATACATACATAAAATCACGCATTTCCCACTTAGTGGGTTAGCAAAAACCCGAAAATAATAAGAAAAGGGATGAAAGCAAGAGCTCCACAGAATCACTTAACTCTTTAAAAACATTCTTCTTCCGCCTGTTTGCATATTTAATATGTTTATACTTCTACAAATGCACTCGAATTGTGGGAAAAATTTAAAGATTACTTAATGGAAGATTATTTGTTACATCATTCCACAATAGTTGCACAAAATAAATGTTTACGAAAAATACAAGAAATATTAGTGATTCATAGATACGATTTAAGTGATTTCGGTTTACCACAGCCGGATGAAACAAATGATGACACCAATGAGAACGATTTGATAGACATTGTTGCCGAAAAATTAGAGAGTCAAAATAATGTAGCTTTGTTTAACATTGAACAAAAAGAAATTTTACAACATATTTTAATTGCTGTAAACGATGTAAATTGTAGAAAACAGATATTTCTTTGTTGATGGACCAGGTGGGAGCGGAAAAACATTTTTACATAATACAGTAATTAGTGTTTTAAGAGGAGAAGGGCATAATGTAATTGCTGTAGCTTGGACCGGTATCGCAGCTACATTGTTAAAAGGGGGCCAGACTTTACATTCAGTTTTCAAACTACCCGTTCCAGTCACTGATGGCTGTGTTTGTAAAATTAAAGCAAATAGTATTTCCGGTAAATTTATTAAAAATGCAACAGTAATCATTTGTGACGAAGTCACAATGATCCCAAAACACGCACTAAATGCAATCGATCTTGTTTTAAAAGATTTAATGAACAATACATTACCTTTTGGTGGCAAAGTTATAATTTTAAGTGGAGATTTTCGTCAATGTCTACCTGTTGTAAATTTCACAAATCATAGAACTGTTATAATAGAAACATCTGTTTTGAGAAGCCACTTATGGCCCTTATTTAAAAAGTTTTCTTTGACACAAAATATGCGTGTGAATAAAGATGAAGTAGAATTTTCAAAATTTCTTTTGACAGTAGGAAATGGGGATAATGAAATTGTATCACTACCGTCAAATTGTATTTCATATAGTTCCTTGGTAGACGAAATTTTTGGTACATAATCATCGTGACTGTATTTTTGTGTTGATTTTTTTAAATACAATATAATGTATTCACTAACTGGTTTTAAATATAGATACTGAAGAACTGAATTCGACTACAGTTAAGACGATACAACTAGTACAAGATCTCGACTTTGGTCTATAACCCAGTAGAATCGATCCAGTTGTAAGCAATTTTGGTTTGGAGTATTTCATTGTTTAATTGATTGCTAAACAACGCACTCAAAAAAACGTAAGTTTTTATTAAATTGACAGTACCTATTTAGGATATTAAACTCCAAAATGCCGAGTAAAAATTGGTTAAAACGCGTTCAACGGAAACAAAAGTACAATGATATTGTTGACAATGAGAATACAAACGTAAATGCGGTAAATAAATCAAATGAAGTAACTAATTCATTAGCTAAAAACGTGAAAGCGATAAAACTGGTAGATAGTGCAAATGTAGCAAAAATTAGTCAAACGGGTGTAACTAATTTGAATGTTAGTGTTACAGATGTTATAAATCGTGATTCTGGCATACAATGTAATTTAATTGAACGCGATATGAACACTTTAATAAATCCGCAAGGGTATTTAGAAGATGTACATATGGATTCCTTTTCTTCCATAGTACGATCAGTTTCTAACTTCAGACCTCAGAGTACAGTTTACTTACAAGCTTTAAATCGTATCGTACCTATAGCACAAGGAAATAAACATATTCAAATTTTGTTTTCACCAGGTCAAGATGTAGGTAGCATAGGCCATTGGATATCAATTTATTATGACGGTTCTCAAATTTTTGTGTACGATAGCATGAATTCTCAATCTTTAAACACCAATATTAAAGCGTATTTAGACAGATTATTTCCACACAGACCCCCAGTTAGATTTACGCGAGTTCAGCAACAAATGAATGCCTACGATTGTGGTCTATTTGCTATCGCGTTTTGTACTAGTGTAATATTAAATCGAAATCCTGAACAGGAAACGTACGATATAACCAGATTAAGGTCTCATGTTTTACAAATGGTTCGAACGCGCCAGCTAACAATTTTTCCAGTTACACGTCAACAGCAATTACGTGAAAATTATTTAAAGCGGAAATCTAGTGAATCTGAGGAACAGCGAAATAAGCGTTTAAAGAAACTATCTGAAAATAATTTAAAACGGTTAACTAATGAAACACCTGAAAAAAAAATTCAGCGTTTAGATCAGCAAAAGCAAATTTCTTCCAAACGTATTGAAAGCGAAACATCCAAAGAAAAAGCTGTTAGGTTAAATAGAATAAAATTGAATTTTGAAAATTATTTAAGCAATGAAACACCTGAGGAAAAAGCTATTAGGTTAGATAAACTAAAATTGAATTTCGAAAATTATTTAAACAATGAAACACCCGAGGAAAAAGCTATTAGGTTAAATAGAATAAAATTGAATTTCGAAAATTATTTAAGCAATGAAACACCCGAGGAAAAAGCTATTAGGTTAAATAAACTAAAATTGAATTTCGAAAATTATTTAAGCAATGAAACATCCGAAGAGAAAGCTATTAGGTTGAATAGAATAAAATTGAATTTCGAAAATTATTTAAGCAATGAAACATCCGAAGAAAAAGCTGTTAGATTAGAAAAACTTAAAGATAACTTTAAAGAATTTGTAAATAAAGAAACTCCCGAAGAAAAAGCAAAGCGGTTAGAAAGATATAAAGATAATTTAGCAAATTTAATTAAGAACGAAACACCTGAACAAAAACAAAACAGATTGTTAAAAAACAATCAAATAAATAAAGCTAAAATCATTGCAAAGAAACAAAATCATCAAGTTTCAGACACATACAAGTTATAATATAAATTTATTTATATTCCAAAAAAATTTATTTATATTATTACAAAAAATTATAAGTACAGTCAGATTTATTCAAAATGATACATAAGAGTTAGATGTTGTACGATAGAGTTTCTGGACTAGACTGCCCGTGCTGTGTGTCTCGGCTTTGCAGGAAGACACCTGAGATGGCTGGGTCGACGTCCCTTGTATGATGGCGTTTTCCACGGATGTGGAATATTCCGATGCTATGTCAGCAGGAATACGGGATTGCTATGTGCTAACACCTCCCCTCTAAAAGTGGGCTTCATCGGGTAGTCGAATGGACTGGCTAGATGAAGACCCTAGTTCGATGCCCTGGTTTGGAGCTTGGTTCCTTGGCTTGGAATGTTCAAGTTTTTTAAGAATGTAAACTGTAACTGAACTGAATACAATTATTAAAAGTAGGGCATATAAAATTACTACAGGGTAGTTGATTGATGCGAAATTGTCGATGATTTCGGGTTCGATGTCTTCGAATTTATTGATTGGTATTTGTAGTTCTTGGATGGTGTTCAAGTCGATGGTTAGTTTTGGTGCTTGATTTTCATTTAGGTTGATTTTGTAGTTGTCGAGTATAATTGGTTTGCCAAAAGACTTTTGATTAAATGTTAGTAATTCGTTTTTGAATTTTAATTTACAATTATCTTCCTTTATTAAAAATATTCCTTCTAGGTTTTTGATTTTGTCGCTTTCGTTGCAAAATATGTGGATGGTCTCTGGTTTGGGAAATACGGCCAAGAATTGGTTTATTTCCTCTAATATTTCGACGTGGTTCTTTTTGATGTTAGTTTTGATGTATTGGCAGTTTTCTACGTTGTTCTTCAAGATGATGTCCTTCTCGCAGGTGTTTACTTCGACCTGGTTGACCTTATTTGGACATTGGTACTTATCTCCTTTGGTACATAAGCCAGTTAGAGAAATAATTTTTCCATCAACTGATTTTAAAAAGTAATTTTTGTTTGGTATAACAGTTACATAATCGTCTTGGTGCTTTGTAGGGATAGGTATAAGATGGAGTAATTCAAATTCTGTTTCGTAATTAAGAGGGATTTCAATAAAATAAATTATTCTTGTAGGTTCTAATTTACAATTTACTGTTATAAATTTTTCAAATTTTGGTACGTTTTCAGGAATAGGTTCAAAGGGTAATTCGTTATTATAATATTTGTGAATTTTGTTTAATTCTGCCAAAAGATCATGCTTTTGAATAATACTTGGGTGTAAAACGTGTAGATTGCAAAACGTTAAAGAATTTTCAATGTCTTGCAGGGTATTTAATATCATTGTGAAAAGTGTGTTAAACTGGTTGTAAATATCGTGAATAAAAAGTTTGTTTTGATTAAAGGTTCCACTGACTACAATGTGCAGCAACTGCTCTATTTTATCTTTCAAAATGTTTTCATTTTGTTTAATAGTAACTAAAGTATTGTTGAACTGTTCTGTGAGTTTGAGATTGACTGAATATTGTCGTTTTAATTGTTTATTTAAATTTTGTTGGTTATTTTCTAAATGTTTTAAAATTTCATTATAACGTTTCTCGTCTTCAGCATCGAGATTTCCACTAATTGCTTTTATAATAGTGCCAAGACCATTTATTGCACCTCGTTTTTGTCTTTGTGCTAATTTGTCTGAATTTATTGTTAAATGATTAATTTTGTTGTCAATAGAATTTTGTATGTAGTTAATTATTTTATTGTTATTAATAAATTCGTGAAAAATTTCCTGTGTAATACTTTGTTTCAAATTAAGGTATTGAATATTTAAATTGTTATAGTTTTCGAATAATGATGTGAGGTCGTAATAGTGAAGGAATGTGTGTGTGGATTTCTGCAAGTTTGCTTGTCCTAGGTTAATTATCAGCAGTCCAGGGTTATGTGTTATGTCCAACAGGTTTAGTCCGTGGATGGACGTGAACAGGACGGACCTGGAATATTTGAATTTTTTGTTACTACTTTCCTTGGTCTTTTGATATTAGACAAATGAATTTTAGATTGTTTTTTGTCTTTACAATCTGTTTCGATTTCAGCTGTTTTCAAATTTTCGTTAACGGTTTTAATTTTCTCTTTCTTATATTTAACTTGTTTTGTTTTATTCACTTTCTGTTTGTTATGTACAAAAACTGTTTCTGGTATTTCAGGTAATTCGTCGCGAGATTCATTTAATTTAGAAATATTTTTATCTTTTCCTGATTGTAATCGCTCGTTGATAATTTTGTAAATTTGTTTAGTTTTTTCTTTATGTTTTTGCACGTAATCTTGTGTAATTTGTTTTTCTATTTCAATATCTAAAGGTGAATTTGTGTCTAAATGTCCATTAATTATTTCTATGGGTTTGAATTGCATGGAAGTATGTGTGGTGTTATTATATGCAAGGATTGCATAGCATACTTTTATATCAATAGGTTCGCGTTTAAAATTGTCCTGAAGGTTATATAATCGAATGTGTTCGATTAGGGTGGAATGAAACCTCTCTATTAAGCCATTTGAATCGGGGTGTTGAGAACTTATAAAATGAATTTCTACTTTGTGTAACGCTAGTAATTCCTTTACTACATTATTTTTGAATTCTAGACCGTTGTCGGAGACAATTTGTCTAGGTGTGCCATGATGTGAAAAATAATGAATTAATTTATTGCTAATTTCTACGGCGTTATTGGAACTTAATTTATATGCCTGGGCATATTTCGAAAAGGCGTCTATTATAGTTAAAAATTTTGAATTTTCCAAACTGAGTGTGTCAACATGAATGGTGTCGAATGGTTTCGAAGGTGTGGGTGTTATATTAAATTTTGGTTTTACGGGGTTACGCTCGTATTTGGAAGCTAGGCATATTTCACATTGATTAATATAGTCCGTAATAGTTTTAATTTGATTTGGCCAATAATAAATTTTTCTAATTTGGTTGTGAACTTCATGAATTCCACGGTGGTTTAATTTACCTTCGTGATAATTCCTAATCTTTTCTAAGATATCGTCTTCTCTCTCGACGTCGATTAGTTTCGTATTACATTTTATAAATTTTAACTCTGAATGTTTAAAATTTGTTTGTAAAACATTGCTAAATTTCTCATATATAGGATGTTCGAAATATAAGTAGTATTTGACTTTAGGTGCGATATAATTTTTAACGAATTTGGTGATGTCGTCTTCAAAATTGTTTTTTGAAATTTGTAAATGAATTCTCATTTTGTCAAAGTGTAGTTTAGTAATTTTCGGTTGTGATGGAGAATGTGAGACTTCAGAAATTATTATTTGATTTTTTCCAACATTGACAGGAGAATCGGATATAGGAATGCCTACTATCGGGTTCTCGGAGTTGGAGTGTACTGTGTCATATGAGTCTGAGTCGGGTGAGTCATCTGGTTCTGCTATCATTGAACCTGTGTTTTGATTCTCTTGTAGTTGTTCATTGAAATTTTTCATATAGTCGAAAAATGACTGACAACCGGAATCAACAGTGTTTATATTTAATTCTATTCTTGAGAGGGCGTCAGCATTTTTGTTTAATGCTCCTTTTTTATAAATAATATTGTAATCATATTCTTCTAATTTTAGTCTCCAGCGAATTAATTTCGAATTTGGTTCTTTTAGTGAAACAAGCCATTCTAAAGGTTTATGATCAGTGATAATATTAATTTTTCTGCCAAGAATATAAGTTCTAAAATATTTAGTAGCCCATACTATTGCCAATAGCTCTTTTTCAATTGTCGAGTAATTTTGCTCGGATTTGTTAAGAGTACGGCTGGCATATGCTATAGGGAGATCTGAGCCTATAGGGCCTTGAGAAAGTACAGCCCCTAGCGCCACGTTACTGGCGTCGGTTGTCAAATTGAATGTTTTTGTATAGTCGGGATATTGTAGGATGGGTTCATTGGTCAGGAGGTCTTTACACGCGTTGAAACAACTTATGTAATCCGAATCCTTTACGTTTATCTTTACACCTTTCTTTAATCTTTTAGTGAATGGTTTTGTAATATTTGCAAAATCTTTTATAAATTTACGATAGTATCCGAGGAGTCCGAGAAAAGCTTTGATTTCAGTTGTATTTTTGGGTATTGGGTAATTTTTAATAGCTATAATTTTGTCGGGGTTCGGTTTAACTCCGTCTGGTGTTATGACGTGTCCTAAATATGCAACTTCTTTTTTGCAAAATTCCGACTTGTCTAATTGAATTTTCAAATTAGCTTTTCTAAATCTTTCAAATACGGCTCTCAAGCTTTGAACATGCTCTTGCAAGCTAGTGCTGAATATTATGACATCGTCTAGGTAGACAAGACAAATTTTATTTACAAGGCCACGAAGGACATTGTCCATTACGCGCTGAAACGTTGCGGGCGCGTTCTTTAACCCAAACGGCATTCTGAGAAATTCAAAGTGTCCGTTTTCAGTAGAGAATGCTGTTTTCTCTATATCATCGGGATGCATCTCGATCTGATGGAAACCAGATGCAAGATCAAGAGTCGTGAAATATTGGCATCTGCCTAATTTGTCCAAAAGGGTGTTAATATTGGGAATCGGGTATTTGTCACTAATAGTTTTGTCATTTACTTTACGGTAATCGATAACAATACGCCACTTCCGTTTTCCGGAGGCGTCTAATTTCTTAGGCACAACCCATACTGGGGATGACCATGGAGAATGCGAATGTCTAATAATGTTTTGGTTTAACATCTCTTGTGTCTGATTTTCAACTTCTCTACGATGAATTTCTGGGTATCTATAGGTTTTAGTATAGACAGGGATTTCGTCTGATGTTCTTATGACATGTTTAATATTATTGGTGAAACTAAGGGGTTTATCAGCGGTATGAAATAAATCAGAATACTCTGTTAACAATTTTGTAATTTCGCAATTTTCTTCATAGTTCATATGATCAGTTCTAATTTTTGAAATATCTAATTCATTTTCTGAATTTGGAATATTGAAATTTAAATTGTTTAGTTCAAAATTTTCTAAAGGTTGCGCGGTAATTTGGAGTCCTGATGTAAAGATTTGTTCGCTAGTGTCTGTGTTGATAACGGGGTATAATGTTTCATGATTCTCAACTTTCGCTATGCCTTCTGGTATTATAATATTATTTAATTTTAATTCGGGAATAATAACTTCTCCGTTTTCGATGTTATGGACATAGAGTTTGGTAAATTTTTCCGTTTTCGGAGGGATGTTAATATAATTAGTAATTGGCATAATTTTGTGATAGTGTATGTTAATATCGTGAGTAGGCGTTATTATTTTATCTCTTGTGAGATCTATTATTGCGTCTACTAATTTTAAATTGTCAAGTCCGAGTAAAATATCAAAATTGTTGTGGAAGTCAAACAGATGGTATTTTAATATTAAATTTGTTTGTTTAAATAATTTAGAGCATGGTAAATGTACGCTAAAATTTTCTGTAGATGTACCGTGTGCAGTTGTGATTTTGAAATAATCATTTACAATTTTATCGCCAAAAAGTTTATGTGCTATATCAGGTTTTATGAATGAACGAGTGCTACCTGTATCTATCAATGCTTTTAAGTTATATTCGGGGAATATAATAAATGGTAGTTCGCTCTGTGTACTGATATTATTTAAATTTAATAATTCTATTGGTTCTCCGAGGCTTCTATCGCTAAAAAATAATTTGGATCGTACGTTTGCTCGTATTCTACATTATTATCATAATTTTGTTCGTATTCGAGTTCATTCGGTTCCTCTACATTGTAATTTTGTTCGTCTATGTTTATGTCTTGTACTTCAGTGTTGTGTATCTCTTCAAAGGTAAAATCTGGTCTACGCGCGTGTTGCAGCGGACGGTATTGTTGTGTGTTGTTGAATGCACCGGATCTGGGAAATGCGGACTGCCTTGTGCTAATGCTCATAGGCGTCGGTTTAGGGAATCTTTGGTTGTTATTGGGTTTAAACACATTTTTTTGATTGAAATGATTGTTGTGTTGTGGCGGATTGCTGGGAGTTGGTCTAAAATTTGATTGTTGACCTGGATTGTTGGGGATTGGTCTGTAGGTTAAATGTGGTGTATTTCTTTGGGGTAAATATTTTTGTGGTGGTGGTGGTAATGGTTTAGGTTTTGCATGTTGTATTTGTTTGTGGTGTGCGTGGTGTGTGTGGTGACCACGTATTGTCGATTCGATATTAAAGTCATTGGTTAGCATGCTCAGTGCAGCGTTTAAGTCTTTGGGGCTCTTGGTACGCATTAGGGTACCAAGGGGTTCTTTTAGCCCTTTGAGAAAAACTCTCAATGCGTACTCGCGAAAGTATTCACAGAGTACTGCGGCTTTGTCAGCTTTGTTATTGTTTACATATGATATTTGTAAGTGTAATACGTCTTGAATTTTGTTGTAATACTCAAATGGAGTATCACTATTTTGCCTCATCTCTGTCATTTCCATTCCTAGCGTGTAACAGTCTCTTTTGTCACCAAAAGAGTTCAGTAAAGCCTGTTTAACATCGTCCCAGGAAGTTATAGTGGACGTTGCGAGATTGTTGGCAGCTTCGCCTTTAATTTTTGCTAGTATTGATGACATGAGATACTCATTTTGAAAGTCTGTAGTATCTACTGCGTTATAAAATTTTTTTACCAGTTTTTCACAAATTTCTATGAAACGTGGTAGGTGTCTATTGTCCCCATGGAATTCTGGGATCATGTCCAGATATTCCTTCTTAATCGCGGGTGGTACAGCCATTGTTAAGTTATTAATAGGATTTATTAAAATTTCTTGAAGGTCTGTTTGGTTAATGGGGTTGGTATATGATGTTAGTGAGTCACCAGAGTCCGATTCTGTATCTGTGTTACTTAACTCTGTATCGCTTTGAAAATCTCTAATTGACATAGGTACTTACAAGAGTAAGAAGATGATGTCCATGGGCCTGTGATCGATATTCGCTCGGTCACTTGGTCTGCAACGGCTGCTGGGCTATGTTGTCCTTGAAGATGGAGCTCGATGTTCTCTCGGGCACCAAAGTCTTCGTAGCTGATGCGCGACGCGACCGGACAATCTTCTATGTTCGAATTCTCAGTTAATCGTTAAAACGAACGAAATCAATTTTGTATTTCGCTGAGAATCCTACCGACTGCGCCAGTTATAATATAAATTTATTTATATTCCAAAAAAATTTATTTATATTATTACAAAAAATTATAAGTACAGTCAGATTTATTCAAAATGATACATAAGAGTTAGATGTTGTACGATAGAGTTTCTGGACTAGACTGCCCGTGCTGTGTGTCTCGGCTTTGCAGGAAGACACCTGAGATGGCTGGGTCGACGTCCCTTGTATGATGGCGTTTTCCACGGATGTGGAATATTCCGATGCTATGTCAGCAGGAATACGGGATTGCTATGTGCTAACATACATGTTGGCAGCTAAAGGTTTAGAAATTGAAATAGAATTACATAGCTTAGGGCCAATGACAGTTGAATGTAAATATTGTTGTTCGAAAAATTTTGCTTTCGAAAAGCCATATGATGGTAAGTTCAATCTGTGTTGTCGTAAAGGTAAATTAAATCCAGACAATTTGTCTGATTTTCCTGAATATATTAAAAATCTAATGATAGAGAATGATGTAGATAGTAGGAATTTTAAAGAAAATATTAGAAACTATAATAGCGCGTTGGCATTTGCATCTATGGGAGCAAGCTTTTCACCTCCTCCCGGCCGAGGCCCATACTGTTTTCGTATTCATGGTCAAATTTACCATGATACCAATGCATCATTGTATCCACTGAATGGTAAGACTGAAAAGTATGCACAATTATATATAATTAACACAACTGATGTGTTACAGAAACGAATGAACAACAAATATAACATTAAATGTAAACCAGATATTATGAAAAAATTAGATAATGTAATTAGGGAAATTAATCCCTATTTTAAAGCGTATCTAATGTTAAAAGAAGTAGAACAACGGGAAATAGCTAAAGCAAATTTAAATAATGGGACTGTACCAGAAATTAGTTTATATATAGTTAATGATAGATCAAAAGATAAACGTAGGTACAATCTTCCCACGAGTAATGAGGTAGCAGTAGTTTTCACATCAAACGATGGTGAACCACCAATAGAAAGAGATATATGCGTACATCCTAGGGCCGGTGGACAAGTTAGAATCAAGCAATTTAGTGAAAATTGCGACCCAATGATTTATCCATTATTATTTCCTTACGGAGATCCCGGGTTGAATATGAATATGAAACAATCAGATGGCAAGGCAAAACAAAGTATGTTACAATTTTATACAAATAGGTTAGCTGTTAGGAATCAATTTAATCCGTGCTTAGAAGCCGGTAAATTAACTCAACAGTTCATTGTTGATGCATATGTAAAAATTGAGGCTGAAAGACTTACATATATTCGACTTCATCAGTATGATTTTAGGGTAGAACTTTACAGTGGGTTAATGGATCATATTAATAATTTAGCTGCAAACGAAGGTGCTAAACCAGGGTCCATGATTATTTTGCCATCCACATTTCAGGGCGGAAGTCGTTTTATGTTAAAAATGTATCAGAACGCGATGGCTATTGTTAGAGAATGGGGCAAACCAGATTTGTTCATAACAGTGACATGTAATCCAAAATGGTTAGAAATTGTGCAACAATTACGTCAAGGACAAACATCAGCCGATAGACCAGATATTGTAGCTAGGGTTTTTTGTGGCAAAATTAAACACATGTTGCATGAATTCCTTCACGATAACATTTTCGGTAAGGTAGTAGCGTTTATATATGTAATTGAATTTCAAAAACGGGGTTTACCACATATGCACCTGTTGTTAACATTAGATGAGGGTAGTAAAATTCGTAACAGAGAGGATATTGATGCATTAGTGTCCGCTGAAATTCCAGATGAAACAAACGAACCCGAATTATACCAAATTGTTCAGTCGCATATGATACATGGGCCGTGCGGTATTTTAAATAAATTTTCACCGTGTATGAGTGACAATAAATGTTCCAAAAGATACCCAAAAGAATTTAGAAATGAAACGCATGAAAATGTAAACGGTTATCCTCTATACAAAAGGTCAAACAATAACGCTAAAATGTACATTCTGTGGAAAAATGGCACAATAAAATATACCATCGATAATAGATGGATTGTACCATACAATCCTTATTTATTAAAAAAGTACCGAACCCACATAAATGTAGAAATATGTTCTTCAGTTAAAAGTATTAAATACATTTGTGATTATTTATGTAAAGGTCATGATTGCGCTAGCGTCAAGTTAGGTCAGATAGATAAAAGTAAAACTGTTCAGTGGGACGAAATTAATGGCTATTTAGATGCGAGATATGTTTCGGCACCAGAATCTTGCTGGCGTTTGTTTGAATATCCGTTACACGATAAATCTCATGCGATTTTTGAATTGTCAGTGCACTTAAAAAATCAACAGGCCGTATTTTTTGCTAACGGTCAAGAGAAACGTGCAGTTGAGCGTGCAGCAAAAAAGAATACAACACTTACTGCGTGGTTTTTGCTTAATCAAACTGATTCTAATGCGCGACAATATTGCTATATGGAAATTCCCAAATTTTATGTTTTTGCTAATAACGCGTGGAAACCTAGACAAAGAGAAACAAAACCACCCATAGGCCGAATGATATCTGTAAGTCCAAAAGATATAGAACGGTTTCATTTACGGTTAATATTGGTACACGCCAAAGGGGCGACAAGTTTTGAAAATTTGCGTACTGTAGATGGTAAATTATACGATACATATCAGGAAGCTGCACGTGCTTTAGGTTTGTTGCAAAATGATAAAGAATGTGAAAATTGTTTAAGTGAAGCAGTATTAAGTAAATTTCCTAGACAACTTAGGGAACTGTTTGCATATTTAATATGTTTTCATACTTCTACAAATGCACTCGAATTGTGGGAAAAATTTAAAGATTACTTAATGGAAGATTATTTGTTACATCATTCCACAATAGTTGCACAAAATAAATGTTTACGAAAAATACAAGAAATATTAGTGATTCATAGATACGATTTAAGTGATTTCGGTTTACCACTGCCGGATGAAACAAATGATGACACCAATGAGAACGATTTGATAGACATTGTTGCCGAAAAATTAGAGGGTCAAAATAATGTAGCTTTGTTTAACATTGAACAAAAAGAAATTTTACAACATATTTTAATTGCTGTAAACGATGTAAATTGTAGAAAACAGATATTTCTTTGTTGATGGACCAGGTGGGAGCGGAAAAACATTTTTACATAATACAGTAATTAGTGTTTTAAGAGGAGAAGGGCATAATGTAATTGCTGTAGCTTGGACCGGTATCGCAGCTACATTGTTAAAAGGGGGCCAGACTTTACATTCAGTTTTCAAACTACCCGTTCCAGTCACTGATGGCTGTGTTTGTAAAATTAAAGCAAATAGTATTTCCGGTAAATTTATTAAAAATGCAACAGTAATCATTTGTGACGAAGTCACAATGATCCCAAAACACGCACTAAATGCAATCGATCTTGTTTTAAAAGATTTAATGAACAATACATTACCCTTTGGTGGCAAAGTTATAATTTTAAGTGGAGATTTTCGTCAATGTCTACCTGTTGTAAATTTCACAAATCATAGAACTGTTATAATAGAAACATCTGTTTTGAGAAGCCACTTATGGCCCTTATTTAAAAAGTTTTCTTTGACACAAAATATGCGTGTGAATAAAGATGAAGTAGAATTTTCAAAATTTCTTTTGACAGTAGGAAATGGGGATAATGAAATTGTATCACTACCGTCAAATTGTATTTCATATAGTTCCTTGGTAGACGAAATTTTTGGTACTGATGAAATACAACCAAACGACATATATAAATTGACAAATAGGGCAATTTTAGCACTAAGGAACGATGAAACTATGATATTAAATGAAATTGTTTTAAATAAAATTGTTGGGGCATCAAGGGTTTATCTTAGCGCAGATTGGTGTGAGTGTGACGAAGCCAATAAAATAAATTACCCAACAGAAGTATTAAATAACCAAGTACCGACAGGTATGCCACAATACAAATTAACATTAAAAATAGGTGCGATTGTCATGTTGTTAAGAAATATGAATCCCAAAAAAGGATTGTGTAATGGGACACGATTAATTGTAAAAGATATGAAAAATAATTACTTAGATTTGGAAGTTTTAAGTGGTATTAGTTCAGGTACTCGAATCTATTTGCCGAGATTCGATTTATCTACCGATACAAATTTACCGTTTATGTTAAAACGGAGACAGTTCCCCATAAGATTAGCATTTTCAATGACAATAAATAAATCACAAGGGCAAACGTTTGATTTTGTTGGGATAAATTTAGAAAAACCAGTTTTTACACATGGCCAATTGTATGTTGCCATATCTAGAGTCAGATCAATAAAGAATTTAAAAATCAAATTACCTGATGAATATATAGATGACACAAATACAGGATTTACAAATAATGTTGTGTTCAAAGAAATTTTCTAAGATAATTTCTATACATAATTATAATTTGCAAAATTTTGCAAAATTTTGCAAAGATTTGTAGACATGTTGCGTCCACAAAAGAGTTAAAAAAAAGCCGTGTGACGTTAAGCCAGAAATTAAATCGCAACATGGGGCGCGTATCTTACAAATGAGGAAAATTATGTGTACAAATTTATGCAACAGGATTTAATATATTTTTTTTTCTTAAAAAAAAAGAAAACCGCAAAGTACGCGGCAATCTTAAATACCGCTGGTGGGTGTAGAACTATTATGGTTCAAGCTATTGCCACCACCTGTTGCATAAATTTAGCCCATAAATTATTTAAAATATTTTTAAATCAAAGTTCGTCTAATTTTGAAGCAATTCGTGGTATCAAAAAGTCAAAATTGTTTTTTTTGTATAGATGCATTTGATTTTTAAAGAAACCTACAACTATCTTTCTCACACCGGTTTCTGTTGTAGGCTGCTCGAGAAAGATACCAATAGTGCTACGTCATCTGTATCCCTCGATATAAATTCAAATATCTCGCAAAGTAATTATTAAAAAAATGTTTATTTTTTTCTTAATCGTTATTTATTGTGTAATACTTTAAGGATAAAATGTACATTTTATATTTTTTTGTTATGTCTCATGAAATTTAACAATAATTTGAATCATTTGAAAGAATTAATATTTTTCCTCATTTGACAGATACGGTAAGGCAATAGCTTGGATCATAATAGTTTTATACCCAATACCAGCGGTATTTGGGATTGTTGTCGTACTTTGCAAACAACTAGCCCACGGTGTGGTTCAATGGACATCTCGTTATAGCTCAAATGAAATCCGTCACACGCAAGAGCTAGCATTAGTCGACTTTTAATAAATAAAACAAAGCCACACGGCAATAAACAACATGTGAATAATCGCCATGTATGAATGTTTGAATGCATGTGTAAATGTTAAAGTCGTGTTTCTTTGAGTCATGATTCGTGTCAAAGTGATCATGATCATCATCTTTCATTATGTCATTAGTGATTGACTAATTACGATATAGAGAATCATATCATCGTTGCGCTTCCAAAAAGCGCTATTTGCACTTTTGAACAAAAATGCGTTATTGGTCTCTTATAACGCAGAAAATATAAGAGAATTTATCTATAAAATCAGCTATATGCATTTTTAATAAACTGTGTAGAATACAATTTTTAAAAATGTTTTTTTGTTATTTCTGAAAAACTTAGCTGAGAACACATAGCGCATTTTGGAAACGCAGCGACGATATTCAGGACAAAGAAACACGGCTAACACAAAAAAATATATTTAGGTTGTCAGATAACAGGGTCCTTTTATTTCAATATAAATCAAAATTATTTTCTCAATTATATATATATATATATATATATATATATATATATATATATATATATATATATATATATATATATATATATATATTAAAATTAAATACTCAAGATATTTGTATAAACTCCCAAAATACGTTTAAAATTTGCATTATATTCAATGTAGTCATATTTTATGCACATATTGCAAAATATTTAACAACTTTATACTATATATTTTAAACAAAATTTAGTAAAATTAATTTCTATTTAATCCAAATTTACCTTGTTAACTAGAGATTCACGGGCTTGGCTTGAAGCTTGAAAGCTTGGCTTGGCTTGGTTTGAAAAAGCTTGAAAAATCAAACCAAGCCTGTCTTTCAAAAAAGCTTGATTTTTCAAGCCAAGCCAAGCTTCTGTTTTATCAAGCCCAAGCCAAACCAAGCCTACCATTAAAAAAAGCTTGAATTTTCAAGCCAAGCCAAGCCTTTGACTGTCAAGTAGCTTGGCTTGAAAACAAGCTTTTTCAAGCTTTTCATAAAATTATTGTGGAGTCCGACAAGACCGTAAATTGCAAACTTCTGAAAATTGGGGTTCCGAAAAGGACCAGCTTCACTACCTGTCAGTTTATTTAGTTTACAAAATTTGTAAAGAGGATTATTATTAAGCACTGTCTATTCAAATAATAATAACATTGCAAGTAGTATAAGGAGAGATCGGAGACGATTAGCGCTTCGGCCGTGCACTGACAATGTTTTTTCGAAATGCGAGTGAATGTTCACATGAATTGGGTGCCTGAGGGGCATTTCGTTAACCAAGCATATTACAAGAAGGTTTTGATAACCCTTCATGCACGAGTGAGAAGAAAAAGGGCTGAAATGTGATGGATTCTCCACGAAGACAACGCGCCGGAACAAAACGCCCTGCCGGCAAGACATTTTTGACGAAATACAAAATCACCGAGTTGGTACATCACCCGTACTTACCTAACCTAGTGCCATGTGACATGCTTTTATTCCCAAATTGTAATTCTGCGTTGAAAGGCACCAAATTCGGGGCCGCGATGTAGCCATAAGAAAGCGGCAGAGCTTATGGACAACATAACAAAAAAGGCCTGCAGGCATTGCTTCCAACAATGCAATATTCGCGTATAGGGTTCGGGGAGGAGAGTACATTGAAGGTGGCAATATTTGTTTTGTGTAATTTTATACATTGTCAATGTTCTAAGATCAATTTTGTTATTTAATTGCCACACCTCGTATTAATATAAAATACGAAGAAATGTGTATAAGTACAACACAAAATTTATTGCAAATATCAATCATTACATTTAGAAATATTCAATATTTTTATTAAATATTTATTAAGTTAAAAGTAGGTACTTTGAATAAAATCTAATTAATTAAATCATTACGTAACTGGAATAAATTATAAACACAAATCTTTAATAAAATAAACTTTTTAAATTTATCTCATTGTACTTAATTTTAAACACCTACCAAACAACAAACATCAACAAATATTAAATATTTATGACCATTGTAATGCTACAAATTGATAATTTTGGTTCAGAATGAAAGGAATAATATCACTTAAGATATTTAAAAATATCCCTTGACATGTTTCATAAGATTTCAGTCGCAGAATCAACCTCTCAGTCATTTATCAGAGACTGGGTCACACAACCAGAACCACAGACGCGTTTCTCTCTTATTGGAGCTCTACAGTGTGGTGTACTGATGCGTCTAGGAGGCAGTAAGGCTAAGCGAACAGATGAGAGGCTGGTTCAGAGACTGAAATCTTGTTAAACATGTCAATTGATATTTTTAAATATCTTAATTTAACCAAGTGTCACCATCGTAATGAACTTTATTATATATTGAAAGATGTTTTCAGAACTCATTTTAATAAGATAACACAATATTTGGGTATAAGTTCTGTATTATTTATTGAAAAAATACAACGTTTCGACAGCTAGGTGCTGTCTTCTTCAGGTAAAAAATTATAATAAAAATAAACATGTAGTCAAGACAACTAGCAATTCAAAGGTACAATGATTAATGGAAAAACATATAATACAAATCATAAGTAACTTAGAAAAATTATGCAATTTTTTGGCACAAAAAGAGAAAACAGCAACAAACTGTTTTCTGTGAAAATGCAAAACCCGGGCAATGACTTGGACGGCGGGGATGCAACTTCTCTGTATGCCAGAGGAAAAAACCGTCCGCAAAAAACTGGCTGAGAAGTGGCCTAGAAATGTGAAAAAAATGCATAATCAGAACAATATAAATGTTAAAGTATTGTATAAAATAACATATTAGAGTGACCGATTTTCGGTAGCGAATAACCGCATCCGGACCACAATAATAGTTATGCAACAATCCTCCTTCGCCACATGAATATTAAGGTCGAATAACAGGGTACCATGATTTATTGAGTTCATAGCCCGTGTTTAAATTTATATTATCAGGTGACTTCTTGATTTTTACTGCTTCTCTAATCAATCTTCTAATCCATTGATTTTCATGTGCTATAATTTTCGTATTTTTAAAGTCAACTCCGTGTAAATTCTCAATGGCATGTTCAGCTACTGCTGATTTATCAGGTTGATTTAGTCTTATATGGCGTTGATGTTCCTTTATTCTAGTAGCTACCGTTCTTCCAGTTTGCCCAATGTATACCTTTCCACATTGGCAAGGGATCTTGTAAATGCCGGAACATTGCAGAGGAACTTTATCTTTAACACTACCAAGAAGATCACGTATTTTTAAATTTGATTTGAAAGAAGTTTGTATATTATATTTCTTTAAAATCCTGCCAATTTTGTCAGTAACATTGGCAACAAATGGTAAAGTGGCATATAATTTTCTATCAGTAGTGACTTGAGGTAGTGGTTTATTCTTCGTTTTTAGTGCTCTTCTAATTTGAGCTTTACTGTAACCATTTTTTTGAAAAACATCATCCAAAAAATGTATTTCTTCTTGAAGTTTACTAGGATGACATAAAGAAGTAGCTCTCTGATATAATGTTCTTATGGTACAAGCTTTTTGCGCAGGATGGTGGTTAGAAGTCTCATGAAGATATTGGTTTGTGTGCGTTGGTTTTCTGTATACTGAATGAATCAGCTTACCATCATCGTGTTTTTCCAAAAGAACATCCAAAAAGGGTAGACGATTATTTTCTTCAATTTCAATGGAGAATTGGATATTCTTGTGTTGCATATTTAAATGTTTTAAAAAAACATTCAATTCATCTCTTCCATGTGGCCAAATTGCAAAAACATCATCAACATAACGTAACCAGACAGTAGGTTTCTTACTTGCTGTGTTTAATGCTTTTTCTTCAAAATTCTCCATATAAAAATTGGCAATAGAGGGAGAAATAGGAGAGCCCATGGCTACACCATCCACTTGTTTGTAGTAATTACCATTGAATAGGAAAAAACAAGACGTCAAACAATGCTTGAATAGCTTGATAATGTCAGTTGGAAAATGATCTTCTAATAATTTTAAAGTTTCTTGAATAGGAACTTTTGTAAATAATGAAGTAACGTCAAAACTGACAAGTAAATCATTATCTGTCAAAATCATGTCACCAATCATTTCTACAAAATGTCTAGAATCTTTGACGTACGAAGGTGAATGTCCAAATCAATGGTTTTAATAATCCGTCCAAATATCTTGCTAATTCATAAGTTGTTGAGCCAATAGAATTAACAATAGGTCTTAACGGAACATCTTTCTTATGTATTTTAGGTAGACCATAGAATCTTGAAATAACAGGATCCTGGGGAACAAGTTTCTTCAATACTTCTGGTGGTAACGACGAAGATTTGAGTAGTTTCGTCGTTTGGCATTTAAAGCTCAAATTAGAAGAGCACTAAAAACGAAGAATAAACCACTACCTCAAGTCACTACTGATAGAAAATTATATGCCACTTTACCATTTGTTGCCAATGTTACTGACAAAATTGGCAGGATTTTAAAGAAATATAATATACAAACTTCTTTCAAATCAAATTTAAAAATACGTGATCTTCTTGGTAGTGTTAAAGATAAAGTTCCTCTGCAATGTTCCGGCATTTACAAGATCCCTTGCCAATGTGGAAAGGTATACATTGGGCAAACTGGAAGAACGGTAGCTACTAGAATAAAGGAACATCAACGCCATATAAGACTAAATCAACCTGATAAATCAGCAGTAGCTGAACATGCCATTGAGAATTTACACGGAGTTGACTTTAAAAATACGAAAATTATAGCACATGACAATCAATGGATTAGAAGATTGATTAGAGAAGCAGTAAAAATCAAGAAGTCACCTGATAATATAAATTTAAACACGGGCTATGAACTCAATAAATCATGGTACCCTGTTATTCGACCTTAATATTCATGTGGCGAAGGAGGATTGTTGCATAACTATTATTGTGGTCCGGATGCGGTTATTCGCT